>CM069863.1:34432756-34855256 GCA_036172795.1 Pelodytes ibericus
CATCTCCAACATAAGCAACTCTGGGTAGGATCCATCCTGCTCACGGATATCGGGACCAGGTACCATCTAAAAAGCACCTTAAAATATAGTTCCTGCAGATTGACACAGTGGGTAGATTTTCTCGTCTGGATCCAGACTCTCTCCCAGACTTCCCTGTCTCTTGTGATGTTTAACTCACTGCACCATCTCCCCCAGGCTTTTGGTATTAAGCTGGGTTTAATCTCGTCCAGCATAGAGTACCAATTTTTTAACTTACAAGATTTTGGGCTGTCTTTAAATATATTCTCTAAGCGACTTCTGAGGAGCTGGTCTTTAGGGAGAAATATATGGTATCTGGTAAAGTGCAAAAGTCTCAGAGTCCCGTAGGCATCTTTCCGGTGTAGTCTAAATTCTTCCATGACCTGTTTTAAGGATTTTATCTTGTTGCCCTGCAATAGTTGGGACAAAGTCAGGTTATGTTCTTTAAAGATTAAGTTAAGGGTAAGGTCTGGAATAAGCTTTTCTACTAAGTTTACGACTACCGAGCCAACAATTTTATTGGCCTCTTAAAGGTTAGCCATTTATCCATTATACCCTTAAGAATACTATTCCCTGAGGCTGCTGTTAGTTCTAAGGTCTTGGGTCTACTGAGCCATAGAATACTGTCCAGGGCCGTGGTCCCCACCATCTCCTGCTCTATCCTACACCAATCTTCATCCTGAGATTCAGGAATGTGTAGTCTGTGAACGTGAAACAGCATACTGGCCTCAACGTATCTGGTTAAGTTGGGCAAACCCAGTCCCCCTTTATGTCCGGGTTTGTGCAGCCACTGTCTGGCTATCATAGGTTTTTTGTCTCCCCAGATGTATTTACTCACTAACCTTTGAAACTGGTCGCATTGGGTGGCAGATAGGGGGAGCGGGACCATTCTCAGTAGGTATAACCATTTGGGAATTATATATGCTTTAATGACATTCAATCTCCCTATCCAGGATAAGTTTAAGCTTTTCCAGTGCCCTATTTTCAGCTGAAGATCAGCAAACAGGGGGGCATAATTAATCTCCACAATACTGGAGATATTCCTGGGAATCATTACTCCCAGATATTTTATTGAGGATTGTGCCCACTCAAAGGGGAACTTATCAATCAGTTCCGTATGGATATTGGGGGGAACATTAAGGCTAAGGGCTTGTGTTTTATGCAAGTTCAATTTGTAATTTGAGAAATGTCCATATAGGTCCAATTCCGCCAAAACCCCGACAACCGACTCAACTGGATCAGTTAAAGTTAGTAGGACATCATCAGCGAACAGACTCAATTTGGAGACTCCTCCTCCTACTTGAATTCCTTTTATACTCGTGGCTCTCCGAATTCTAATTGCCATGGGCTCGAGAGAAAGAACGTAAAGAATGGGGGCCAGGGGACACCCCTGTCGGGTCCCATTCATCACGTCAAACCACTCCGAGCACAGGCCAGGTCCCATCACCCTTGCCGAGGGGCAGGTATACAGTATAAGGCCATGATCGAGTTGACTAAATCCCCCCCCCGAAGCCATAGGCCTTCAAGACCTCCTCTAGGAAGGTCCAGTCAACCCGGTCAAAGGCCTTTTCGGCGTCTAAAGCCAAAATAACGGTTGGTATATTGTATTTATTTACGTAATCTATCAGATCTATGGTCCTCCTAGTATTACTCAGTCCCTGACGGCCCCTCACAAAGCCTGATTGGTCCAGATGTATAATTGATGCGACCACCGACTTGAGCCTGTCCGCTATAATAGATGAATAAATCTTAGTGTCTAGGTTAATTAGCGAAATTGGCCTATAGTTACTCACATAGTTACAGTCTTTGCCCTGTTTTGGGATTGGCGTTATACTAGCTTGAAGCATCTCTTTGGGAAATTCCCGTGTATCCTTGATCTCATTGAAGGTATTAACTAGATGTGGTGCAATGATATCAACTATTTTTTTTATAAAACTGGGCAGTAAAACCGTCAGGGCCTGGTGCTTTTTTAGTTTTAAGTTTATTGATGGATTGTTTAATTTCCTTAATAGAGATAGGGGCCTCCAAGTCTTTTGCTTGTTGCAAGGTGATCTTCGGAAGGTTTGACTGGGCAATAAAGGCTTTCATTGCCTCTAAGTCTTTAGGAAGTGCTAAGTTATACAGCTTCTGATAGAATTTTTCAAAGGCTTTACCAATACTTTGGGGTGATAGGCATATATTTTGACCATCTATAATTTTAAAAATCCTAGTTCTTAAGTTATTCATTTTAAGCTGATTGGTCATTAATTTGTCAGCCCTATTCCCTAATCGAAACCATTTCTGCTTAGCATACATCATAGTTCTGGAGGCTCGAATATATAGTTGTTCCCTAATCTCAGTTTTTAGTTTTTTAATCTCTTCCGTGCGCTCTTCCTCTATTGTAATTTTATTCAGAGTGGTTACTTCTGCCAATCTAATGTTCATATCAGACAGAGACATACCTTTTTTCTTTTTAAGTTGAGAGGCCAATTTAATAAAATGCCCACGTGCCACGCTCTTAAAAGCGCACCATACCATAGAGTTTCTGGTCTCGCCATTTGCGTTAAAGGAGAAATACTCCTGAGTCATAGATTGTACTCCTTCATTATTTTTTGGGGTATTTAATAGGAAGTCGTTCAACCTCCAAGGACTCCTTATTCTAGAGGTGGTGTCTATAACAGCCAACACCACCGCATCGTGGTCCGACCACGCAGTTGTTTTAATTTGCACATCTTTACACTGCCTAATTATATTCTGATCTGTCAATATCATATCAATCCTTGAGAAGGACTTATGTCTATTAGAGTAAAATGTAAAATTTTTCTCCAAGGGGTTAGACACTCTCCACGTATCGTATAGCTTAAATTTTCCCAACATAGAATGAAAGTTCCTAGCTAGACCTCTATCTGCGGGGGTGACTGCTCTTGGCAGAAATCCCTTCCTATCTACCTCTGGATCTGCCACCAAATTGAAGTCTCCTAGTACTATCAATGAGCCCTGCACAAAATCTCGTAGCCCATTTAGGGTCTTATTCAAAAAATGCATAGTCCTTTTATTAGGGGCATATATATTTAATATGGAGACAATCAGGAATAACGTTGATATTGCAGGTGTCGCTACCAAGAGCAGCCAACACAAAGTCACTGCCTATGCAGATGATGTGTTGTTCTTTATTACATCTCCAGAGATGACTTTGCCAATACTAAAAAGGGAACTGGACATATTTGGCGGACTCTCCAATTTAAAAAGTAATACACAGATTCTGGCAGTGTCTATTTCTTCTATACAATTTGAGGCTTTGAAAGAGATATTTTCTTACAAATTGCAAGTTGATAAACTCAAATATTTAGGAATATGGCTTACAAATAATCTGGAACATCTGTACAAAGCTAACTATTTACCCCTGACGCATACTATCTACTCAGATCTTACTAAATGGGGACCAACGTTTTTGACTTGGCAGGGAAGAATAAATACTGTTAAGATGAACATATTGCCTAGACTGTTATACCTGTTTCAATGCCTCCCCATTAAGCTACTCCAAGAGTTTTTCGTCACTTTGCGACAAGCCATCACAAAATGTGTGTGGCGAGACAGACTCCCTAGGCTTTGTCACACATATTTGACGCTACCGCATTCCAGCGGGGGGCTAGCCCTCCCTGATATGCAAAATTATTATGTAGCCGCCCATTTGATGCGCATTGTTGATTGGACAATTTCTCCAAGTGAGAAACTGTGGATTGACACGGAAGGGGCTGCAATTCAAATTCCGAAGCAGGCTCTTCCTTGGCTCCCACCTGAGATGAGCAAACCTCAAGTTCAACAACATCCATTTGTTGCCACTACATTAACTGTATGGCATGCTTTGGTTAAGAAAACCCAACATACCACATTCCCTTTGCCACTCACTCCCCTATTTTACAATGATGCTTTTGCGCCCGGAAAAGATGGCTCTCTTGGCCGCATTTTCCACTTAACGCACGTTGGACACATAAGGAAGGTATTGGATTCAAGGGGTATTTTACCCCTGACCACAATTTGTCCAGACGTGGAGCACTCGTTCCTCACAAACCTGCGTTACAGACAAATGACTCACTTCATACAATAAAAATAAAGTGAATAGTGCGCTAAACCCAACACTCAGCACACTATAAAATTACCCTTTTCAGTAAGACGATCGCTTACAGGTGTTATATAAAGGGAAAAAAATATATAAACATAACATGGTGAAATATCAAAATTGTGGAAAAAACACTACAAAAACATATGAAATGTCCACTCACATGTACCTGAGAAATCTGCTCAGGAATAGGTGCATCACGGGACCCACAAGAGGGTAAAAGATGGGAGAACAACCCAATATATTCTTTGCAGGTATCTCCAGCAATCTCACACAGGGGAAGAGAAGACAGAGATGTAAATAGAACTGTTTAATGCAAAACCAATAAAAACACAGTAAAATCTTAAACTTAAAAATTGAAGATTCTTCACAGTGATTAAAAGATGGAGGCCTTAAAAAAAACACAAAAAGTCTAAAGTCCCTTCTTCTCACACAACGCGTTTCTCCTCCGGATCGAGAATTTTTCAAGTGTCCCCATGTGTTCACGTAAGTCTTCTTATATACCGTCACATCTAAAACATAACATGTTCAGCTGTAAGCCACTCCTCTTCTCCGTCACCGTTTTGATGAATCTCACCAACTCCTCTTCCTTCAGTATCCGATTGGCTAATCCTCACACACACCCCTGCTCAATACAATCTGTTCATCGAGACAGCAAGTCTCGACGGAGCAGAGTTTAACTCATTACAGGAGATGTGATTAGGGGGAAAATAAAACGGAGAGAGATGTAAATAGCCACAGAGATTATTATTGACGTAACAAGGAGCATAAAAACAGCGCAAGATGTGTGTAGATGTGTGTGGAATGTAATCAATCTAACAGGGTGCCTTATCACACAAAAACAAAAGTACCATATATAATTAATCTCAACGGTGTAGGAATATACTGACACAAAGCAAAACTTAGATATAATGCATTATGCATATAATTAAAAAAGTGGCTTATCATCCAATACATGATAATACATCATAAATATATCTGCCCATAGCTATATACATTCTATATCACATTATTAAAAAAAATTCACATATAATAAAATATTATAAGGTATTTACATCAATTATAAGTATTATGTCCATACGCTCTGGAATATCAGGGCTGCACAGAAAGGCCGCAAGAGAATAATTGTCATTATTCACTTCATACAATCATTCAGACAAAAACACAATTTGACCAGACAACTGACATATGTCGAGCATCTTAGCACAAGACCTACTCAACCCACAAACGGAATATCTCGGTTATACCAAGAATTATTGCCGCCCCTGGATTGTCTGTACCCGACTTACACCTCCAAATGAGAGGAAGCATTGCCGGAGAAATTCACCTCCAAACAATGGGATAAGATATTTATCCTTACAAAACAATGTTCTACATACACGGCGGTCCAAGGCAATGCCTATTAGGTGCTCACTATGTGGTTTAAAACTCCAAGTTTCCTACACAGAATTAACCCGAACATCTCTGAGCTCTGCTGGAGGTGTGGGAGTGATGTAGGCACCATGATCCACATATGGTGGAACTGCTTGGCCCTAAAACCCTTTTGGGAGAAAGTCAGGAGTGGATGGCGAAAGATGAGGAGCTAGGGTCCTGGGAAGACCTGTCGGCTATCTCCACGAAACAGAAAGAAATATATTGAAATACCTGGTTCCACTGGATGGAATTTACAAATGAGACAGATTAACCCCTTCGACGAAGCCCGATGCGACCGTAGATGACATACAGTTAGGGTTGCCACCTTTTCTTCAGAAAAATACCGGCCTTGCTACTGTCTCCATAGACTTAACATTGGCCTGATGCCAATTTTTTACCGGTCAGGTGGCAACCCTACATACAGTGGATATAAAAAGTCTACACACCCCTGTTAAAATGTCAGGTTTCTGTGCTGTAAAAAAATGAGACAAAGATAAATCATTTCAGAACTTTTTCCACCTTTAATGTGACCTATAAACTGTACAACTCAATTGAAAAACAAACTGAAATCTTTTAGTTAAAGGGAAGAAAAATATAAAAATAAAATAATGTGGTTTCATAAGTGTGCACACCCTCTTATAACTGGGTATGTAGCTGTGTTCATAATTAAGCAATCTCATTCCAAATCATGTTAAATAGGAGTCAGCATACACCTGCCATCATTTAAAGTGCCTCTGATTAACCCCAAATAAAGTTCAGTTGCTCTAGTTGGTCTTTCCTGAAATTTTCTTAGTCGCATCCCACAGCAAAAGCCATGGTCCACAGAGAGCTTCCAAAGCATCAGAGGGATCTCATTGTTAAAAGGTATCAGTCAGGAGATGGGTACAAAAGAATTTCCAAGGCATTAGATATACCATGGAACATAGCGAAGACAGTCATCATCAAGTGGAGAAAATATGGCACAACAGTGACATTACCAAGAACTGGAGCTCCCTCCAAAATTGATGAAAAGACGAGAAGAAAACTGGTCTGGGAGGCTACCAAGAGGCCTACAGCAACATTAAAGGAGCTGCAGGAATATCTGGCAAATACTGGCTGTGTGGTACATGTGACAACAATCTCCCGTATTCTTCATATGTCTGGGCTATGGGGTAGCGTGGCAAGACATAATTCCAAAAGATATGTTTGGCGCAAAACAACACTGCACATCACCAAAAGAACACCATACCCACAGTGAAGCATGGTGGTGGCAGCATCATGCTTTGGGGCTGTTTTTCTTCAGCTGGAACTGGGGCCTTAGTTAAGATAGAGGGAATTATGAACAGTTCCAAATACCAGTCAATATTGGCACAAAACCTTCAGGCTTCTGCTAGAAAGCTGAACAGGAAGAGGAACTTCATCTTTCAGCATGACAACGACCCAAAGCATACATCCAAATCAACAAAGGAATGGCTTCACCAGAAGAAGATTAAAGTTTTGGAATGGCCCAGCCAAAGGCCCAGACCTGAATCCGATTGAAAATCTGTGGGGTGATCTGAAGAGGGCTGTGCACAGGAGATGCCCTTGCATCTGACAGATTTGGAGTGTTTTTGCAAAGAAGAGTGGGCAAATCTTGCCAAGTCAAAATGTGCCATGCTGATAGACTCATACCCAAAAAGACTGAGTGCTGTAATAAAATCAGGTGCTTCAACAAAGTATTAGTTTAAGGGTGTGCACACTTATGCAACCACATCATTTTATTTTTATATTTTTTCTTCTCTCTACCTAAAAGATTTCAGTTTATTTTTCAGTTGACAAAAGAAAGTTTATTGAGCTACCCAGGTGGTGTGTCTGAATGAAGGTATGCAATCCCTGTAATCCTCACCCGGACTCCGGTGCCTCCTGTCAGCGCTCGATTTGCACTGAGTTATAGACAAAGAGAAAGTATGCAGGAAAAACAGCACTCCTGGAGCCAGTTTAAAGGTGAAAAAAAGTATTTGTTTATTCCATGAATAGGTTATAAATCCACAGCGGTAGTGCAGGTGTACAGGTAAGAAAAAGCTTGACGCGTTTCTCGCTCCAGGCGCTTAATCATAAGCTGAGTGTTTAAACAAACTATGCCATTTAAATAGTATTTTGTGTAGAGGTACAAACCAATCAAGTTTGTGCTCCACCCTTTCATCAATGCAGATAGGTGATTAATTAATGTGAAAAATCTGTGAGTGTTGCACGAGAAAGGGTTAATCAACAGTGTTAGTAGCAAAAGTTAAGAGGGTAAAAAAAAAAAAAAAAAGGTGAATCCTGCGTTTAAACAATTTGTGTGTGTTAAATAATCCTTATTGGATATAATTAAAAACAATCAGATAATAGGAGAAAGGTAAAAGTGGGCTGGTGGTTATGGCAGTAAATACATAGCATATATTTGCAAAAAACATCCAAATAATCACTGTAATAATCATTTCAGTGCCAACTTTGACACCAGGGTATTCCATGCAAAAAATACAAAGAATACGATACTGTCAATTATGGTAGACTTCATATAACATTGTTTTCAGATTTTGGGGGATACTTTGTGGCAATAAATACATAAAAAAAATATACATTGCATGTGCTTGCCAAAAATATCGATATGATCACCACAATAATCATTTCAGTGAGTGCCCACTTTGACACTAGGGCATTCCATGCAAAAACACAAAATCAATTAAGGTAAAGTTCATATAACATTGTTTCAGTTTTTTAGATGGCACATTAAAATGCTGCAAACAAAATTATATGCATTGTATGCAAACAAAATTGTATGCATTGTATGCATATGATCGTAATGCTTGTGTTGTAGTTAATGGTTACCCTGAAAGTGATTCGACCCTGACTTTACTTCAGACATAAGGGTAAATATGAGTACAGGTCACTTATTGTTCCATTATGACATTCATAAGTATTTAAAAATAAATTGTTAGTCACAAGTTGGTCATTGGTTGCCTGTTATTTTAATAGTTTAATACAGTTCTGTGATTATGTATTTAATAATACGTATTCTATTTTGAATTATTAATTTATAGTTTTTTTTTTTTGTATTTTATGTATATGTATGTTTTGAAAGAGGGGGGAGGGGAAAGCTGTTGTATTATTTAAAGAAACAGGATATGTCATACTGTTTGTTTAGACCTCTGGGGGTTTGAGTTCCTATTGAGAAGATCCAAAAGGCTTCTCTACAATGTAATTTTTTCACAATGTCTCCACCTCTGGGACCCGATTTCACATTTTCTACTACTAGAACCTTCAGACATGAGGTATTCCCAGCTGTACACGTGCGAAAGTGGTCACTCACTCTCGTGCCTGCATCTGCTACAATGTCATTTAGATGTTCTCTAATTCTAGCCTTAAGTTGACGTGACGTTTGTCCTACATACATTATGTTACAGACACTGCACTTAATGATATAGATTACATGTGTGGTACAGCAGTTGGCATATTCTTTTAAACAGTACTGTTTCCCATCTAAGGGGGATATGATGTTGTTCGAGCTGTCTATGTGAGGGCAAACTTTGCAGACTGTGCGGCCACATTTGTAGGTGCCATTTGCATTAAGCCATGTTCTTTGTAAGGGGGAAGTGTTCCCTTGGAAGTGGCTAGGGGAAAGAATGTTTTTTTAGCGTTCGGGCTCTGCGGGAATAGAAGCGTATTCCTTTGGATAAGATGTAATCTAGATGGGGGTCAGTTTGAAGAATGGGAATGAATTTCTTTACAATGTTTATTATTTTTGAATAGTTCCTATTATAATTCGTACAAAATGTTATTACTGGGTTTTGTTCTGTAATACGTGCTTTGGGTGCTAGCAGTTGCTGTCTATTTATGTCTTTTACTTTGTTTCTAGCTTTTTGTATAGTTGTGGGTTTGTATCCACGTTTCTGTAGTCTAGAGGAGAGCCCAGTTGCATCTGCGTCAAAGTCCAAAACTTCTGTACAGTTACGTTTTGAGCGAATGAACTCTCACATAGGGATGTTTTCCTTCACATGTGGAGGATGACAGCTGGTAGCATGCAATATTGTGTTAGCTTCCATTGGTTTTCTATATGCTTTAGATGTAATTAAACCGTGTTCTGATTTGCCCATTAGTTCTACGTCCAAATAAGCTATCTTGTATTTCTCATGTTGCATTGTAAGGGAGATGTTCATGGGATTGTTATTGAGATATTTGAGGAAGAGAGTCAGCTCCTCTATTGTTCCCTGCCAGATGAATATAAGATCGTCAATATATCTCCCATAGAAAGAAATGTGCTGTATATAGGGATTATTGTCTGAAAATATGTTTAACTCCTCCCATGCTCCCATAAAGAGGTTTGCATATGAGGGCGCAAAACACGCCCCCATTGCAGTCCCCCTTATTTGTAGATAATATGTATTATTGAAAAGAAAATAGTTATGATTTAGTAAGAAATCGATAGCAGTATATTTTTGATGGATTGTAAACCAATGTCGTTAGGTATGTTGGAATAGAGTGAGGCTACATCCATTGTGACCCAATGATTTGATGGTAACCATTGTTGTAAGGCTAACTGATTGAGTAAATCTTTTGTATCTCTAATATAGCTTTTTAACATTAGTACCACCGGTTGTAGATATGTGTCTACCAATTCGGATAGCCCCTCACCTAGAGACCCTATGCTTGAAACTATTGGTCTCCCAGGGGGGTCTATAAGACTTTTATGAATTTTGGGTAAATGATAGAAAGTTGGAACCATTGGGTTGCATCTATAGATATATTCATATTCCTCAAAATTAATTATTGCCCCCTGGAGACCAATTTGTAGTAAGTTGTCTAGTTCGGACAGATAGGCGGTTGTAGGATTTGACAGTAATTTTTTATATGTACATGTGTCTGAAAGCTGTCTCTCTGCTTCCTTCAGGTAGTTCGCTGTATCCTGTATAACTACTGCCCCTCCTTTGTCGGCATTTTTTATAATAATATTGGTGTTGTTACGAAGGCTTTTTAGAGCCCTTGACCCACCCATTTTCGGAGGAAAAATCTTATTTTGTTCTAATTCATGATTTAGTTTTTTCAACTCCTTTTCAATAGTATTTTGAAATAGATCTACCTCTGCACCCCTTGCACCCACTGGATAAAAGTGGGATTTTGTTTTTAGGTGAGTCTTTACATATTTAATGTGTGGAGTGTTGGATTGTTCAACCTCCAATTCCTCCAAGGTATTTAATAAACATTTGTCCCTAAAAGAAAAGGGCTCACCTGATTCCCCTCCAATGGGGGTGTATTCCATAGATGGATCAGTGGCCGCATGGGGTGAAGAGACAGATGGTACAGATGTTTGCCCGTCCTTTATGAGAAAGTACTTTTTTACCATTAGATCTCTGACAAATTTGTTAATGTCCAACAGAGTATCAAAGAGATTGAATTGGCAGTCTGGTGAGAAGGATAAACCCTTACTCAGTAGGGAAACCTCATCCTCTGTGAGAGTGGTACTTGAGAGGTTAATCACATTCAATAATTTTTCTTGTTGTATTTGGTCCTTGTGTGTTGTCTTGTTCTTTTTGGTTCTTCCTCCTCTTCCTGTCTGCCTCTTGTGGGTTGTTTTTTCTTTCTCTGAATAGATCTGGCTTGGTCGTTTTTTGAAGATGAATCTTCAAATACTGATGTGACCCTTCGATGCCTTGTTGTCATTTTGGGGGAATTTGGTGGAGATGAGGTCATTGACGTGTTGTTACTCGTGTATTCTGGTTCAGATGATTCAGCACTCGTAAAGGAGACCGTTCTTTTCTTTCTCAGGATGGATTTTTGGGACTTGAAGAAATTCCTGGGTTTCCAGGAGTAAACTTTGTTGTTTGCATAGTCTTCCTTATCTCGAATTAACTTTGTTTTTTTTCTTTGTGCTGATTCTTCTTCTGTAGTATTTTTATTCTGCTCCAATTTTTCAGTTAGGTCTTTTAATTCTGTGGACTGTGGAAAATCGTTAGTTTTCTGGTGGAGCTGTGAAATCTCAGTTTGTAGCTTCTCCAATGCAATTTTCTTGTGGTTGATTAGGATTTCCATCAGTCTAAAATAGCAATTGCTTAGTTCTGCAGTCCATCGGGCTTGAAACTCTTTGTCCTCCTCGAGAAACGTGGGGTTCTTTAGAATTCGTAATCCACGGGGGATTCGCTGTACTGAAATATATTGCTCCAGACTAGTCAGGTCCCACCATAGTTTGATTTCCTTGGTGGATTTGTTAGTGAGTTCACGGAAATGGGTTTTGATGTCTGAATTTGTGTAGTCTCCTTTTTCTATATCTGAAAAAATCTGACTTGCTTTACCTGCTCGAGTAGTGTTAGTGTGTTCCATAGTGAACAGCAAGTATGCTCCGTTGATGTGGAATTTGTACTTCTTTAAGGAAATAATAAAGTAGATGTACTCTGTAAATGTTGACTTGTTAGTGTTCACAACCGACAATACTATTCTGATTTATTTAAGTGTCCTTTTGTCTTTAAAATCACTGTGGTCAGTTAAGACTGCAATTTACCAGGATTCTTATAGGAAGTTCAGGGATTAATGCCTCTGTAGTTGAGCTGATTTCCTTCCAATGCCAAACAGTGAACAAATTGGTTCAGTGAACTTTTCGATTTGATACAGAGTTAAAAATACGTAGGATACTCACTCCGGTGTGGAAATAGGAACAGGGTTAATGTTAGTCGACCTCCTCTACGGTGTCCATATAGCTGCAAACCACAAGGAGCTCAAAAGGGGTGTTGATAGGAAATTCACAAAACAAAAAGTTTATTGAGCTACCCAGGTGGTGTGTCTGAATGAAGGTATGCAATCCCTGAAGAGGAGGAAGAACCAAAAAGAACAAGACAACACACAAGGAGCAAATACAACAAGAAAAATTATTGAATGTGATTAACCTCTCAAGTACCACTCTCACAGAGGATGAGGTTTCCCTACTGAGTAAGAGTTTATCCTTCTCACCAGACTGCCAATTCAATCTCTTTGATACTCTGTTGGACATTAACAAATTTGTCAGAGATCTAATGGTAAAAAAGTACTTTCTCATAAAGGACGGGCAAACATCTGTACCATCTGTCTCTTCACCCCATGCGGCCACTGATCCATCTATGGAATACACCCCCATTGGAGGGGAATCAGGTGAGCCCTTTTCTTTTAGGGACAAATGTTTATTAAATACCTTGGAGGAATTGGAGGTTGAACAATCCAACACTCCACACATTAAATATGTAAAGACTCACCTAAAAACAAAATCCCAGTTTTATCCAGTGGGTGCAAGGGGTGCAGAGGTAGATCTATTTCAAAATACTATTGAAAAGGAGTTGAAAAAACTAAATCATGAATTAGAACAAAATAAGATTTTTATTCCGAAAATAGGTGGGTCAAGGGCTCTAAAAAGCCTTCGTAACAACACCAATATTATTATAAAAAATGCCGACAAAGGAGGGGCAGTAGTTATACAGGATACAGCGAACTACCTGAAGGAAGCAGAGAGACAGCTTTCAGACACATGTACATATAAAAAATTACTGTCAAATCCTACAACCGCCTATCTCTCCGAACTAGACAACTTACTACAAATTGGTCTCCAGGGGGGAATAATTAATTTTGAGGAATATGAATATATCTATAGACGCAACCCAATGGTTCCAACTTTCTATCATTTACCCAAAATTCATAAAAGTCTTATAGACCCCCCTGGGAGACCAATAGTTTCAAGCATAGGGTCTCTAGGTGAGGGGCTATCCGAATTGGTAGACACATATCTACAACCGGTGGTACTAATGTTAAAAAGCTATATTAGAGATACAAAAGATTTACTGAATCAATTAGCCTTACAACAATGGTTACCATCAAATCATTGGGTCACAATGGATGTAGCCTCACTCTATTCCAACATACCTAACGACATTGGTTTACAATCCATCAAAAATATACTAATGAAACATAGCAATTATGACAGCTATACTATTGCATTTCTATTATCTGCTATCGATTTCTTACTAAATCATAACTATTTTCTTTTCAATAATACATATTATCTACAAATAAGGGGGACTGCAAACCTCTTTATGGGAGCATGGGAGGAGTTAAACATATTTTCAGACAATAATCCCTATATACAGCACATTTCTTTCTATGGGAGATATATTGACAATCTTATATTCATCTGGCAGGGAACAATAGAGGAGCTGACTCTCTTCCACAAATATCTCAATAACAATCCCATGAACATCTCCCTTACAATGCAACATGAGAAATACAAGATAGCTTATTTGGACGTAGAACTAATGGGCAAATCAGAACACGGTATAATTACATCTAAAGCATATAGAAAACCAATGGCGACAAACACAATATTGCATGCTACCAGCTGTCATCCTCCACATGTGAAGGAAAACATCCCTATGGGAGAGTTCATTCGCTCAAAACGTTACTGTTCAGAAGTTTTGGACTTTGACGCAGATGCAACTGGGCTCTCCTCTAGACTACAGAAACGTGGATACAAACCCACAACTATACAAAAAGCTAGAAACAAAGTAAAAGACATAAATAGACAGCAACTGCTAGCACCCAAAGCACGTATTACAGAACAAAACCCAGTAATAACATTTTGTACGAATTATAATAGGAACTATTCAAAAATAATAAACATTGTAAAGAAATTCATTCCCATTCTTCAAACTGACCCCCATCTAGATGACATCTTATCCAAAGGAATACGCTTCTCTTCCCGCAGAGCCCAAACTCTAAAAAAACATTCTTTCCCCTAGCCACTTCCAAGGGAACACTTCCCCCTTACAAAGAACATGGCTTAATGCCAATGGCACCTACAAATGTGGATGCACAGTCTGCAAAGTTTGCCCTCACATAGACAACTCGAACAACATCATATCCCCCTTAGATGGGAAACAGTACTGTTTAAAAGAATATGCCAACTGCTGTACCACACATGTAATCTATATCATTAAGTGCAGTGTCTGTAACATAATGTATGTAGGACAAACGTCACGTCAACTTAAGGCTAGAATTAGAGAACATCTAAATGACATTGTAGCAGATGCAGGCACGAGAGTGAGTGACCACTTTCGCACGTGTACAGCTGGGAATACCTCATGTCTGAAGGTTCTAGTAGTAGAAAATGTGAAATCGGGTCCCAGAGGTGGAGACATTGTGAAAAAATTACATTGTAGAGAAGCCTTTTGGATCTTCTCAATAGGAACTCGAATCCCCAGAGGTCTAAACAAACAGTATGACATATCCTGTTTCTTTAAATAATACAACAGTTTTCCCCTCCCCCCTCTTTCAAAACATACATATACATAAAATACAAAAAAAAAAAAAAATTAATAATTCAAAATAGAATACGTATTATTAAATACATAATCACAGAACTGTATTAAACTATTAAAATAACAGGCAACCAATGACCAACTGGTGACTAACAATTTATTTTTAAATACTTATGAATGTCATAATGGAACACTAAGTGACCTGTACTCATATTTACCCTTATGTCTGAAGTAAAGTCAGGGTCGAATCACTTTCAGGGTAACCATTAACTACAACACAAGCATTACGATCATATGCATACAATGCATACAATTTTGTTTGCATACAATGCATATAATTTTGTTTGCAGCATTTTAATGTACCATCTAAAAAACTGAAACAATGTTATATGAACATTGCATTGGTAGGATGACTCTTTTGAAGAATAAATTTACGTTGAGACTTAATCTTGCAAGTGTTCCCTGCACAACTTTTAAGCCATGTGCTAAGAAAATTCTATGGACCTGTTAGAGGCTATGATTTCCCCATCTCGGCTTCCCAAATTTACTTTTCTTGATTTTGTGTTTTTGCATGGAATGCCCTAGTGTCAAAGTGGGCACTCACTGAAATGATTATTGTGGTGATCATATCGATATTTTTGGCAAGCACATGCAATGTATATTTTTTTATGTATTTATTGCCACAAAGTATCCCCCAAAATCTGAAAACAATGTTATATGAAGTCTACCATAATTGACAGTATCGTATTCTTTGTATTTTTTGCATGGAATACCCTGGTGTCAAAGTGGGCACTGAAATGATTATTACAGTGATTATTTGGATGTTTTTTGCAAATATATGCTATGTATTTACTGCCATAACCACCAGCCCACTTTTACCTTTCTCCTATTATCTGATTGTTTTTAATTATATCCAATAAGGATTATTTAACACACACAAATTGTTTAAACGAGGGATTCACCTTTTTTTTTTTTCCCTCTTAACTTTTGCTACTAACACTGTTGATTAACCCTTTCTCGTGCAACACTCACAGATTTTTCACATTAATTAATCACCTATCTGCATTGATGAAAGGGTGGAGCACAAACTTGATTGGTTTGTACCTCTACACAAAATACTATTTAAATGGCACAGTTTGTTTAAACACTCAGCTTATGATTAAGCGACTGGAGCGCGAAACGCGTCAAGCTTTTTCTTACCTGTACACCTGCACTACCGCTGTGGATTTATAACCTATTCATGGAATAAACTAATACTTTTTTTCACCTTTAAACTGGCTCCAGGATTCCTGTTTTTCCTGCATACTTTCTCTTTGTTTTTCAATTGAGTTGTACAGTTTATAGGTCACATTGAAGGTGGAAAAAGTTCTGAAATGATTTATCTTTGTCTAATTTTTTTACAGCACAGAAACCTGCCATTTTAACAGGGGTGTGTAGACTTTTTATATCCACTGCACCTAGATATTAAGACTGACTAATCTGCTTAGAATATATTACAGGTCCATTGATGACAGCCTGAACACTATGTAGGACCACTTACTCTTACTATCCCCCAACAGGCCCTATTTTCGAATAGTACAGGAGGCTCATGGTTTTAATGAGATAATGAGAAATAAATATAACCCTGTTACTCAGATATTTTGTTATTAATTCAGGAATGCTGAAAAGTCATAAATGCAACATTTATTATTATGTGTATATGCAATGGATTGTTGTTCTGATGTAGACATGTGGAATAGATATGGGTGACATTGGGCATGCTTCCCCTCCCTCATGACCTAAACCCTCCCCCCTCCCCTTCTTTTCTTCTGTATCCTTACCCCTTTCCTATTCCCTCTCAGAGAACTGTATATTTACTTGTCTGTTAAAAATTATTAATACAATTTGGTTTTCAGGAATAACCTGAAGGTTAAATTAATCTATCATTTTTGATTCTGGGTTGAAAGACGCTACTAGTATCCACCTTCAAGATTATTTAAGAAATAATCTAACCCATGACGTTCCGCTCACCACAATCTGGGATACCCACAAATGTACAGTAAGAGGCCTCTTTATTTGTTTCTGTACCAAGAGAAAGAGGCAACAAGCAGCCATTCTGGCTTCCCTATACTCCCAAATCGCTACATTGGAGAACACTCAAACTTCTGTAACGAACACAGATTTCCTCTAATTAAAAAAATTGCGAAGAGACCTGACCTCCATTCTAAACCAAAAAGCCCAAAAATCATTTGGTCCCCATTCATAAGAATTTCTGGGGTGGCTAGCGGGGCAGCGAAGAATTTCTTATGAATGGGGCTCTAGTTCGGTTTATAGAAAGCCAATAGTATTACACGTATTCTATAAGGCGAAAGTCTATAAACTGAAGGTCGCTAGGTCAATTGACCTATTCGTATGAATGGGGACTCTATTTCGGTTTATAGAATAGCAATAGCATTACATTGTATTCTATAAACCGAAAGTCTATAAACCGAATGTCTTATGAATGGGCACTCTAGTTCGGTTTACAAAGCCAATAGTATTCAATGTACTCCATAAGCCGAAAGTCTATAAGTCGTTTATAGACTTTCGGCTTATAGAATACATGTAATGCTATTGGCTATTCTATAAACCGAAAGTCTATAAACCAAATGACTTTCAGTTTAAAGAAAGAGTTTCGGTTTATAGGCGAACCTTGAACTCCATCACAGACATACAGTGAAATGTCTGGGTTCGGGTTTGTGGCACGGACACCCTAATATCCGGTATGAACCCAAATAGTGCGGTCCGGGTTCGCTCAACACTACACAGGAGCCATCATTATATCAGCAAATAATATTATATACTTCATGATACGGATCAAGATGGAAGATGATTAATTTTAATTTGTCAGATCAACGACACAGTATATACACTTGCAAACCTGTATGCTCCTTCCGATTGCTTTGTAAGATTTTTGAATGCCTCAGTTGAAGAAATAGAAAGGTTTTCAAGGGACTTGTTGATCATTGCGGGGGACCGAAACTGTATTAGCGATAGACAGGGATAGAAAGTCCACAAAAAACTGCAAGTATGATTCCAGACTTTGGTGCAAAGCACAATCCTTCTCTAACTTGCCAGGTACGTGTAACGCACGTGGTCCAGGTGGTAATAGACCTTGAGCGCCCGAGATCAGGAGCTACGTTGCAGGGTGGAGAAACAGGACCTGGTGCTGGGTAACTGCAATCACTTGGGGTTTGGGACCCCAAGTTTTTGCAGCCACAACCGGCCTGGGCCTCTGTGAAGCAGCTGCTGTATCCAGGTCCCAGGGCTTAAGAGGAAATGAACTAAATGACAACTAAGCAGAGCTGAAACAGAAAAGTAACTGAGAAAGAACAGAACAGAAATACACAGTGCAGGGCTAAACTAAGGATAAACAGTACAAGACAAGGCACAGGGTTGCAGATAACATAATAATACTGCAAGGAACAGGACTAAGGAACTCAAGAAGAACATCCATGGAATAAACATAAATACAGGAACTAGCCTAACAATAAAGATGGTAAAGGTGGGGGTTTGGTTTACCAATTGGCCAATTAGTTGTTAGCTTGCCAACCACGTCAAGGTACCCCACAATAGGCAAGTCCATAACTAATATAGCAAAGAATACATAGAATCTAAGACACATAAATGGCGTTGAAACTTAAACACAGAGAAGATACCTGTAGATTTCTGCAAAGGCAGGAACAGTAACAGGTGTGGTTTAAATAGAAGAAAGCTAACAAGGCAGAGGGATTGAGATAAAACCTGGAATGGAACATAATCTCAGACAAAGGAAAACCAGAAATGGAACAGAGAAAACATAGAAACTGGCTACTGGGGAAGAGTGAGGTATTACTTAGACAGGGAACAAGGCTTGAAACAGAGACAGAACAAGCTGGAAACTGACAAAGGATTACATTTAGGGACAGTACAGGTCATCCCACTGAAGGAACACTAGGACAGGACATTCCACTGAAGGAACACTAGGACAGGACATTCCACTGAAGGAACACTAGGACAGGACATTCCACTGAAGGAAATCTAGGACAGGACATTCCACTGAAGGAACTCAGGACGAGGACATTCCACTGAAGGAACTCAGGACAGGGCATGGGCAGAAGCCACTCTGGGGCCAACTGGGCATGTGCCATACATTAGCCAGACTCAGGCAGGTACTGGTCCATGGCTAGGCTTCGGCAGGTACTGGACTAGCTAGACTTAGGCAGGTGCCAGTTGGGGTTAGACTTGGCAGGTACCAGACTAGCTAGACCTAGGCAGGTGCCGGACTTATGGCTAGGCTAATGCAGGTGCCGTTATGGGGCCAGGCTAGGCAGGGTCCACTAAGGACAGGGACCTGGGAAATGCCACTACTGTGGCCTGGAACTAGGATATGCCACCATGTGGCTGGGACTAAAATATGCCACCATGTGGCCAGGACTGAGATAATCAGAACGGAAGTATAACAGAACAGTAAAGAACCCAGGAACAAGAATAACAAAGAAGCAGAACAGAATAGCAAATGCAGAAAGGAAAGTGAAAAGCCTGAATACAGCTTGGTTGAGCCTGAATATGGGTTGACTCATGACAATACGGTCTGTTTGATATTTGGAGGGATTTTTCTTTCTTCTTGGGTGTGCACCACTCCTACCTCCATATAGTTTATTTCTCATGGTGGGTCCCTCCCTGGAGAGGTGCTCCAAATCCAGGGTGGGAAAGAACATGGTCTTATCATGTGCTGGTCTTCATCACCATCAAAGATAATCCCCACTCTAAAATATGAAATAAATGGAGATTAAAAAAAAACACATTTTGAAATCTGTAGAAAACTTGAATTATTGTACCAAGCAAAAACCTTCCTTGAACGTAACGATGATGGGGAAGTGTCTGATATGGATCTCTGGTGCGCTATGAAAAGCGTATTAATAGGTAATTTAATTTAAAAAAAAAAGGGATCCGGGCTGCCTGATTTATATGATCAGGCCAACTTTATGCTGGGGTAATGATAATACCCTCAGAGTCTTTAATATTATGGAGGAAGAACAAAAGTAAAGATAAGAAATCCTTCCCTGGAATCTGAATTTTTCCCTTTCTGCAATGGCCCTCGACAGGGTGCCCCTTGGCCCCCTTGTTGGATGCACTGACTACTGAACCACTAGCAACATTCCTAAGAAAGACCCTAGAAATTAAAGGCTTAAAGATTGGACAGCAGGAACACATAACTCTTTATGAGGACGATATTCTGTCTTCCCCAGAGACCGCTGTCCCTGCCTTGTTAGAAGGAGTGGAAGCATTCGGTTCTTTTTCCAACTATAAACTAAATATATTAAAAACCCAGATGTTAACTTTTTACATGTCAAAGGACCAGTCACGAGACCTGGAAAAGCCAGGGCTTTCCGGATAGTCAGCAAAATAATGTTGATTATCTGGATATAAAGATTACCTCAAATCTAGACAGCATAGTGAGGATAAACATTGAAGCCCTCCTAGCTGAGTTGAATATGAAATTAACCCAATGGAGGAAACTTAAGCTTTCCTGGTTGGGGTGGATAAGTTTCCTAAAGGCATATGTTATCCCTAAGATCTTATATCTCCTTAGAGCTATTCCTTATCAGATACCGAGAAAAATAATTAAAGATTTTGACATTTTGGTTTCCAAAATTGTATGGGTGGCTAAGAAACCTTGGATCCTGAATGAGGATTTAATAAGGGGCACAGATTGTGATGGCTTAGACTACCCTGATTTGGGCAGACTATATGACGTCTATCAGATATCTCAAATGATGGCTTGGTGTTTTAAAAGGGAAGGTAATATAGCTGGGTACCACATTGAGAGATATAAATGTAGAAACATAGTACCCTACCTTCTCTTTTTGGCTATCTCTGACTCATTTCAGGAATCTGGGACTTACAAGTGATATAGTCCGGGATATTATAACTTCATACTATGCGTTTACAAAAACACTGAAGCTTAGGATTTATCATTTATTTATTTAAGAAAGCCAGGTAGGGTTATTGCTCTATATATACCAGACATCTCTTTGTCTCATTGTAGTATGTCTGGTATGCATCTGGTTGGGGACTTATAAGTGGAGGGAAGGTTATCATCCTTTCCAAATCTGTGTGAAATGTACAGGTTACCACCACGCAAAATATTTAACTTCTTTAGACTAATGGGATGAATTTATGATCTCAGCTTCTCCAAAATATTTGATTTCGAAGATTGGCAAGCTATGGACTACATATAAGATTCAAGAGAAAACTGGAGCATGCCTGAAATGGGAAATTGATATGGGAATATCCTTCCCCAAGCAAATATGGGTTAAAGTCCACTCTATTAACTTACAGACCAACAGTACTATAAGCTCTCAAGATGGTACTTAGTACCTGCTCGACTAGCCAAATTCCAAATTAATTCCACTAATAATTGCTGGTGATGCCATCTTGAAAGGGGATCTCAATTCCACATATGGTGGGAATGTAAACTCTTAGCACCTTTAAATGTAAAATAACGGAAATAATTGCACAAATGTTATGTTATGTTCATGATTATGAATTAACACCGCAGGTCTTTCCAGTTCCATATAGATTTGCTGAACGTAAAAAAAATATTCTGATGGCAGTTAAACTATATTAAGCCAGGTATTAAGGAAAGACCAGGTTCCGTTGTGGCCAGAAATGAAATCTTAAATTGATTACAAAGCTTAGTCAGAGATTTTTTTTATACCAAGGATATATTGGGTCTCGAAAAATATAATAAAATCTGGTTATACTGGTCACTGATCTAGATTAACCACCCCTCCTTTAATTATCCCTGTGAGTAAAATAAAGTATAGACAAATAAGATACTCTGAAAGTATAGCGCAAGTAATGGTTCTTTATCTTGGGTACCCCTCCCTTCTGCTACTAACACTTTCCTGCCAATAAGCCGCAGTGTGACATCATTCTTTGTGTGGATGTTAGTTGTTTGTTACATGTTTGCATCTTTTAGATTTTTCACTTATAATTATTTTGATTCACAAAACGATATTGAACAAATTGCAGACCCCCAACTTATATTGGAGAGTCTCCTTATTCATATATACATTTACTATTTAAGCAATAGGTTTGGCCCGAACCACCATTCATCTCTGCCATGCTGGCAATCCTACGCAGAAACCACCTCCTGCACAACATCACTACATATCCCCCCTGACATCTTTTCACCATAATCCAGACTTCGTCCCTGCTCTGACGCAAAGCATTTTTCTCTCTACTACTGCAGGGAACCATTATAAACTCTCCAGCTTATTTGACAATGAAAAGACCAAACCACTCCACAATTTCATACCAGATAGATCTCCCACAATTATGGACCATTTCCAATTTTTACAGCTCTCTTCTTTTTTTTCTTAATAATTTTTTATTGGTTGTACACAAATAAAACAACAGATGGCCACCTCTACAGGGGGATAGGACTTGGGAAGGGGGGAAAGGTGAGGGTGAGGGTGGAGGAAGATGAGGGTGGAGGAACAGGGTTGCATATCCAGCAATACAATTACCTTTTAAACAGAAATATACAATATGAGAGAGCACTATGCTTGATCGTTTTGCAGAGGGTCCACGCACTGCTGGCTATTAAGAAACTCTAGCCATGTAAGCCACAATCCGGTCTGTTTCCGTGCAGCACCTAAGGTCGCATATATGGGATCCTCGGCTGCTTTAATGTCCCCTATAGACCTTAACCAGTCTTTCAACGTGGGGACCCGTGTAAGTTTCCAGTTCTGGGGGATGTGTTTTTGCTGCATTAAGCAGTTTTGCTTTGAGGGATCTTTTATATCTATGGGGTGGGTGTGTATTGTAGTGCAGAAGGTATGCAAGGGGGGGTGTAGGGTATCAATAAGAGTGTGTCTCCAGAGTGTCCCTAATGAGGGTCCAAAGTTTCTGAATGGGTGGAAATGTCCACCATATGTGGAGGAAGTCTCCTCTTGCCATCTTACATCTCCAGCACCTATCCGAGGTGCCAGTGAATATTCTATGGAGTAAGGTAGGTACCCGGTACCACCTTGTCACTATCTTGTAGGCGTTTTCCTGAATTCTAGTAGATAGGGAGCAAGAAGAGAGATTTTCTGCCATTGTGAGTCAGATATCATAACCTAACATTCTCTCTCCCAGAGGCGTACATAGCAGGGTTTTAGTGAGGATTGCATGGTGGTCAGGTGTATTTGAAGGGTCAAAATTAGTTTTGTTGGTTGGGATTTGGCCACGCACATCTCCTCTACCACCACTAATGTAGGTCTATCGGTAGGGCATTTTGGAAGTGTGTGGTAGAAATGGTTAGTTTGCGAGTGGAGGCAAATCAGGTGGAATGGCGGGTTACGTATCTTCGGGTCGCCAAGTGTTTTAAGGGTACCATTGTCATTTAGGAAGTGTCCAAGGCGTGGAAATAGTATGCGGATTGGGAAGAATCTATCAATTGGTCTGCCCTGGGCTCCAGGGGGGAATGCCTCATTCTGTGAGAGGGGAGTCAGAGGAAATGGGGAGCTCAATATTCCATATTTATCTGTTAATCTTTCATAGTTTTGAAGTGTGGAAGGGATGGTAGGGTGTGAAGGGTCTATGTCAGAAGTATGTCTGAGGAATAACCAGGCCCCTATCGGGATAGGATTGGGCATGGATCGTTACTCAACTGAGATCCATAGCTTGGGTGCAGGGCGGGTCCATTCAACTGCATAGGCTAAGAGTGTGGCCCTATAGTATGTTTCCAAATTGGGCAAACCCAGGCCCCCCTGATCTTTGGGTCTTGTGAGATATTCATATTTCATTCTAGGAGGTTTGTGTTTCCAAATGATAAGTGTGATGGAGGATTTATAGGTTTGGAAAAAGGATTTAGGTATATGAATGGGAAGGGTCTGTATGAGATATAGTTATCTGGGCAGCATGTTTTTAACCATAGCAATTCTACCAAACCAGGAGATGTATTTTTTGCTCCAGCTCTCCAGCTCATTTTGAATAGTGTGTAACAGGCGAAGGTGATTGTGCTGGTAAAGTTGGACCAGGTTTGGAATCATGCAGATGCCAAGATATGTTGGGGTTGAAGGGACCATTTAAAGGGAAATAAAAGTGTAAGCTACTTGTGCGTCAGGGAGGGATATACTCAATGCCTTTGATTTAGTCATGTTAATTTTGACAAAGGAGAGTGTACTATATTCCTCTAGTTCAGCTAATAAGTTGGGCAGGCATACAATAGGGTAAGAGTGAATAATAAATCATCAGCGAATGCTGCCGTTTTGTGAGGGTGTGGCCCTATATGTAGGCCTTGGGTAGACGGATTGTTTCGTATGGCTGAGAGAAATGGTTTTAGCACCAGTATGAACAGGAGGAGGGACAAGGGGCAGTCATTTGACAGGGTGAGTGGCTTGGACAGAGTCCCATTGATTCAGAATTTTGCTGTGGGTGTATGATCTAACACGTTAATCCAATTGTACATGGAGTCTCCCAGGCCTATGTGTCGTAGAGTCGCCCTAAGGAAAGGCCAGCTCACCCTGTCAAATGCCTTTTCCACATCTGTAGAAAGAAGCATCAGGCGTGATGTGAATGGGCATGGTGGAAAAGGTCAATAACTTTTACTGTGTTATCCCTGGCTTGTCCGGGTACAAAGCCCACTTGGTCGGGATGAATCAGTGAAGGGATTGCCTCCCCCAGTCTGTTGGCTAAAATCTTTGCTAATTATTTAATGTCCATATTAAGGAGGGAAATGGGGCAGTAGCTACTACATTGTTCAGGGTCTTTGTTAGGTTTAGGAATGACTGTCACATGGGCTTCTTGGGCTTGTGGAGGGATAGTGCCTCCTGTGGCCAATGAGTTAAATACTTTTACTAAGTGGGGTAATAGTGTGTCTTGAAAGGTTTTATAGTAGGCCGTTGTGAAGCCATCGGGGACTCTTGCCTACTGGGGTGTGTTTGAGTGTCTCCATTGGTTCCTCAAGGGTGATAGAGTCCATTGCAGCTGACAGGTTTAGCCACCATGTGTTTGGTCAGGTAGTTATTAACGTGTAAGTCAAGAGAGGGGTCGGCTGGGAAAGAAGCATCCGTCATGAGGTTGTAGAGGTCATGGTAGTAGAGATGAAAAGCCTCCGCTTTTCATCATGTGGACAAGTGAGTTTGAATTTTGTCAACAAAGGAGGTGTATTGCTTGTGTTTAAGGGCTTGTGCCAGTCATTTTCCAGGTTTGTCATTTGTAGCGTATTACGTAGTTTCTGGAGCATGAGTTGTGTTTTATGATTACATATGTCAGCCAAAGTGGATTTCAATCGTGTCAGCTCAACATAAAGCTGGGGGGGAAAAAGCAACTGTATTTGTGTGCTGTTTCAATCTTGTATATCTCATTAAGCGTATTGGCCATAGCTTGTGTTCTCTGTCTCCTAACATGGGAGACTGTTTTGATCAGGGTGCCCTCTTATGGCCTTGTGGGCCTCCCATACTACTTGGGGTGAGATCTTGTCTGTCATGTTTTCCGTAAAATAGTGGGTTAGTGTGGTCCACAGCGTGTCAACATGTGACTGGTCTTGTAGGAGAGTTTCATTTAGTCTCCATGTGAATGACTTCTTGGTTAGGGATGGAAGGTGGATGTGGAGGGATATAGGAACAATATCCCTCCATGTAATGTTGTGTATTTGTGTATGACATATAAAGGTCTAGATGTCTGTTTGAGAGGAGAAAATAGTCTAGTGTAGAGTAAGTGGTATTTGGGTGCGAGTAAAAGGCGTAGTCTTTAGTGGTGGGGTTAGATATTCACCAGGTGTCTGCTAATTGGAGTCTGTGTAGGGTACGATTTACCTTGTGGAGTTTACAGTTGGGGAAATACAGATTTCCCTGTTGATGTGTCGAGCTTTGGGTCTAGAGCAAGATGTGTCGAGATCACCTCCTAAGATCACTGCACCCTCTGCAAATGATCCAGCCCAGCGGCAATGGAAGAAAGTGTTGATTAGTATTAGGAACATACATATTCGCAATGTTGAGAGTATCAGCGCCCACAGAACCTTTGAGAAAAATGGCACGACCGTCATTGTTAGTCCATACATCAGCAACTATTGACGGGCAGTGATTGGATAGATATATGGCCACCCCTTTAGATTTTTTAAATGGAGAATGAGAGTAGAAGGCTCGATTGTATAAATAATTCTGGAGTCTTGGGAGTTTAGACCTAGTGAGAGCGTGTGTGTATGTCAGTGTAAGTGAGAGCGTGTGTGTATGTCAGTGTAAGTGAGAGCCTGTGTGTATGTCAGTATAAGTGAGAACATGTGTGTATGTCAGTGTAAGTGAGAGCGTGTGTATGTCAGTGTGAGTGAGCATGTGTGTGTATGCCAGTGTGAGTGAGCATGTGTGTGTATGTCAGTGTGAGTGAGCATGTGTGTGTATGTCAGTGTGAGTGAGCATGTGTGTGTATGTCAGTGTGAGTGACAGCGTGTGTATGTCAGTGTGAGTGAACATGTGTGTGTATGCCAGTGTGAGTGAGCATGTGTGTGTATGTCAGTGTGAGTGAGAGCGTGTGTGTATGTCAGTGCGAGTGAATGAGTGTGTGTGTCAGTGTGAGTGAATGTGTATGTCAGTGTGAGTGAGAGCGTGTGTGTATGTCAGTGTAAGTGAGAGCATGCGTGTGTATGTCAGTGTGAGTGAACATGGGTGTGTCAGTGTGAGTGACTTACTGTCTGTGTATGTGTGTGGATAAAAGGGTTAACTCCTCTGACACTGCCTATATCTGTCTAGCCATACAGGGGTTAACTCATCGGACACTGCCTACATATGTTAAGCAATGTAGGGGTTAACTCCTCTGACACTGACTATATCTGTCTGCATTTTGTTATAGGTCACTGGTCACATTATGTTTTAGGGAATTGCACAGCCTATTATCATAATAATGTTTTACCATTACTCTCTTTACATCTTATGGGTGATCTCTTTAAAAAATATATTATTATGTATATAAGAAGTGCTTTAGTCGGCATATAAAAAAAAAAAAAAAATGTTCTAGGAGCTCACCCATGAGGTGAAAAGAAAGAAATGGTAAAACAAACTTTATTATGAAAATAGGCTGTGCAATTCCCAAAACATTATATGTGACCACTGACCTATAACATGAATCAAATATTGTACATTAAGGGTAAATGCTCAAACACTTAGGGTACACATTTTAATCATGGCCATCCAATAATCGCACCATATAATTTTGCATATAGAGTTCTTGCATTAAATTATCACTTCCAGAAAAGTTTCATGTTAGTTTAAATTACCATGACTGGGGGATTTTTTTTTTGGGCAGCATTTCATTTTTCGCCCCAGGCAGCACAATCTCTTGGGCCGGCCCTGTCAGTAGTAGTGGATGAAGCGAGACGGAGACATGTTCTCTGAGCCGCCAGTCTGCATCTCCATTTCCGTTGGGGTCTGGGCTCCAAGCCTCTTGCAGCTGAAGTGGGTTGAGATCTGAACCTTTGGCATGTTCAGACCAATCAGTTAGGTACGGTTGTACAATCCCGATAGCAGCGCAGAAATCAGGGAGATCATCAGGGTGTCTCAGGGTATGAGTAATTGAGTCTTTCCTTACAGAGATTGACAGGGGGAAGCCCCAATGGAAAGGTATGTCGGCTCATCTGAGGAGATCTGTTAAGGGCTGCAGTTTTTGCGTAGTTGCAATGTCCACAAATCTATGTCAGGTAAATATTGGAGTGCTGTATCCGCATATTGGAGGAGCGCTGCTGTCGGGCTGCTCGTAGGACATCCTCCTTATCTGTGAAGGAGTGCAAGCAGAAGATGATATCCCTTGGCCTATTTTTGCTGAGATCTTTCGGCCTGAGTGCTATGTGTGCTCTATTGATCGTCATGCTGCCGGAGGTTTCCTTTTTCATGAGCTGATCAAAGATGTCTGAGGCCACCTGCATTGTGTTTTCCACTTCCCAAGTTTTGGGAAGTCCCCTGATCCAAGTTTTTCCTGCGGCCTCTGTTATCCAGGTCAAGGACATGTTGTATGAGATAGGCCGTGGCCGCCTTTTGGTCCCGGAGCTGAGATGCGAGCGTGGACACCGTGGTGTGTAAGGCTGTTTGGTCTGTCTCAACTGTTACCAGTCTGACCCCTTGCTCCTTTAGTTCTCCCTTAATATCGGAGAGCTCATTTCGTGGTGTGGATCTGGTCCACCGCAGTGGTGAATTCCTTTTTCATTTGGGTGGTAAAGAAGTGTAGGTCCGCTTTAGTGGCAGCATAAGTGCAGTGAATGTAGGGCGTTTCTGAGCCTTCTTCTTTTGTGCTTTCAGGGTGTGAAGAATCTTGTTCCCCCTCAATGGACACTATCTTGGTAGTTTGTGGCGGCAAAGATCCCGATGGAATAAGGTAAGATGCCAGCATGTTATCTTGCCGATTTTTGGTTTGTGGGGGTCCGTCGGGAGTAGTTGTGCCCATTTTTGTGGGTGAAGTATTCAGTCCACAATGGTAAAAGCTGTCTATTCCGCCGGAGCTCAGTGCAGGCGTATCTGCTTCACATGCCTCTGCGGACACAACCCCAGCTCTCTCCCCCAAATTTTATATTAATGGAAAAGATTAAAGGCAGAAAATGTTGGGCCCGTTGTAACGAACTGTCTACCGGATGTAGTAGACCCACTGTCCGTTGTGTGAAATCACCTCCTTAGCCCCCAATTAAAGCTCAGCATTCACCCAGCAAGTCTTTCCTGGACCCTTGCTCTTTGTACCCAAATTGACAGGACATCTAGCAGTTAGGTACAGCAAGATTGAGCAACTCCTTTATTTGTGTAACCACACCGACTTATAAAAAGACATACACATGACATCACAGACATCAGTATACAATGGGGGGGGGGGGGGGGGGAATGGAACTAAACATAGTTCTCCAACTAACTGGGGCTAGGAAAAGACATTCAGACTGCAAACCAAATATGAATTAACAGAGTGAGTAGACCTAATTACAATACACACAGTAATGTACACAACATAATCAGTTTAACAGTTAATACAGTTAATACAGAACAATAGTTGTTGGAGTAAACTATTGGAGTAACTGTCACATTATAAACCTTCAGAGTGGTCTACTCACAGAATTAAACATTACACTTAACCAATATACTAACAGAATATAACTAATTAACAATATTAACATATAGTGTTATGGCACATCCCTTACCCAGGTGGTCCGTTCATTCGTGAGTTGGTTCGGTAGATTCAATCTACCGAACACCCAGGCAGAAAGGCACAAACAAGCCTTTCTGCAGGGGAAAATACAAGCTTTAACCATGGGGCCATAGTCCAGAGGCAGCAGGCGAACAACCAGGCTTCTCCAGAACATAGTGACGATGTTGGTTCCGCCACACCCTTGTTATCCCAAATGGGAAAATTGGTTAGTGAGGACAGAGAGAAAGCAGACATTTTTTTTTCTTTTTCTCCTGTCTATATTGAGGAAGAACCAATGGATGAGCAGCTGCTACCTGAATTTACAGAACAGTCACTGCAAACATTGGATTGGCTGACCAAGGAAAAAGTGTTTAAGCAACTAAACTCTGTTAAGATAGATAAGGTTCCAGGGCCAGATGGTATACACCCAATGGTACTTATAGAGCTAAGCATAATTCTGGCCAGACCATTATTTTTGACCTTAAGGGATTCTTTCAGTTCAATACACTGGCAAAAGGCAAATGTCATGCCATATTTAAAAAGGGAACAAAATCTCAGCCAGGCAATTATAGGCCAGTGAGCAAGACATCTGCAGTGGGGACATTATTTGAAGGATTGCTAAAGGTATACACTCAAGAATACATCTTGAATCACAATATAATTGGTAAAAGGCAGCATGGTTTTGTGAAAGACAGGTCTTGTCAAACAAACTTAATAACAATCTACGAAGAAGTCAGTAAAAATATAGATCTAGGTGTGCCAGTTTATGTGATCTATTTAGACTTTGCTAAAGTATTTGATACAGTAACACAAAAAAAAAAAGGTTGCTCTACAAACTGAGTGAAATTGGGGCTTGGGGACAAATGTACATATTTGGATTGGAAACTGGCTAAAAGATAGAATTAAGAGAGTTGTTGTAAGTGGAAAATCCTCAAATTAGACCAGGGTGTTAAGCGGAGTATCTCAGAGGTCTGATTTAGGCCATCATCTTTTTAATTTTTTATTAATGATCTCCCAAGTTGTGTTGAGAGCCATGTCTTAGTGTTTGCTGATGACACAACATAAGGTAAGGTAATACAGAATAACCTTGATGTTTGTTCTTTGCAAGGAATTTGGACAGAGTGGGAGACTGGGCAATCAAGTGGCAAATGAGGTTCAATATAGTAAAGCTATGCATTATGGGAAATATAATAACACAGCAAGATATACTTTAAATAGTATCTCCCTGCAAAAACTACTAATGAAAAGGATTTAGGAATAATTGTAGATAACAGACTTAGCAACAGTGCTCAATGCCAGTCAGCAGCTGCAAGGGTCAATACAATATTGACATATATAAAACTGGTATTGATTCACGGGAGGAGGATTTCATCTTTCCACTTGTCAATGGTAAGCCCTCACAAAAGATATTATGGAGCTAAAAAGAGAGCAAAGGAGGGCTACAAAATTAATAAGAGGATTGGAGGAACTTAGTTATGATGAGAGACTAAAAGTGTTGCATTTTATAGAAAAAAGGTATCTCAGAGGGGATTTGATAACATTATATCCAGTCAGGTCCATAAATATTGGGACATCTACACAATTCTAATCTTTTTGGCTCTATACACCAACACAATGGGTTTGAAATGAAACAAACAAGATGTGCTTTAACTGCAGACTTTCAGCTTTAATTTGAGGGTATTTACATCCAAATCAGGTGAACGGTGTAGGAATTACAACAGTTTGTATATGGGCCTCCCACTTTTTAAGGGACCAAAAGTAATGCAGTTAAAGCACATCTTGTTCATTTCATTTCAAATCCATTGTGGTGGTGTATAGAGCCAAAAAAATTAGAATTGTGTAGATGTCCCAATATTTATGGACCTGACTGTAAATATGTGCAGGACCTATATAAAGAGCTCTCCAGTGACCTGTTCATTAAAAGAAATTTACAAAGAACAAGATGTCATCCCCTGAGACTGGAAGAGCAAGAGATCCCATCGACAGCAAACGAAGGACAATCACGATAAGGACAAAGATATGAAACTCACTGCCAAGAGAGGTGGTGCTATCATATACAATAAATGCATTTAAAAATGGCCTGGATTTTTTTTATTTTTTAGAAAAGCAGGACATACATGGCTATTGATATTAGAATAAGCACTAATATTAGAGCTCCTAAATCCACGGAGAAATATGATTGCCATTTGGAGTCAAGAAGGAATGAATCCCTGAATGACCCCCCCCCCCCCCCCAAGTGTACATATTTTTCAAAACTAGACATCCCTGGGTATTTAACCTGGGGTATTTTGACACTTTTCATGTAGCCATTTTACCACCAACCTTTGCAGAGATTAAAAAATGGTGATTTTTTTTTTCACACCGATGCAATTCAAGTATAAACGTACTGAAATGTAAAGGGGTACTGCCAAACAACACCTCAATATGTGTTCATCGACATCTCCTGAGTACAGGGATACCATCCATGTGTAGGTTTTTTGGGTTGTTCAGTGTCTAAAAGGCTACATTTGGATGTGCACTTTTCAGATTTCCAACTTGCAGTTTTGACATGTAGTCAACCTGCAACCATGTTCCATTTGGGATATTTTTGAAGCCAGTCAGTGTATTTTACCCCCAATAAACCATATAATTTTGAAAACTAGACACCCTAGGATATTTTAACACTTTGCATGCACTATTTCTAACACCAGCCTGTCAAAGTTTTGGGTAGTACTTTTATTCCCCCCCAAATACATTGTTCCTCAGGCATGAATTCATGGATCCTGTTATGTGCGATTGCCAAACAACATCTCCTGAGTTCAGGTCTACCACCTGTGTTGTCAGCCTGGACCCATGTACCATTTGGGACATTTTTGAATCCAACCATTGAAATTTACCCCACCAAACCATATATTTCTGAAAAGTAGACACCCTAAGGTACTGCATATATAGGCATTTTAAACCTAGAAGCATTGTGTGTGTCCAGAATCTAAGGAATGCTGACACATCAACGGGGTCCCATCTCTGCTTTGCCAAAAATAATTTTGGCTTAGCTGTACAGTACTGCTGGGCAAACAGATTCAATTGAAAGACAATGTCCCCCAAGACATCTGTACTGATGCCCAGATATGCAGTGAAAGGAGGGATAGCTGGCCTATAACTATGAGGTGAAATCCGCTCCTCAGTAGCACTGCCAGCCGGAGTCTGATGACTCCTTGTACTTAAACTTATATACAATTATTAAAATCACACTGTCGGATATTAATAACCATAGAAATATGAATATGGGTTATTAATTATAAATCAATAAAAATCAGAAAAATTTCTAATTTATAGATATGGGTCCAACCAAAAATACCCACAATTTGTTATATATATAGAGAGTTTGGATGACATTTTTACAAAAGTAAATACAATGCAACAATTATTTAATAAAATAATAATTAATTTATTGAATATAGAATAAAGATCAAACAATAAGCAAAGTAGTGTAACAACAAAATACAATAATAATTCACATGTATGACTTATAACAGAGGTGAATAAAATAAAACATGATTCTGTAGCTGTATCAATGTACATGTAGTATAATTTACTATGCAGTTACGTTTCTGACCACTAGATGGCCATGCATTTTATTTAGATACAACCACAAATATATCGATAGTGATTAGTGGTTAAAATTGTTACTGACAGTACACCATAATTACCTACAAATTACCAGCATATACTCTGCTTAGGTAATTTAATATTACTAAATCATATAACTCAAGGTGGCTATTTCTCAATCTGCCCGGTAAATTACAATGTATGCTTTCTATCTTAGACTTTAAGAATAAGAATTTTAGATAATCTCTGGAGATTAGATATGACATATTTGGGTGAATAATACTATAAGAACTTCTGATTCTTGGTAATATCTATGGGATTTTCCTCTGGCTTCCTTCCGCAAAAAGGATGACTGATAAACACCAGGCTTAAACATATAGATCCCATAAAAAGTGGGATTTGAGTTTAATTTATCCAAATATATATTCTAATTATATCCATAAAAAATGAGATTATCCTAGAAACAAAGTACCATATTTATACATTACCGGCAGAGGTTGATTTGCAGTTGAGACTCTTTCCATTGAAGAATAGTGTGATGGGAGTTACTCCAGGAACTACGCTCAATACTATGTGTATGGAGATGTCTATTGTTATAATGAACATGTGCTATGAAAAGCCTCATATTCCTGAGTTCTCCCCAGAAGGAGAGAGACTCAGCCCTTTTCTAAAACATTCCCATCTCTCAACCCACTAGTGGCAGTTCTACCAAAATCAGTCTCTCGGTCTCTCTCTCTACATCTCCAGTATCAACTTATCAACCAACCTTATCTCAGAGTCACGCCCTGTTCTCTGTAACTTTTAACTATTTAAAAGTAAATGGGTGTGTTTAAGTTAAATGAGATAATGTCATGACTTATAGCTGTACCTGGATTGTGAGTATAATGTGAGAAAAATATATATGTTGAAATCTGTAGTGTTAATACAATTTCAAATTATAGTAAATATTCTTATTCTTATCATTAGACATTATATTAAAACTCATAATAAAATGTATACCACACTAATAAAACAATATTCTAATTAATATGCAAGATGAATTATACTTTACATATTTATTAGTGAAGGTGTGATATAATTATATATTTTAATGGGCGATTTGAATCAACTAGGTGTGTTTACAACAGCCCTTATTAGATTCTTCAAATCTAAGATCCAAATAGTTTCACAGTGTGTGTCTGAGTCTCTATCAGTTTGGGTGGGCTAGTAAGCTGAATTTTAGCCCCCATTTCTCCTCGTTTGTATCTAGACACAGCTGTACCTGCATCCAAACAATGAAATGTGTCTAGGGTCTTAAACCTTCCACTAACAATGCCCACCTTCTCTGTTCCGGAGTTAGGAATGTGGAAGACCTTCTTTTATCCTCAGAGACACAGAATAAGATGTGAACAGACAGAACGATGTCCAAAAACTGACACAAAATGGAGGCTGCAGGCATACATCTTGTTATCCTTGGCTTCTGCTTTATTCATATGTACCAGTCTCGAGATTACTGTTACATCTGACAACAAAACTGAATAATACCCCAAAGCCAAGCAATTTATATTAGGAATTCTGGCAGAATTATATCCCAAGCAGACAATTCCCAAATTGACAAATCACTCAAACACACTGCTGCTGTTTAGATGATAATAATAATTTAGTAAAGCAAGTTTATAAACAATGCTAACTAAACAATTATCTTAACAATATACATGTTATATGCTAAGCTAAGAAACTAGCAAGTAGGTTTGTTCATGTAAAGTCTAAACTACAGTATAAAAAAATATAAAAGAAGTTGATACAGTAAGTTTATACTTATTCCCCAGGTAATCGTTGTAGTTGCATCTCTGGGTGGATTAGCCTCTGGATCAATGAGTTCCTGATGGTTCTGTAGGAAGTTACTGGGTCTAATACAACACATTGCTTAGAAGGATTTGGACCTGCAGGTGGTCACATCTTCCCTCTTCCTCCATCACTCCAGAGTCTAACTCCCTGAATAGCATTAGTAAAATTACAAGCCTCTCCTTGAGTCATACCTTCCAGCTCCCTAACGGAACTAGTTACTGTGGGAAACACAAACAAACATTTTTTGCTTGAAAGTTCCACTGCTGGTAACTGCCATTTTAAAGAAAGGGAATGCCTGGATATTAACGTGAATTATATGGTGGTAAAGCACAAAATATGTTCACAAAAAATGTGTTGCTGTGCAAGATCACTGCTTATGCATTGATCAATGACCGCAAAGAGGTAAGAGAATAAATCTCTTTTATTTATTTATCATATATAAAAAGACAATACAAACAGTACCAACACTTAAAACACAATCCAGTACAGCGGGAAAAAAAAAAGTTATACTTTATAATAAGGGGTTCGGTCCCCCCCCCCCTTTATTTATGTCCATAAATGCCATAAAATGTGATAGCTCCCTAATTTTTTGTAGACTCGTTATTCCCTTACTTATCCAGCTCCTCAAATTTAACTGCGGTATGCGAGCTTCCAATTCTTGCAGTGGGGAGAACCATGTAATCTATTTAAGTGTTGGAATTAGTCTTAAAAGCTTCCTACATATCTGAAGAGAAACTTCAGTAGTATAGCGCAAACTTCCCTTGTTGCTGGGTTTACTCCATATTTTATGGCATAATCTATTTGAATGGAACTGCCAGTCTTCCAAATCCACCCATGCCACCCTACCTGATGGAGAATAGCACTGAATTACTTGGGCAATGTGTGCCGATAAATAATACCATTCCAAATTTGGTAGTCCCATCCCTCCTGCTTTATGTGCGTTATTTAAAATTGACTTTTTTTTTTTGTAAATCAAATTTTTTTATTTTCATGAAAACAATATCAACATAATAAAAATGACAAAATGAAAATAAACCATTCTCGTGTGTGTGGGGGGGGGGGGGTTCCTGGGGTAACAAAAACTAAAAAGAAAAATGTTAATATAATGACATATGGGGTAAGGTTCAGTTTGGTACAGATCTTATTTTTGACTTATTATCCGTCTGAAACATTCTCACCATAATAATAATGACATAATAAAGATAATCACTTCTCATGTGGGGGGGATCTTAGGGTTACAACAACTAAAATGAGAAATATTAAGGTAATGACATGGGGGGTAAGGTTCAGATTGGTACAGGTCTTATATTGGATTTACTTTCCTTCTGCGTATCTTATCCATATATTCGGTCCATACATTTCATGGAATTGTTACTATGTACCGTCAAGGTAACTCATTACATCTTTACATTTGTCATAACCAAGACTCTCTAAACCATACCTGTAAACCATTATGTATCTACTGATCACAATATTCCTTTTGTTAACAGTAGCTCTGTCCAGTTAAACCAGACCAGGGTGTGTTTTGAACTATGGTCCGCTACTGAGGCCATTAGTTCTTCCATGCTTCTTATTTCCTCAACTCTAGCTACCCATTCGGTTATTGGTGGGGCCCGCTCTGATTTCCAATATTTTGGAATCAGCGTTTTAGCTGCTATAAGCATATGCCTATTTAAAATTGACTTTTATAAAAGCCCTTGGGTCTCATAATTTTATTTTAACAATAATACTGATCTGTCTCTCTCCATGACAAAAACATAAGCGAGGAGAGGTCACAAGGTATATCGAAAGTAGTCAGATTAATATTTACAAATATTGATCTGACGAAGGAAATGATGATGCTCATCTGAGCCATCACTAAACCACCATTGCCACCGACAGTGCCTTGCAAAAGTATTCACCCCCCTTGGCATTTTACGTGTTTTGTTGCCTCATAACCTGGAATTAACATGGATTGTTTGAGCATTTGCATCATTTCATTTACAGAACATGCTTACAACTTTGAACATGTTTTTTTTTTTTTAAATGTGAAGCAAACAACAATAGGACAAAATAACAGAACAAGTCAATGTGCATAACTATTCACCCCCTTAAAGTCAATACTTTGTAGAGCCACCTTTTGAGGCAATCACAGCTCCAAGTCGCTTCGGATATGAACTTGCCTTATCTTACCACTGGGATTTTTGTCCATTCTTCCTTGCAAAACTGCTCCAGCTCCTTCAAGTTGGATGGTTTGTGATTGTGAACAGCAATATTTAAGCCTGACCATAGATTTTCAATTGGATGGTGTCACGAATGCACCCTACTCCAAGAGTGCATGTGACTGGGTTATGGTGGTGCAAGGGTTAAAATTAACTTTGTCTGCCCTAGACTAGAAATAATGGTAAAACCCCCTTTAACACCACCCACACTTAATTATACTGATATAACTAATGTCCTAGCACTGCCACCACCAAGACAATTTAAAAATGGGGTGCCTTGGTCCCCCAAGCAAATAAGACTTAACCCACAAAATATGCTTTAACACAATATCTATGCGATTGGTCTAATCAGGTAACGTGAGTCTCTATACCAGACAAAGGCAGAACTTAATAAAGGAATATTTATTATGAACAAAAGAAGTCACAGTGCATACAAAAAATAAAACAGATGACAAATTATTTACACCAAACAGATAAAAATAAAAAGGAGAAATTAACAGAAAACCTAACTACTCACTAAGATAGAAAAGTACCAGTATTTTCTGTCCGAGGGACTGCGGCAATGAAATGACGGCAACTTACACAAAATTAGATCTTGGCCCCTAGTAAGCACACTGGCCATTATTCCATCATTAGATTTATACCTTGTCAGGTCATCTCAGGTTTCCAAGCCGGCCCAGAGGTGGGAAGGTGTACCTAAAAGTGTCCTCCCCCATGTGTGGTGGAACTACCCCAGTCAAAATATGGAATCTTGTGGCTAATTTCCCTCCAGTGCATGTCACATACATAATTCTTGCCTCTATTAATTTGTTGCAATTTATGAAGTCCATAGATATTTCACACTTGCTACCCATGACTCTATACCACAGACTTCACAATAACTTCCAAATGGCTCAAGTTGCACCAGCCATATTTGTACTCATTTTGTAGGGTGTACTCTTCCCTGTCTAAATATTCCCAAATGGAGGCATGATTAATAATCTGTGAGTTATTATTAATGCATGTTTAGGATATGACTTTTGCAGGACAAGACTTCTAACTGGTAAGGGCCACTTAGCATATCCAAAGAACCTACTATCTATGAGGGGATACAGATCTATGCAACATAGACTTACTGGCAACTAACTCAGTGTAACATTTCACACCTTGTACCATCAGTTCCAGCTTCAAAGGAAACACTCAAGTTGTAAAGCTTTTCAGATCACAAAGGTCATACCAGCTCTACCAGATAGTAGATGCAGGTATGCACTACCGCAATTGTTGTGACAGATGGAGGTCTGGGCTTTGACTATTCAAACACATTTACATGTTTACCCTTAAACCACTCAAGTGTTGCTTTAGCAGTGTGTTTGGGGTCATTGTCCTGCTGGAAGGTGAACCTTCGTCCAAGCCTCAAATTACGCACAGAGTGGTACAGGTTTTGCTCAAAAATATCCCTGTATTTAGCACAATCCATCTTTCCCTCAACTCTGACCAGTTTCCCAGTCCCGGCTGCTGAAAAACATCCCCACAGCATGATGCTGCCACCACCATGTTTCACTGTGGGGATGGTGTTCTTTGGGTTATGTGATGTGTTGGGTTTGCGCCAGACATAGCATTTTCTTTGATGGCCGAAAAGTTCAAAGTTAGTCTCATCAGACCAGAGCACATTCCTCCATATATTTTCTCCCACATGCCTTTTCACAAACTCAAGACGTTCCATTTTGTCTTTTGCTGAAAGTAATACCTTTCTTCTGGCCATAAAGCCCAACTCTATGGAGCGTATGGCTTATTGTCATCCTAGGTAAAGGTACTCCAGTCTCTGCTGTGGAACTCTGCAGCTCCTCCAGAGTAACCTTAGGTCTCTGTGCTGCCTCTCTGATTAATGCCCTCCTTGCCCGGTCTGTGAGTTTTGGTGGGCGTCCATCTCTTGGCAGGTTTGCGGTTGTGCCATGTTCTTTCCATTTGGTTTGGCTTCATAACAAAGGGGGTGAATACATACGCACATGCCAATTTTCTGTTTTCTATTTCTAAAAAATAGTTTTATGTATATATTTTTCTCATTTCACTTCACCAACTATTGTGTTCTGATCCATCACATAAAATTCAGATTAATAAAACATTGAACTTAAGGCTGGTATGTAACAAAATAGGTAAAAAGTCAACGGGGTGAATACTTTTGCAAGGCACTGTATGTGGCCATTACTGGTGCACATGCGCTCAGACAACTTCAAAATTTGACAAAAAATAAGACAAATATGCAGACAGCAAATACAGTGGATATAAAAAGTCTACACATCCCTGTTAAAATGTCAGGTTTCTGTGCTGTAAAAAAATGAGCAAAAGATAAATCATTTCAGAACTTTTTCTACCTTTAATGTGACCTATAAACTGTACAACTCAATTGAAAAACAAACTGAAATCTTTTAGATAGAGGGAAGAAAAAATATAAAAATAAAATAATGTGGTTGCATAAGTGTGCACACCCTTAAACTAATACTTTGTTGAAGCACCTTTTGATTTTATTACAGCACTCAGTCTTTTCGGATATGAGTCTATCAGCATGGCACATTTTGACTTGGCAAGATTTGCCCACTCTTCTTTGCAAAAACACTCCAATCTGTCAGATTGCGAGGGCATCTCCTGTGCACAGCCCTCTTCAGATCACCCCACAGATTTTCAATCGGATTCAGGTCTGGGCTTTGGCTGGTCCATTCCAAAACTTTAATCTTCTTCTGGTGAAGCCATTCCTTTGCTGATTTGGATGTATGCTTTGGGTCGTTGTCATGCTGAAAGATGAAGTTCCTCTTCATGTTCAGCTTTATAGCAGAAGCCTGAAGTTTTTGTGCCAATATTGATTGGTATTTGGAACTGTTCATAATTCCCTCTATCTTAACTAAGGCCCCAGTTCCAGCTGAAGAAAAACAGCCCCAAAGCATTGTCGGATTATTAATAACCATACAAATATGAATATGAGTTATTAATTATGAATCATAAAAAAATATGAAAATTGATGATTCATATTGATGGGTCCGACTAAAAATACCCATATCAAGAATTCGTTATGTATGTGAGAGTTTTGATGACGTTTTTACAAAAGTAAATACAATGGAACAATTATTAATAAAATAACAATTAATTTATTTAATATAGAATAAAGATCAAACGGTAAGCAAAATAGCATAACAACAAAATACAATATCAATAGATGTTAATCATAATTCACATGTATGACTTATAATATAAGTAAGTAGGACAAAACATGAATTATGCAGCTCTGTACCTATATCAACATGCATGTAGAATAATTTACAATGCAGTACGTTTCTGACCATAAGATGGCCATGCATTTTATTTAGATACAAACTACATTGATAATGATTAGTATTTAAAATGGTTAATGATAGAACACCATAATTACCTACAAATTACCAACATATACTCTGCTTAGGTAAGGTAATATTACTAAATCATATAACTACTCAAGGTGGCTATTTCTTAATCTGCTCGGTAAATGATAATGTATGTATTCTAGTTTAGACTTTAAGAATGAGAATTTTAGATAATCTCTGGAGATTAGATATGACATATTTGGGTAAATAGCTAGACTATAAGAATTTATAAAACTTCCATGTAAGCAGATACTTTTTTTTTAAATTAAAAATGTTACACACTAATTGGATATCTGTTGTTTCTGTTCCTGAGCCAAAATCTAAGCAGATTAGCCACAGCAGGATTCTACAAAACGACATTTTACCCTTGAAGTGCAATTATTATCCAGCCATCCTGTGAGTGCATCCCCTTGAGGGGGATCAAAGCTTCCTCCTGATTCCTCAGGATATTATTTCACATTGTCACCTATAAGGTGTTATATATATTTATTAATTGTGTTTATCACATATATTTTTTATCACAGTTTGCTCCAAGCGCACTTATTGTTCTTTATTTGTATATATTGTCTGTTTTTGTGTGGTTTAGGGACACACTGCCTAAGTGCTGCTAGAGTTGTGATTGCAGCGCTGGGTTCACTTTTTTATTTGTATAAGAACTTATCGTTCTTGGTAATATCTATAGGATATTCCTCTGGCTTCCTTCTGCAGAAAGGATGACCGATAAACACCAGGCTAAAACATTTAGATCCCAGAAATTGTGGGATTTAAGTAAAATTTACCCAAATATATATGCTGATGACATCCATAAAAAATGAGATTATGCTAGAAACAAATTACCACATTTATACATTACCGGCAGAGGTTGGTTTGCAGTTGAGACTACTTCCATTGAAGAATTGAGTGATGGGAGTTACTCCTGGGACTTAGCTCAATACTATGGGTATGGAGATTTCTATTGTGATAGTGAACATGTGCTATTAAAAGCCGCATATTCCTGAGTTCTCCCCAGAAGGAGAGATACTAAACCCTTTTCTAAAACATTCCCATCTCTCACCCCACTAGTGGCAGCTCTCCCAAAATCAGTCTCCCCAGGTTTTTTCAGGTATATCAGGTTTCCCTCAACCTCTAGTATCAACTTATCAACCAACCTTATCTCAGATTCACACCCTGTTTCTGTAACTTCTAGCCAATTGAATGGATGGGTGTGTTTAATTTAAATGAGACGATGTCATGATTTATAGCTATACCTGGATTGTGAGTATAATGTAAGACAATATATATATGTTGAAATATAGAAGTATTAATACAATTTCAAATTGGAGTAAATATTCTTATCATTCCACATTAGATAAAAACGAGCACATTAATTGCACACTATTACTGGGCTCTGACTGGCACACTTTTCCTGGGCTCTGACTGGCACACTATTCCTGGGCTCTGACTGGCACACTATTACTGGGCTCTGACTGGCACACTATTACTGGTATCTCACTGGCACAATATTACTGGTATCTGACTGGCATAATATTCCTAGGCTCTGACTAGCACAATATTCCTGGAATCTGACTGGCACAATATTCCTGGTATCTGACTGGCACAATATTACTGGTATCTGACTGGCACAATATTACTGGGCTCTGACTGGCACAATATTATTGGTATCTGACTGGCACACTATTACTGGGCTCTGACTGGCACACTATTACTGGCATCTGACTGGCACAATATTCCTGGTATCTGACTGGCACAATATTACTGGGCTCTGACTGGCACAATACTACTGGGCTCTGACTGGCACAATATTATTGGTATCTGACTGGCACAATATTATTGGTATCTGACTGGCACAATATTACTGGGCTCTGAATGACACAATATTCCTGGTATCGTATATTGACATTACATTGTTATTGTTTTTAAGTAGCAGCACACCTGTCTCTCATAACCAGGATACGCCCCTGATAATAACCCGTTAGATTCTACAAATCTAAAAATCCAAATAATCTCAGTGTGTCTGTCAGTTTCTGCCAGTTTGGGTGGGCTAGCAAGTTGCAGAGAAGCCCCCCTTCTCCTCTAGTATGTACACAGCTGGGTCTGCATCAATACAATAAGGCTTAGAGTTATAAGCCACCACCATGCTTCACTGTGGGTATGGTGTTCTTTTGGTGATGTGCAGTGTTTTTGCGCCAAACATATCTTTTGGAATTATGGCCAAAAAGTTCAACCCTGGTTTCATCAGACCATAACACCTTTTCCCACATGCTTGTGGGAGGCTTCAGATGTGTTTTTGCAAAATGTAGCCTGGCTTGGATGTTTTTCTTCTTAAGAAAAGGCTTTCGTCTTGCCACTCTACCCCATAGCCCAGACATATGAAAAATATGGGAGATTGTTGTCACATGTACCACACAGCCAGTACTTGCCAGATATTCCTGCAGCTCCTTTAATGTTGCTGTAGGCCTCGTGGTAGCCTCCCAGACCAGTTTTCTTCTCGTCTTTTCATCAATTTTGGAGGGAGCTCCAGTTCTTGGTAATGTCACTGTTGTGCCATATTTTCTCCACTTGATGATGACTGTCTTCACTGTGTTCCATGTTATCTAATGCCTTGGAAATTCTTTTGCACCCTTCTCCTGACTGATACCTTTTCACAATGAGCAGTGGCGTACCTACCACTAGTGCAGGGGTCGCAGCTGCGACTGGGCCTGTCACTCCAAGGGCCCGGCCGCCCTGCGACCCCTGCACAAATAAACAAAAAAATGTTAAAAAACCATGTGTGGGCAAACAGGGCAGCTGCCCAGGGCCCATTCATTCTTGGGGCCCAAGGCAGCTGCCCCGTGGGCCCCCGCTACCTGTGTGACTCCCCCCTTCCCCAGCCAGTACTTACCTCCTTGTTGCTGTCTCCCGGTGCAGGTCCGTGGCTGTGAGGATAGCGTTGAGCGCTCCCCTTCAGAAAATGCGCATTCAATAAAGTTTGTTGAAAAAAAGAGTTTAAACAAACTTTATTGAATGCGCATTGGCTGGAGGGGAGCGCACAACGCTTCCCTCACAGCCACGGACCTGCACCAGGAGACAGAGCAGCAAGGGGGTAAGTACTGGCTGGGGAAGGGGGGAGGAGGGTGGCATAACGAGCATACTGAGTGGCATTATCCTGGCATATTAAGTGACTATATCCTGGCATATTAATTGGCAATAGCCTGGCATATAAAGTGGCAATATCCTGGCATATAAAGTGGCAATATCCTGGCATATAAAGTGGCAATATCCTGGCATATTACATGGCAATATCCTGGCATATTAAGTGGCAATATCCTGGCATATTAATTGGCATTATACTGGCATATTAAGTGGCAATATCCTGGCATATTAATTGGCATTATCCTGGTATATTAATTGGCATTATCCTGGTATTTTGGCAATATCCTGGCATATTAAGTGGCAATATCCTGGCATATTAAGTAGCAATATCCTGGCATATTAAGTGGCAATATCCTGGTATATTGGCAATATCCTGGCATATTAAGTGGCAATATCCTGGTATATTAAATGGCAATATCCTGGCATATTAAATGGCAATATCCTGGTATATTATGTGGCAATATCCTGGCATATTAATTGGCTATATCCTGGCATATTAAGTGGCTATATCCTGGCATATTAATTGGCATGATCCTGGCATATTAAGTGGCAATATCCTGGTATACTAAGTGGCAATATACTGGCATATTAATTGGCTATATCCTGGCATATTAATTGGCAATATCCTGGCATATTAATTGGCAATATCCTGGCATATTAATTGGCATTATCCTGCAATATTAAGTGGCAATATCCTGCTATATTAAGTGGCAATATCCTGGCATATTAATTGGCATTATCCTGCTATATTAAGTGGCAATATCCTGGCATATTAATTGGCATTATCCTGGCATATTAAGTGGCAATATCCTGGCATATTAATTGGCATTATCCTGGTATATTGACAATATCCTGGCATATTAAATGGCAATATCCTGGCATATTAATTGGCATTATCCTGGTATATTATGTGGCAATATCCTGGCATATTAAGTGGCTATATCCTGGCATATTAATTGGCATTATACTGGCATATTATGTGGCAATATCCTGGCATATTAATTGTCATTTCCTGGTATATTAATTGGCATTCTCCTGGTATATTGGCAATATCCTGGCATATTAAGTGGCAATATCCTGGCATATTAAATGGCAATATCCTGGCATATTAATTGCCATTATCCTGGTATTTTAAGTGGCAATATCCTGGCATATTAAGTGGCAATATCCTGGCATATTAATTGGCATTATCCTGGTATATTATGTGGCAATATCCTGGCATATTAATTGGCTTTATCCTGGCATATTAAGTGGCTATATCCAGGCATATTAATTGGCATGATCCTGGTATATTAAGTGGCAATGTCCTGGTATATTAAGTGGCAATATCCTGGCATATTAAGTGGCTATATTCTGGCATATTAATTGGCCATATCCTGGCATATTAATTGGCCATATCCTGGCATATTAGTTGGCATTATCCTGCTATATTAAGTGGCAATATCCTGCTATATTAAGTGGCAATATCCTGCTATATTAAGTGGCAATATCCTGGCATATTAATTGGCATTATCCTGGCATATTAAGTGGCAATATCCTGGCATATTAATTGGCATTATCCTGGTATATTGGCAATATCCTGGCATATTAAATGGCAATATCCTGGCATATTAAATGGCAATATCCTGGCATATTATGTGGCAATATCCTGGCATATTATGTGGCATGATCCTGGTATATTAAGTGGCAATATCCTGGCATATTATGTGGCAATATCTTGGCATATTATGTGGCAATATCCTGGCATATTAATTGGCAATATCCTGGCATATTAAGTGTCATTATCCTGGCATATTAAGTGGCAATATCCTGGCATATTAAGTGGCAATATCCTGGCATATTAAATGGCATTATCCTGGCATATTATGTGGCAATATCCTGGCATATTATGTGGCAATATCCTGGCATATTAATTGGCAATATCCTGGCATATTAAGTGGCATTATCCTGGTATCTTAAGTGGCATTATCCTGGCATATTAATTGGCAATATCCTGGCATATTAAGTGGCATTATCCTGGTATCTTAAGTGGCAATATCCTGGCATTTTAAATGGCATTATCCTGGTACATTATGTGGCAATATCCTGGCATATTATGTGGCAATATCCTGGCATATTAAGTGGCATGATCCTGGTATATTAAGTGGCAATATCCTGGCATATTAAAAAGAAATATCCTGGCATATTAATTGGCAATATCCTGGCATATTAAGTGGCAATATCATGGCATATTAAGTGGCAATATCATGGCATATTAATTGGCATTATCCTGCTATATTAAGTGGCAATATCCTGGTATATTAAGTGGCAATATCCTGGCATATTAAATAGCAATATCCTGGCATATTAAGTGGCTATATCCTGGCATATTAATTGGCTATATCCTGGCATTTTAATTGGCTATATCCTGGCATATTAAATGCCAATATCCTGGCATATAGAGTGGCAAAATCCTGGAATATTAAAATGGGAAAATAATGGCACACTGAGGGGCAAAATACTGTAATATTAAATGGCAAATTAAATGGCTAAATTCTGGCATATTGAGGGCACCTAACACTGGCATATTGAGGGCACATAACACTGGCAAATGGGCACATAACTCTGGCAAATGGGCACATAACGCTGGCAAATGGGCACATAACAGGCAAATAACTGGCAAATGGGCACATAACTGGCAAATGCGCAAAATTGGCTGTGGCATATTGGCAATCTGGCTGTGGCCAAATTGATACCGTGGCATGTTCTGTGGGGCAAAATAACATGTACTATGGGGTAAAAGGAACACTGTGGCATGTTCTGTGGGGCAAAATAATGTATACTATGGGGGAAAGTGACATTGTGGCATGTTCTGGCGGCAAAATTTAAACTGCAGCATGCCAAATCATGTGGGTGCAATATGAGTACAAGCCAAGTGCTGTGGGTACTGTATAGTGCTGTGTTAAGACCTTTAGGTGCAATGTGGGTGCAGAGGAACGTAAAAAAAATAAGAAATTTTTCAATAACATTTTCATTACAAATGAAAATAGTTGAATATTAAAAAGTTCATATAAGTATACATGCAGCTAGTTATATACATATATTTGGGGTCCACCTCAAGCTTTTGATAAGGCGGTAAATATTTTAACGGTTAATATTACTTTACTGAGAGGGTGGTGGATGAGAGGTTAATATATGAAGGAGTTTAAGCATGCATGGGATAAGCACAAGGCTATTCTTGATATAAGAAGGCCAGGGACTAATGAAAATATTACTTTACTGAGAGGGTAGTGGATGCATGGGATAGTTTTCCAGCAGAAGTGGTAGAGGTTAATACAGTGAAGGTGTTTAAGCATGCATGGGATAGGTATAAGGCTATTCTAGATATAAGATAAGGCCAGAGACTAATGAAAGTATTACATTACTGAGAGGGTAGTGGATGTATGGAATAGCCTTTCAGCAGAAGTGGTAGAGGTTAATACAGTGAAGGAGTGTAAGCATAAGGCTATTCTAGATATAAGATGAGGCCAGGGATTAATGGAAGTATTACTTTCTGAGAGGGTAGTGGATTCATGGAATAGTGTTCCAGCAGAAATGGTAGAGGTTAATACAGTGGAGGTCAGAAACTTTGTATTATTTTACTGAGAGGGTAGTGGATATATGAAATAGTTTGCCAGCAGAAGTGGTAGAGATTAATACAGTGATATAAGACAAGGCCAGACACAAAGCGGAACAGTTGGGAGGCATGTAAGTGGCATTTCTGGGGTGGAGTTGCATGGGTCGGGGGCCCCGAGGCAATTTTTGCAGCGGGCTGGTAGAAGCCCATGAAGGGGGAAACGCGTAGCGGACTGGACTCACCCTGCTGTTCTTTATGTACATATATTGTGTATATTTTTATTCTACATCTTTTATTTTTTGATACTTACTGGACAAGATTTCTCCTGCAGCTGTGTGGCGCCCACTACGTTTGACAGAGAAAACTTCCATGTAAGCAGACACTTTTTTTTTTAAAAAGTCTGTATATGTTACACACTAATTGGATATCTGTGTTTCTGTTCCTGAGCCAAAATCTAAGCAGATTAGCCACAGCAAGATTCTACAAAACGACATCTTATCCTTGAAGTGCAATTATTATCCAGCCATCCTGTGAGTGCATCCCCTTGAGGGGGATCAAAGCTTCCTCCCGATTCCTCAGGATATTATTTCACATTGTCACTTATAAGGTGTTATATATATATATTAATTGTGTTTATCACATATATTTTTTTATCACAGTTTGCTCCAAGCGCACTTATTGTTCTTTATTTGTATATACTGATCTATCTCAAGTGATGAGAGAGGCAGATCCAAACTGGTTTTACAAATATTGATCTGACCAGGCAGTGGTGATTGCCTCTATGATGAAGTTCCTGTACTCTTGCCCTTACATGGGCAGCGCCTTTAAAACCAGCATTTTAAATCGATCCATGGAGCAATTAAAAAAAAAAAGTTTTTTTTTTTTTTGCAAAATGTCTCTACATGGAGGCATTGTAGCAATACAGGTGGAGCCCTGAAAGAGAAAAAAAAAATCACTTTAAGTGCTCCTCTGCAGTCCTCATTGCAGGACGGACTAGGCCTGTCCTATGTCAGCAACAGGTTACATGTGTCTGTGGAGAGTCCTTATAATTTATTATGTTAACATCAACTGTGGCTTGATGTGCAAAGGACACATTTTCCATTGAAAACCATACTAGTAACGCACGGAGTCCAGGATGGTAAAGGGACTCTGAGTGCCAGAGATCAGGAGCTACTGTGCAGGGTGGAGACACAGGACCAGGTGCTGGGTAACTGCAATCGCTTGGAGGTGAACAGGTCACTGGAGAGCTCCTCATATTGCACATATTTATATAATGCTATCATATCCCCTCTGAGATGCTTTTTTTTCTAGCAAATATAAATACATATACTAATGATCCATAATTTACTGACTATATACCTCATGAAGTTTATTTTTCAGGGGAATTTAAAGTTTCAGAAACCAACAGAAATATGGCATGGTCACTTTGCTTTTATTAAATATAATTAAAAAATGAAATTGGTCACAATTGCATTTTTTTTTAATAAACAGCTTCATTATGGTTTAGTACAAACAGTGAACTCACGTCACTGGTAAGTTCGTATAAGAAATACAAAACAACACAGATTAAGTAGAAAGACAGATTTTAAAACTCCCATGCTAAAGCCCAGAAAGGTTTACTGCATTCATCATAAAACAATACACCCACCCTCTCCAAAACATGCTTCTGTAAACAGTTATGATGCAATATTCTTTACAAACGTTTGCATTAAGCTTCATTCACCCTTTATTTCAGCTTTCTCCTTTAATTGGCCATATTGCAATCTTCCATATGGTCTTATGCACGAAAGGGGTTGTATAAAACATTTACTGCAACTCCCCTGCTTGAACCCTGTCTGCAGTTTCTGTTAATGGGGTCAAAAGTGATTACTTTTAATCAACCTAACATAATTATCTATATTAAAAAAAACGAGGTCGTCTATCCATTCTTGTATTCCATGTGGTATAAGGTCCTTCTGGGATATCAGTAATCTGTTTTTAAAGTCAGGAAGGGTTTCTCAGTATCTAAGGCTTCCCTTTACTTGTGGGTAAAATGTAAACAATCAACAGGACATTTATACCTCTCCTGTTGCCATATGAACTTCATGGGTGATCAAGTGGTTAATTTGCAGCTTGTTTTGAATAACTGGAATAAAGAGTGATTTGTGTGGAAGTTCATTTCCGAAGTTTGGTGCAAGGGTAGGCACCAACATTGTTCATGGTGGAAGTTAACTGGACTTTGTGATCGACTGTTTAATGATGTTCTGTGGACCTTCACAGACCTTGCCACAGACACAACTGTACTTATATAGACACCTTGCCTATGGCAGCTCCAGACTGATCCTTACTGGTCACAGGGGGAATTGATTGACATAAAGGGGAAATATGCCCCTTCAGTATTATGTCTAAATAAATACTTATTTTCATTACAGGTTGAGTATCCCTTATCCAAAATGCTTGGGATCAAAAGTATTTTGGATAACGGGTCATTTTGTATAGCAGCAATAAGATATATTAAATCCTCTCAGCACTCATGAAATACAGTAGTAGCAATACAACAACTGTATAGAGCAAATAAATCACTATGTAGCTGGTGTGTTAAGCATTGTTAGGAACCTGCCATTGGTGCTTCAGGTCTGTACACGTGCCATTGTATTGCCCTTTGTGGCTGTGGAGGAATCTGAACATGCATGTATAGTCTATATCACAGTTCAAGGGGGCAGGACACTGAATAAGTGGTTGTGGGCTTGCATTCTGAAAGGTGTGTGTGGAATTTGCAACTTGTGGCAAAAGCCAAAAAAAAAGGTTTTGGATAACGGATACTCAACCTGTATAAAGAAGCTTTACAGTTTTAAAATTTTGCTTTGTATTTTTCTGTGGACCATAGCATTCTGATCCACGAACGTGTGCACCTCGCATTATACAGGTCAAATAAAAAGTATCACCAACTTGGAAAATGTACTACAAACAATATAAAAGAACCAGAAATAGAACAAAATAGTGATTTTTGCAATTATGGGGAAGTCACATACTGTTTTCTTTCCCACAAGTAGGACTGTTTAGTATATTTGCATATATAGAAGTTACATAAGTACATCAAACCTATAGAATACAAAAGGTTATTTCAATAATAATAAAAAAAAGTGTAGTTAATTCCTTGGCAATTACAACAATATAGCTGGGCAGGTATTAAGGAATGTGAATGGTGTTCACAAACAAAACGAAAACAGGAAAGCATTGCCATCTTTAAAATGCATTGCACAATTAATCACTAATAACAGTCCAAATAGTAATCCCTTTTCCAAAACATATAATATAGAACGTGATAATTTACTCTAAAGTTCAGATTGGCAAACTATTATTCCTGCACATACAAGTATTTTTAGCCTCTTTTAAGTGCCAAAAATTGACCCAGATTCACATCTAGACCTGTATTTGTCCCTATACTCTTCATTCCACACACAATATTTGCTTGTTAAATAAACCGATGAAATAAAATAAAAAAAAGCTGATGAAAATCAACTATAGTTGCTTTTTAGATTAACAAAAAAGGAGGTTTCCAGAGGGGTTTAAGAACAAATTCTACCAAGAACACGATACTTAAAATGTTCTATGCAGAAATATGCAAACCTCATTAAAACATCAGTTTGGTATTAGTTTTACTTCTGTTCTGTGCAAACCAATACTGAATGTTTGATGTGGCAGCAGATAGCAAGGCACCATTTTGGTTTGGCTACTATGTTTTTTTGCGTACATTAAGATGATGTGTAGGGTAGGAGGTGCACACAAAAAATTACTGACAAAAAGCTATAAGTTTGCCAAAAATCTTTTAAGTGATAATCCTATCTTATAACATCACATATTTTCAATCATGTTTTTTTAATACTATGTGATGTTATAACACATATTATCACTTAAAATAATTTTTGTAAACGTATTGCTTTGTGTCAGTGTTGTTTTTGTGTGTGCACCTTATGTTCTACAATTTATCATTATATGTGCCTCTGGGGACAGACCTGGAATGTGGCACCTACATGCAGCTGTACAGTATCTAGTTTTTTTTTAATATGCTACCACCCATTCTGTTTCGTACATTAAGATGACCACATCAATATTTTATTTGGGGATGCTTATGAAATGAATAGTCCAGGGCTGTAATCAGTAAAATATAGACTCGCCTGGAATCTTAATTGTACCCAATGCGTTCCCGGGTTATGCATTTTCATATGCATATCTAAAACCAATGCTGTTACCTTTGTCTAGATTGCCCAGTGGAAATACAGCTCTTGCCACTCATATAGTTTGAAATGTTATAGGCATCATTAGCAGTGGATGTGTTACCACACAGAATCAGAAAAGTTACATTGTATGTATTTTAAGCAGTAAAATCCACTAATTATATTCTATTCTGTAAGTATGTGAAACATATCTCCTTGCCATACTACTGCCAAGACTACATGCACATTAAGCTTTAATGCATCAATATATATTTAAAAATGGCTTCAATTGAATGAGGATTATTGGTGAACTGAAAAGGATTCTGTTAGCTAAACATTGTGCAGCAAATCTAGAAAATAAAAGAGATAGATATATCTTATTAGCAGAATAACAAATTAATGCATAAAGAAAAACATGCTTTATGTGTGCCTGTTTCTTTTTATGACATCACTGTGTGGCATGATATGCAAATTAACTACTTCATTGAGAAATGTCTAATTTGCATTTTAAACCACAAGTGAGGTCAAAAACAAAATACATAATTCAAGTTTATCCATTGTGGAAAATTAGGCATTGTGTCACTTTAAAAGAAATAAAAAGAATAACCAGCATGCTAGCAAATGTATAGAAATTATTTATGACTAGATTTAACTGTTCAAGCTACACTTCCAGGGCCGATCCTGGGCGGCACCGGGAGGAAAGGCGCTCCGATGAGCACCTTTCTCCCTCATTCTGGAGGTGCGGCGCCTGCGGTCACCGCACCTAATAATCTCATTACAGCGCGACGGGTGCAAGCTCCGCCCCGTCGCGCTGTCTGATTGCCGGATGTCTCTGGTGACATCCGGCAGAAGATCTAAATGACGGTGTTCTGCCTCCTCTGCAGACACCGTCCGGAAATGTCCTCCTCCCTCCAGGGAGGGGGACCGATAGTAAAAACAAGTTTTTTTTTTGTTTTGTTTTTTAAATTAAAAGAAGTGTGTGTGTTTCAATGTGTATGTCTGTGTGTGTGAATGTATGTAAGTGTGTGTGTGTGAATGTAGTAAGTGTGTGAATGTAGTAAGTGTGTGTGTGTGTGTGAATGTGTTTCAGTGTGTGTGAATGTGTTTCACTGTGTGTGTGTGTGAATGTGTTTCAATGTGTGTGAATGTGTGTTTCACTGTGTGTGTGAATGTGTTTCAGTGTGTGTGAATGTGTGTGTCTGTGTGAATGTGTTTCAGTGTGTGTGAATGTGTGTTTCACTGTGTGTGTGTGTGAATGTGTTTCAGTGTGTGTGAATGTGTGTTTCACTGTGTGTGAATGTGTGTTTCACTGTGTGTGTGTGTGTGAATGTGTGCGTGTGTGAATGTGTTTCAGTGTGTGTGAATGTGTGTTTCACTGTGTGTGTGTGAATGTGTGTTTCAGTGTGTGTGAATGTGTGTTTCACTGTGTGTCTGTGTGTGTGTGAATGTGTTTCAGTGTGTGTGAATGTGTGTTTCACTGTGTGTGTGTGTGAGAATGTGTGTTTCACTGTGTGTGTGTGTGTGAATGTGTGTTTCACTGTGTGTGAATGTATGTGTGTTTCACTGTGTGTGTGAATGTATGTAAGTGTGTGTGTGAATGTATGTGAATGTGTGTTTCACTGTGTGTTTCACTGTGTGTGAATGTATGTGTGTGTTTCACTGTATGTGTGTGTGTGAATGTATGTAAGTGTGTGTGTGAATGTGTGTTTCACTGTGTGTGTGAATGTGTGTGTGTTTCACTGTGTGTGTGAATGTATGTAAGTGTATGTGTTTTTCTCTGTGTGAGTCAATGTGTGTGTTACTGTCTGTGTAAGTGTGTGTACATAAGTGTGACTGTGTGTATTGCTCTGTGTGTGTATAAGGGTGTCTGTGTGTAATGGTGACTACATGTGTTCAGTAAAATGTGTTCAGTAAGGGGCCCTGAAATTCCTAGTGGCGGCCCTGACTAAGTGTGTCTGTGTAAGTGTGACTCTGTGTATTTATGCATGACCCTGTGCGTAAGTGTGGGTGTGTATGTATGCAGGGCAACTTTTAACTGGTTAAAGGGGCCACCGCTGCCCACTTGACAGTCCCCATCCAGTCGGCAGCTATTTCCCGCCTCCTGCACTGCACTCTGAGTGTGCATAGAGGGAAGACTGTGCGGAGGAGACACGAAACAACAGCAGCAAGGTGAGTACTGGGGAATGGGGGGAGGGGTAATGCTTTTCTTGGGAAAACTGGTGGTGGCATATTAATGGACAAACTGACACTGGCATATTAGTGGCCAAACTGACACTGGCATATTAATGGGCAAACTAATTGCTATATTATTGGATAAACTAACTGTGGTATGTTAATGGGCAAGCTATCTGTGGCATATTAATGGGAAAACTATCTGTGGCATATTAATGGGCAAACTGGCAGTGGCATATAAATGGGCAAACTGGCTGTGGCATATTAATAGGCAAATACACAGGATTATGAGGAGGGAGAGACATACATGTGAGTTATGAAGAGAAAGAGACAGCAGACATGGGTGTATAGAAGGAGAGACAGACATGCAGAAAAAAAGACCACCATGGGGAGCATGAGGAACAGAAAGATAGACATGGAAAAATATATGGGGTATGAAGGGAGAGATATACATGAGGGTATGAGTGGAGAGAGATATACATGAGGGTATGAGTGGAGAGAGAGAGTTATACATGAGGGTATGAGTGGAGAGAGAGTTATATATGAGGGTATGATTTGAGAGAGAGAGAGAGTTATATATGAGGGTATGAGTGGAGAGAGAGTTATATATGAGGGTATGAGTGGAGAGAGAGAGATACATGAGGGTATGAGTGGTGAGCGTTATACATGAGGGTATGAGTGGAGAGAGAGAGATACATGAGGGTATGAGTGGAGAGAGAGAGATACATGAGGGTATGAGTGGAGAGCGAGAGATACACAAGGGTATGAGTGGAGAGAGAGAGCTACATGAGGGTATGAGTGGAGAGATACATGAGGGTATGAGTGGAGAGAGAGTTATACATGAGGGTATGAGTGGAGAGAGAGAGATACATGAGGGTATGAGTGGAGAGAGAGAGATCCATGAGGGTATGAGTGGAGAGCGAGAGATACACAAGGGTATGAGTGGAGAGAGAGAGCTACATGAGGGTATGAGTGGAGAGATACATGAGGGTATGAGTGGAGAGAGAGTTATACATGAGGGTATGAGTTGAGAGAGTTATACATGAGGGTATGAGTTGAGAGAGAGTTATACATGAGGGTATGAGTGGAGAGAGAGAGAGAGTTATATATGAGGGTATGAGTGGAAAGAGTTATATATGAGGGTATGAGTGGAGAGAGAGAGATACATGAGGGCATGAGTGGAGAGAGAGATACATGAGGGTATGAGTGGAGAGAGAGAGATACATGAGGGTATGAGTGGAGAGAGAGAGATACATGAGGGTATGAGTGGAGAGGGAGAAAGACATGGCGGTATGGGAAGAGAGAGACAAGTGAGTGACTGACTTGGTGGAATATTATTTATTGCTCCTTGTGTACTTCTTTTCCAATGATGCTCAGCCAGACTAATGGGAGACTTTGGCTGGTTGGACATCATGGGAACTGTAGTTAAAACTGCTACCCAGCAAAAAGTCTTACTGCCAAATAAATATCTTTATTTAAAATAAAAGCTCTTGTTGGTCCTTCATCTAAAAATAAAGTTTGTGCTCTCCACAAGAATCCCCCCACCCCAATAATGAAAAATTGGTATGCCTGGAACATACATGTGTAAAGGGGAGGGGTTTATCATATAGCCACGCCCCCACCTGGGGGCGCCAAAAAAAATCCTGCACCCAGGCGCCCGTGACCCTAGGATCGGCCCTGTACACTTCTATGTCCAAAGCATTAAAAGTAAAAATGATACAACTGACTGGAGAGCTTTTTGATGTTCCCCCAAATCTGACTTTTGTAGTTTTCTTATTTCATGCAGTTTCTACTAAAGATAATAAATATAGCAGATATTTGCTTATTAATCTTCTGCTGGCGAGCAAAATCTGCATTGCTCGCTTCTGGAGGAGATCCAAAACTCCTTCTTGGGCAGAGATAAAACCTGTTATTTGTCTATATATGTGTTTTGTATGTTTTTCTACTTAAAAAAACAAAACAAACAAAAAAACTTTGTATCACATTGGATTTGTGCACATCTGTTTTTTATACTTTTCTATATTAAACAAAACACAATTAAACAAAAAATAACAAAGTAAAAACTACACAATTATTTAGGGGTAGGCAACCTTCAATAATTCATATGTTGTGGACTACATAGCCCTTGATGCTTTTGCTAGCAAAACGTCATATCAACAAATCTCATAACACTTGCTCCTTCTTCCTTATTGGAGCATGTATAATAAACCCTTTTCTCTACAGTTTCAAATCAACTGTAAAGTGTATATTTAAAGGTGGAGTTTAATGCACTATAATGACAACGACAACAATTGTTAAAACGTAAAATGTCATTTTGTTTCACACTTCTAGGAGCACAAAAGCAATCCTGAGAAACAATCACAACACTGTGGCATATTTTTCTATACATATTAGTCATTACAAATATTTAAAATATTTATTATTGTAAAAAAAACTAAACAAAACCCCTCTAGGTGTAAAGCTTCACAAAAAATAAATCTGTGCAAATACCCATTTTGTCTTTTCAATCTTATCTTTGACACAGTATTTCTGTATATCAGATGTGTTTTTCTTATGGTGTTTGACGTTTTATAGTTTCAGCCGATCTCTAAAAAAGTCAAATTTAGGCTGAACACAAATTTCTGAGAGATCAGTTTTACTGTCAAACCTTTGTATTAGGGATTAATCGTTTAGATTAACCTTAAAAATATAATGACATGGTAATACCCAGCATTTTGGAGAGTCTGCTTGAAAGAAAAGAAGACGTTATAATGCCATAGGGATTAGCAGAAGAATGTCATAGGGCTTTCTCAGGTGCTTGAAAGGTTGAATAGGGAATACATTTAATTAAAAGAGCATGAATCTTCAGCAGAAGTTGAATAAAATCCATTATAACTTTGTTTTATGATCAGTATCTGTTTAGCATGTAACATATTAAAATGAATAAATAAGTTAAAAAAACATATTTTTTAGTTATATACAAATGGCAGCAATCCTTGTCTGTCTCTTTATGAAAAGGCAGCATTGGGTATTTTCAGGAAATATTGGAAGGGAGCAGAAGCATCCTACATTTCTGGAAAAAAAATGATATCAAGAACACATGCATACAAAATCACTACCTCTGGTATGCTAATAAATTATTGGCAGGTCCATGTGTTCTGTGCATTGTGAAGTCATCAGAATAAGCAGTATGTCATTGCTTTCTTGCCTTTTGAGCATCAAACAAAATATATAAAACACATAAAAGCTGTTATACGTTAAGCTTATTTTAGAATATGCTTCTTGTAGAATTGTTTCTAGTTCTCAAGATTAACTATTAGTATGCGCTAATTTATAGAAATTCTATTTATGTTGATAGATCCCTATTCAAGCAGATTCTGAAAGAGCTATCGTGATATAAATTTTTACATCCAGACTTGATTATTAAGGTCTTAATTTGCAAGCCAAACACATAGTATCTGTTGAATATCTAGCTAGCTGGACAGTGCTAAATGCCAATGGCCTGTTTTGTTATTCTTGGAAATATCTGAAAGGGGAAGTTCCGTGTACAGTTAGCAAATTTATAAAAAAATAATTTTGGACAAGTACTGTAAATAAAAAGATACAGAGCTGTAACGGACTTGCATCATCCTACCCCCGAGTCCAAGCATGTATAGCAGTGGAACATTCAACAAGAAAGGTTGATTACAGAGTAATAACAGCACTTTCTCAAAGGGGAGGCAGCCCCATCTTTTGTGAAATTCCCCCCTTTCACTAACATCACTGAATTTAGACGTTGCTAGGAAAATACATTTCAGTGTTAAATTACTGGAATTTCACATAAATTAAAATGTGTGTAACATACAGAAAATAAGCTTGCTGGAACTACCTATACATTTGTTGGTACAGTTGTCCTTTAAAACCACTATCAAAGATGGGTATGCTGAAGATGACAATGACTGTTGATAACACACAGTGAAAAAGGGATGAAACACTACTACTATTATAATGAGGCACTAGGTCTCTGCCTCATTAAAACTGCCATTTGGTAAAATAGAATTTCCTCACTAATGGCTTCTGACTAAGACTGCAAAACTATTGAATGGTACACAAAGAATGCAAAAAAAACAAAAACAAAAAAAAAAACCCTTAAATTTGACAGAGCAGCCATCATTAGTCAGTCCTGGGATAGTCTCTCTCAGCAATGGCGTGGGCAACAGGCAATGGCGTGGGCAACAGGCAATGGCGTGGCACAGAGTCATTAGTGTGGGAGGAAACGAATACCTACTCTGCTGGAAGTGTGTTCAGCATCAGAGATGCATTGCACCAATCAACCCTTAAAGATTGTTCAAAAGCCATTTTAAATCAGGCAGTAGTAAACTAAACACTGATGTGGCGGGTTTAGTCCCTCTATAATGCATACACAAGTATATGAAGATGTTATTGTAATCTGCACACATAAGTAAAACAGTGAATTCATGATGACAATTTTGGCCAGTAGCAACACGTTTGAATCTGTGCAAAACATTGTCACCATACAACAAAAGACTAACATTTTTCTGGGATTCTAGCCAATGTCTTCTGTACTGGTTGGACTTAAAGTGATTTTGAAAACCTCAAGAGGCATTTATTTGTTTGCTGTATTAGTGCTAGTGTATCCAAATACATCACATTTACAGATCATAGGTTCTTTAAACAATATACACTGTAGTGTCCCTTGAGAACTGGACTTTTACACACCTACTGTAGTCGAGTGCATGCCAAAATGTAGAGACCGATATTGGAAGCTCAATGGGTGGATTGGCTACTGTTCTAACATACTCTATTTGGATGTATATGGATGTATACACATATATAAACTAAGGCATAGCCTTACAATAAAACACACTGGGTGTATATGTACACACGGAATGATTTAAATCAAAAGCAATCTTTAAAAAAAATGGAAGAATTAGAAACAACTTGGAGCTTTCCACTTCCATTAAATCACATGTCCACATTGAGTTAGCAAACAGTACAATTGCCATGGGAGTACAAATCTCAGCTACTCAAAGAACTATAGCACGTGCCTCCCTTTTTTTTTTTACTAATCCCTCTGACTGTTTAAGACTGTGGTTGGTGTTGTTGCTCAGCTGGTCTTCTTTGGCGATTGATCCCTTGTTTCATTTTCTTTTCCCTTAATCTGCTCCTTTTTATTTGATTCAAAGTGCACATCGGAGCAAGATAAAGGGAAAGTAGCTTGGCTGTCATGCGGTCCAGTAACGAGGTGCCTCTCCACTCGATATTCTGAGGTCGCAGCTGTGGGTTCTGATAACCAAGACTCGAGAGGACATTTGTCTCTACCAGTCAGCTGTAGTGGATAGAACCCTTGGCACTCCCAGAGACTCAAGCTCTTTTCCTGCTCTTCATTTTCTGATGTTTGAACAGCAATTTGTGGCACCAGGCGGCACTGTTGCTCCTGGGAAGTGGTCGGCTGTGTTAGCCCTGATCGTGCCTGAACCCACGAAGTCTGCTGTGGCAATCTCTTCCAAAGTCCTGAGCAACATAGTACCTTTTTATCCTCTGTAGTAAAGTTTCCAGCACCTGTATCCTGCTCATCAAAACTAACTTCCTGCACAGCCTCTTGTTTTTTGAAGGAGTCCCGCCTTTCTGAGAGATTTAGCCTCCGCATTACTACTACCTCTGAGTCACGGTCATATTTCTCTGTGTTAAAATCCTTACAACGACTCGGGACTTCAGAACCCCCATCTGATGCCTCTGTCTCCTCCCAGTGTTGGGCTTCTGAAGATGTTGCCTTGCGCCCACTGGCTAAATATGTAGCCATTTTTTCCACAGATTGCACTCTCTTTAGTAGAGGTGATCGTGGCGCCTCACATGCGCGTGTTCGAGCTCCTTGACGAACAATTGTAGGTGGGGACAAGGTCTTGACCTGAAAGACTCCATGCCCACTTCTTGGGTGCCCTGGTAATAAGGGAGAAGGTGAACGCTGTGGAGAAGATGGCTGCTGTGGGATAGGGGAGGGTGTGCATGCCAGTGGAGAAGGAGGTATGCTGCTAGTGGACTTTCTGCGGCACACCTTGTAGCGTTGACTACTGAGCTTAGGTGTCAGGCATTGCAGGGAGCTAGGGCGGATATGCCCAGCAGGAGAGCTGGGTGTGCTAGAGCAAGGTGACGTGCTCTGTGGGGAAGATGTATCTGTAATACAAGAAAATGTCAAAATCAAAGTACATATATATATCATTTGTTTTCTAGAGCCCAAATAGTAAACTATTTCACAAAGCAAACACATCATAATCACTCACCAGATGGCATATCTGGGGCTGGGCTTCGACTTGGAGTTGTGGGACCAGGTGACAAACTGTGGGTGGGGGAGGCTGGAAGGCTTTCACTAGAAGACAAGGATTGATGAAGGCCAGAAGAGAAGCTTCTGCTAGTGTGCAGTACAGAAGGCTGCTTTGAAATCTTCTTGAATAGTGATCTCTTCCTATATAAAGACAGAGAAGAGAAGGTTGAAGTAAGTTCTTGCTTTTTTCATATATCTAGAAAAGAAGGTTAACACTTCAGCACTAACAAGAGGCCTGATATCGAGACGCACACACAAACTTCACAAACACTAATTCCTGCTCTATGTGCTGTTACATCTTGGTCCGGTGTGAGAGGCCCACTCAATCTCTAAATTGTGGTGCACAAACACGCAAAACCAGAAGCAGCCAATGTGCTATAATAAAAGTGTGAGAATATATATATATCCATATACAAAAATAAAGGGGTTACCATAAGAGAGGATCCCCCCCAAAAAAATCTCACAAAACAGCCACTATAGCAAATGAATATGGCAATAGAATATATCTACAAGGAAAAAAAAAAACACTTAAAGGTGCAGTATATAAAAACGGAATAAAAATAGTGAGGGAAAAAAGGTAGCACTCAGAAAATAAGCTCAAAATATAGCATGGAGCAAAGCAGAGGCGTATGGTATCTGGACCCCCACAATACCGATCACATGGGAATATGTGAGGAAGATAGAAAGATCTATAAGAGTAGGCAGAAAGAGGCAAAGCAAGCTATAAGAGCTTCCAAAGCACACACAGATGAGACTATAGCCCAGTCAGTGAAAAAGGGGGATAAAACATTTTTTAGATACATAAATAAGAAAAGGAAACTAAAACAAGGATTAATTAGATTAAAAACAAAAGAAGGATGCTATGTAGAAGAGGATAAAGGCTTAGCAGACTGCCTTAATGAATATTTTTGTTCAGTTTTTACAAATGAAAATGAGGGTAAGGGACCTAATTTAGGGAAAAAGGCTAATGAGTCTTTTGATGCATGTAACTTTACAGAGGAAGAGGTTTTACTTCAGCTGTCTAAAGTAAAGACAAATAAGTCGATAGGACCTGATGGGATACATCCAAAGTTATTAAAAGAACTTAGTGGTGTACTAGCAAAACAGATTTATTTAACCAATCATTGTTAACGGGAGTAGTTCCAGAAGATTGGAAATTAGCTAATGTTGTGCCCATTCACAAGAAAGGTAGTAGGGAGGAGGCGGGCAACTATAGACCAGTAAGTCTTACTTCAGTAGTGGGGAAAATAATGGAAACCTTGTTAAAGAATAGGATTGTTGAACATCTAAAGTCGCTTGGAGTTCAAGATCAGAGACAGCATGGGTTTACTTCAGGGAGATCATGCCAAACTAATCTTATTGATTTTTTTGATTGGGTGACTAAAATAATAGATCAGGGTGGTGCAGTAGACATTGCTTACCTAGATTTCAGTAAGGCTTTTGACACTGTCGCACATAGAAGGCTTATCAATAAACTGAAATCTTTAAGTTTGGATTTCAATATTGTTGAATGGATTAGACAATGGCTGAGTGACAGGCAACAGAGAGTTGTAGTCAATGGGGTATATTCGATGCAAGGTCTTGTTACTAGTGGGGTACCTCAGGGATCTGTACTTGGACCCATTCTCTTTAATATTTTTATTAGCGATATTGCAGAAGGTCTTGTTGGCAAAGTATGTCTTTTTGCTGATGATACAAAGATTTGCAGCAGGGTTGATATTCATGGAGGGATAAGCCAAATGCCAAATGATTTAGCTAAACTAGAAAAATGGTCAGAGCAGTGGCAACTGACATTTAATGTGGACAAGTGCAAGATTATGCACCTTGGGCGTAAAAACCCAAAAGCAGAATATAGACTATTTGGTACAGTCCTAACCTCAACATCTGAGGAAAGGGATTTAGGAGTAATAATTTCAGAGGACTTGAAGGTAGGTATGCAATGCAATAGAGCAGCAGGAAATGCTAGCAGAATGCTTGGTTGCATAGGGAGAGGTATTAGCAGTAGGAAGAGGGAAGTGCTCATGCCATGGTACAGAGCACTGGTGAGACCTAGGGTAGTGGATGTATGGAATAGCCTTCCAGCAGAAGTGGTAGAGGTAAACACAGTCAAGGATTTTAAGCATGCGTGGGATAAACACAAGGCTATCCTAGCTATACGACCGGGAACGGGGGACTAATAAAAGTACTCCAAAAAAAAAAAAAAAAAAAAAATTTGGGCAGACAAGATGGACCTTATCTGCCGACACATTCTATGTTTCTATATGGTCCAAGGATACACAATAATTAATGAATACAATAAAATGGTGAACACGATGAACAGGTGCTCTGTCAAAAGCTGGCGTCCACAAAAAATAGATACACTCGGCTCTAATCAGGCGAACCAGAAGGCAGGAAACCGTCCGAATAGAAACAGCGCTCCAGTCCCACGGAAGTGTTTACTTTTGCTTTCATTGTCAGCTGGAGGAGACTCACTACGGAAGCTTTTCAGAGCCAAAAAAGAAACCAACACATTTTGTCGCTAAAATGACTTCCTCTCGGTGAATGTTGACAAAATGGACCACTTACATACAAACGGCTTTGCAAATGACAAAGCGATTAATTTAAAGGTATATACCACTAAAAGGAGATGAGTTAAAAATGTAATAAAAACACACAAATACAAACACAATAAAGGAACATATTGTAAATATAAATTGTTAATTTTCTTTTTTATAAAATCTTTTTCTTTTTAAAAAAGGTATATTGACAAACCATTTAACAAATTTGATAATACATCTATATATATATATAAAGACAATTACTTACAAACATGACAGATACAAAAGCCTATCAAGATATATAGCACAATGTCGGGAAAGGAGCTTAATGAGGTGGATACTGGTTCTCATATATAAGATTTCTATGTATTTCATGAGTTCATTACGGGTGATTTTGACTATAATTGTCCAATTTCCTTAGCCCATATTTTGGCATTCCTATCAGATTTATAATAAAAACGGCTTAAATCTCTCGCCATGGTTGCCTGGGTCTTTATTTGATTGAAAACTGCCGTCATGGGTAGCTGTCCTGGTTGTTTCCAATTCCTGGCCACCATGATTTTCATTGCCACAATACTATGTGTTCTCAAGTAAATATTTTCTTTGGAGACTGCGGGCCAATTTATATGCACTAGTCCTTGTGCGCTAGTGGGCAATTTAGGTCTTTTTCCCATGTTTTTATTTGGGATAATTCTTTGGGTGTCTCAATTAATTTTACTATTGCTAATGCTTTAGATAGTATTCTATTTATTTTTTGTTTGTTAAACAGGATCCCCATTTTGTACATTGTGATTGGGCAGGAGGATAGCAAAGGGGATGGGACACTTCATCGCGGCTGCTTCCGCACAGCCCCTTCACAGCCGACTCTACAGCACAAGACAGATCGTCGCTGGAGATTTCATCGCGGGACATTTCATCGCTAAAGGTAAGTATTTTACCGATTTTAGTTAGTTTAGAATTAGGGTTTAGGGGGTTAGAATTAGGTTTAGTGTTTAGTGTTAGGGGTTAATTTTACTATTAGGGGTCGGGGTTAGTATTAGGGTTTAGGGGGTTAACTTTAGTATTGGGGGTCGGGGGTTAGTATTAGGGTTAGTATTGGGGTTTAGGGGGTTAACTTTAGTATTAGGGGTCGGAGGTTAGTATTAGGGTTAGTATTGGGGTTTAGGGGGTTAACTTTAGTATTAGGGGGTCGGGGGTTAGTATTAGGGTTAGTATTAAGGGTCGGGGGTTAGTATTAGGGTTAGTATTGGGGTTTAGGGGGTTAACTTTAGTATTAGGGGTCGGGGGTTAGTATTAGGGTTAGTATTGGGGTTTAGGGGGTTAACTTTAGTATTAGGGGTCGGGGGTTAGTATTTGGGTTAGTATTAAGGTTAGTATTAGGGTTTAGGGGGGTTAATTTTAGTATTGGGGTTAATTTTAGGGTCAGTATTGGGGTTTAGTGTTACTATTGGGGGGGGGGGGTAATCATTTATTAGGGGGGTTATTTTAGTTTTACTTTTAGATTTGTAAGAGCTGACAGTTCAGCGCTGAACTGTCAGCTCTTACATAGCTGCAGCCGCGGTGAAACGGCCGCGTTATACTTCATTGCTGACAGTTCAGCGTTCTAACTGCTGCGCTGAACTGTCAGCGATGAAAATGCGGCGAAGAAGTGTCCTAGACCCGATAGCAAATGTTTACTTATATAGGATTTTAGGCTTAGGTAATGAAAGATCTCTGCATTGGAAACATTATATTGTTGGACTAATTGTGGAAATGCTTTTAGATGACCATCTTCTGATACTTGGTCTAGGCGTACTATGCCGCTATGATTCCAACATTTTAAATTCATATTTTCCTAAGTTAGTCAGGTCTACAGTGCTAATTATTTTATAATCCACAAAGATTTCGGAGATCCTCCCAGGCCTCCATTATATGTGTAAGTATCAAATTTCCCAGGCGAAACAAACCAGCACAGATACCAGGGCCAACTGTTCAGGCAGATGGGTCGACATATAGGGACATAATTGCATCGTGGACCCAGCCAACAAAACCAAAATCCCCTAATACTTGTGTCAAAAACCTCCATCCCACCCTATCGAAAGTTTTTCGGCATCAACTGCCATGATTAGGGTCGGGATCCTTCTTCTGTTGGCTGTGTCCACAATGTCCAAAATCTGTCTTGTACTCGCACAGGATTATCTGCATGGGATGAAACCAATCTGGTCTCTATGTATTACTGAGTCAATCGCTCATTTCATTCTCTCAGACAGGATTGATGCGAACAGTTTGTTATCTACATTTATCAATGATATGGGTCAGTAACTAGTGACTTCTGTGGGGGTTTTGCCTGGTTTCAGGATTGGGAGAACATTTGCCCTGGTCATCTCAGGTGGAAAGCGTTTGTTGTACTATGGTAAGTCTTGGTCAGGTGAGGGTAGATTTTCTCTCTAAAAGTTTTGTAAAATTCATTACTGAACCCATCCAAGCCGGGGGTCTTGTATTTAGTCAATCTTCAATAGCATTCTCTATTTCCACCTTAGATATTTGTTAATTTACTTGTTCTCTCTGTACTTCAGAGATTTTCTGGATTTTAGTTTTGGCCAGATATTGGTCTATATTGTTATAGCTACTTTCTGTTGTTATATTATATAAGCTTTCATAATATTTATTAAACTGTTCTCCTATTTTTTCTGGTGTCATATAGGTGTTAACGTCATCTTTAAGTTTTAATATTTGGTTATTGGCTCTAGCTTTCCTTAATTTCTGCAGCAGCATTTTATCGGTTCTATTGCCTCTGCAATAACATTTAAGCTTTAACTTGTTTAAATGTTTAACAGATTTTTCTAATAGTTGCTGGTTAATTAGTTATTGGGTTTCCTTAAGTCTGTTGCTATTCTCTTGGGAGGGATCTATCTTGTTTTCTCTCGAGAGACTATCGTAATCGATATATAGTGAGGGTAATCTGTCTTCTTTCTTTTGTCTAGCGTGTAATTTGATTAAATAACCTCTCATAACTGCCTTATACGCACACCAGTTAATGATAGGAGATGTGTCCTCTGGGTCGTTTTCTGAGAAAAAACAGTCAAATAATTTTCCTAGTTAGTCACAATTAGCTTTTTTATTTAACAAAAAATCGTTGATTTTCCATGTGGCTCTAGACCTGACTTTAAAGTTCTCTTTTATATTCAGCATTACCATACTGTGATCAGCAAATAGAAAACACAGGAGACTCAGCACACCATTTAAGGGAGTTTAATCCACCAAATAATAACGACGTTTCAGCCCAGCACTGAGCTTTTTTCAAGTGACTTGTTGAACAGCTGTTGGCAGATGTTGCTGGCTTTATTCTAACTATTCCTGTCCTTGAGGAGCATGGGAGGTATACAGAGATTCTCTGTTTAACATGCTGCTCTCTCCACAAGTTTCACTATTTCCAGCTCCTGCTTATATGTGCTCAGCTAGTTTGTGTATAAGCTACATTGTCATAATGGGTGGGTTTTTCTAGTCTAATTAAATTATACCCCTAAATGCATTATAGCTATCTTATACATTTATCTAATAAATTAGTTTGCAAGTTTGTGTATTAAACTCTGGTAAATTTTATTAACGTATTTATGTATATATCTGCATAGTTTGCCCTTGTACAAGTGTGTGTATGTATATATATATATGCAAGCGCGAGCATATATTTGCATAATCATATACCAATGTACACATGGGTGCATATATTTTTGCCTACAGAGATATTATACATATATTTATATATGTGCATTTAAGTGTGCATATGTAATGTGGGTGCAAGTTCTCTGATGCAGAGATTCTGGGAAGTCTTTTTTTAGCACCAGGCCTTATGACTAGCTCCTAAATTTTATCTAAATTTATTGAGTGCTGAGAAAAATTAAACAAATCTTTCAAGTAAGAGATATCTTTGTACTAACTTGTCCTGACTCTCCCGCTTCCTGCTCTTTTTGGTTCTTCTTGCCATACGGCCCTTGCAGCTGTTTTTCCTGGCTGGACCAATCTTTATGGAGGTATTTTCTAAGGGAGTCGTCCTCAGTGACACCTTGTTGCCGCTCTGTCAAGGAAGAGGAAACATTATTGTGGGGTTTGTCACTGAGCTGTCAATCATGCTACCTCACCCTATGCAAATCAGGTGAGGGGTGTTTCAGACTGCCTCTGAGGAATTTGATTACTGAAAAGGCGAATCACAATCCATTACCATCCTCCAAATTTGGGGGGAGAGATGGGGTAAGTTGATCCTGGTTGCCTTAACAGTTAGGCAGACCAGGATGAACCATTACTTTTTGCATTTATTTATGTGATCACTGTGAAAATCAACAACACTGATCATATGCAATAAATGGAAAAATACAATAAATAACAATCAGTGCTGTAAGAACACCAAAATCGAGAGACAGAAACAGACAGAGAGAGAGAGAGCGAGAGAATCCCTCGCAGCACTTTAGAGTATGTGATTTCTGTAGAAAAAACAGGCCTCTGGACTTGTCTGGGAAGTGCAACTATGTTTAATAATGTTCTACTGTCAAGAAAGAGGAGAAGGTAGAGATTTTTAGTTTATCCTGCAAAACCGCATACTTGCACATTGCTCACTATATCCTGTGTGTCTAGGCAGAAACACTATAAGGCCAAACGTATGCTCAGGAAAAGCATGTGGCACGTTGTTTGAGAATACAATGGAAGTGCATTGATTTACACAGGCCAACTGACTTTCTGTAGGTTAGCGTTTTTGTGCAACACCCTGTATAGATCAGTGAAATGGCTAGATGGTAAAGCATATCAATAAAATATGGGGTTTGTTTTTCACTAGACCTCAGTCACCAAGCTTGGTGTGTTTACACTCAAAGAGTAAAAAAAACATAAGAGTGCCTAAAAGCTATGGTTTTTTGCAAAAATGTTTTCTTATCATCCTACCAACGACATTAAAAGCAGACATGGTATCAGAATATTAAATACACACTTTTAACAGTAGTTCCACTACATCCATGTGCACCAAACCAAGGACCGACTCCCCGTTCACATGTGTAATCAGATCTCCAGCTCTCAGTCCAGCTTCATGGGCAGGGCTTCCGTCCTCCACACTCTGGAAAAATGAACAAGGAAGTTGTCATTGATCTGTTAAACTTCATTTAAAATTTGCAGCAAAATGTAGCCTAACTCACCCACACCATGTGATGGACCGTATACACGTCACTTTCCCCCATGTACACACGGATGGCACGCAGTGTGAACCCATACTTCTTCCCAGAGCTATGGATAATTATGGGTGGACGAAGGCTGGTCACTGGTACCGCTGTATCTCGGCTTGGGGACGAATCCCGCGAGGATGGGTTGGATGAGAGAGAACGTGGCGAGATGGGACTCATAAGTGGTCCACTGCCAAAATCATCTGTGGGGAAGCATCATGTTATGAAATTTACCACCTATGCTAACCACTGCAAAGCTGAAACACATTGGTCTGTACTGTTCTAGTCTCTCAGATAACCCTACTGTAAAGGAAGAGCCACTGCTACAAACGTTTATTTTACACTTGTGCTTCAAATATATACCTGGCCTATTGTTCTAGTATGAAGATAAACTGGAACGTACTTTTAAAAAGGTACATACCAGTTTTCCCTCTGACTGGCTGCCATTATAGATCCTTCCAATGCATAGACGCCATGAAAGTCAGTGGCAGAGCCTTGTTTTTATATGCCTCAGCTGAGAGTAAACCTGATTGTATCTCTAAAAATAAATGTTGGATATACTTTGAGCAGCTGACACCAGGTTTTTAATTTGTGCTTCTATTAATGCCACTTAAGTATGAAATGTCAGATAAAAAGATCTATTCACTAAAAGTTAAGTCGTGGTGAGATGAATATTAGAAAACCTTTAAGTGACTCAGAAGGCACCTAGGCTACTCTCCTTAGCCTAACTAAAAAAAAAGTTAAACTGAGACTAAGTGATACTTGACAGTGCGTCAGTATAGCAATGCTAATGTATATTCTCACCAGAAGTAATAATCAATGACAATGCCGAAACAGAGGCAGATTTAGTGACACGGTTTCCTGGGGAGGAGCTTTGTTTATCACGGGTCTCTCTGTGACTGCGCAGCCGGCGGCCAAGACCTGGTTCCAGTGTGTGAGGTGTGGAATTCTTGGCACCAGTGCTGTTACTGCGTAGGCGTGTCCTACTCAGACTCACAATATCTGCTGCAAAATAAATAAAGCATGGTGGGTGGGGGTGGGGTGAGACATACAAACAGGAAGTGAGAAAAAAAGGATATAAAAAAAAAAGCAATATTAGCACCACTTACAGTTTAAAAGTCACTTTGTTGCTCTATAATAAAATGTCTTATTTATAACTTGACATAAGATTTTCACATTTGTAATATAAAAGTACAGTTTAGTTTATTCAGTCAATAATTACTATTTGAAATTATGTTTTATTTTGTTTGGTTTGTGTCGTTCTGAACTGTAAGGAAAAATAGAAAGATAGAATAGGTCAGCAAATAGGAACCATTCAGCCCATCTATTCTGCCCAATCTCACCTATCCCATGCATGATTACATTTCGTCACTGGGTTTATCCTCTCAACACTTCTGCTGAAATATTATTCCATGCATCCAGTACCCTCTTAAAGTAAAGTAGTGTTTTATAAAACATATTGGAGAAGTAATTATATAAACATGTCTGAGACAATCAAAATTAGATTATTACATAATCAATTTATCTAATGTTTTGAAAAAAATGAAAAAGGCCATTAGAAATGTTTATGCTATTTCTGAAAAACACCATATGATGATGGGTACATTGTTTTAATTCTGTTAGTACCACAATCTACCATTAGCAAAGAATCTTTAGAATTAGAAACCAAGCTATTTCCATTCCAACCATCAGATGTTCCTAGTGGTATGTCTGTGTCAATCATGTAAGATGGGAAGGCAGAAAGTCTTGTGAATGAGAATAGAAATGAAAATGTGAAATTATATGTGAATCCTAATGTGAACATTTAGGGAGGATGACTGCAAAACATCCAATCCTGTAGAGCAGGATTGAATACAAATGTCCATATAAAGAACTGAAAAGTATGACACTAAGCAGGAGGGTGCAGGAAGAATGAAACAGATGTTGGCACTGAAATAAGGACAAGCACAGAACATGCTATGAAATCATGGGGAAGTTGTCTGTTCCAGCACTTTAGAACAGGACAAAACATACTAGGGGAAACCTTTTATTTGGAAAATGTATATGTCTAGGTTTTATTCCCTCTTTAACAACCCTATTGTTTGCTAGATGCAAATAAAATAGGGATGAAAGAAAAATAAAGTAACCTTTACCAACATGTATGTAACAATATTACAATTAGGCTGTAAAGTCCCTTTAAACAAATGGCAGAAAATGTATTATTAATAATAATCGTGCAAATGGGAAATAATATTATAATTTATTCTTAAACTAATTATGACATATTTTCTCAACTTTACTCAATGATGTTTACCACACAACGACGTTGGCTTTGGTGTGGAGCCTTTAACATCCCCAAATGCGAAGTTCGGCCTGTCATACTTGTGGTCTGAGGTTTCATCTTCAGAGGAGAATGCAAATCTCGGCATGGTATCAAGACTGCAGGTGCTGGTCAGAAGACCGGGACTGGCACTGCGTTCACTCAGCCAGGAGTGATGGGAGGAGCCAGAGGATGTCCAAGACCGCAACCTAAATCACAAACCAAAAAGCTTATTACTTTCAGAATCATAGGTGCACATATCAGAATAAACATTGTGACACTTAAAACTTCGCTCATAAGACTTACACCTAGTCAACATTATTGTAAACTCTGAATACTAGCATATTATTAGGCCCCTGTGACATTCTACGTACTCAGTCCGACAGCCTAAATGTACATTAACTTAAATCGCTCTTTGCCTAAAGTTCTAGGTTTGTGCTTGCACCATTGATATCATAGGTGACCTGACGAGGTCCCTGCGTCAGTGTTACTGGGCCTAATCACTCTCCCAGGATAAGACAAAATAGTACTTTCAATGTTTTGGGACCAAAACACCACAAGTCAGTAAGGGGTTAAATACCTTATACCAAGCTTGAATTGGTCTTCAAGGTGATTGTCTATGATTGTTGCAGTATTATTTTTGGACAGCAGATGGAGACAACACGTATGTATACATTATTTTGTCTGTACATTGGTACCAAAGTCTATATTTGTTTGAGAAATTGTGAGAGATATGTTAGCTAGTTTGTCATGGTAAAATCCGGAATTGACAATCTTCACATCATCGTCTCACCTGGTCTCTGAGGTGATCTGGCTCTTGTCCTCCTCTCCAGATTTGACTCTTTCCCATTTTTCCCCTTGATCTTCTTTTTCATCGCTGTGGCTTCTTTGAGTGGAAGAGAAGCTGAGGTTGAGTTGAGTGGCAAGGTGTTCAGAGCTGCTGTATACCTATCAATACCGGAAACCGTTAATTAAAAATGAAAATCTTATCCATCACCAAAAAGGAACAGAAGCTGTCAATCTACATATGCAAAATTCTCACAGTAAGTTGCACTCGTATTTATTTATACAGACAAATCTATAAAGAGAACTGCCTGCAAAGACATTTTGATATGACCAATGACTCTAGCCACCCACCATTTCAGTAAATTTAATTCTGCAACCTGCTGTAATTTCATATCTGGAATTAATATTTCCTAATGCTTGCAGTATCATTAGAACTGGTGGATTTTGAAACAGTATAATAAGTCAAGCATAATAAACATAAGAAAAAAGAAATATGCTCAACTTTTCAAGACTATCTAAAGTAAATTTCTTTTTTAAAAAAAAAAGAGGGAAGTTTGTATATAAGGATGCATTAAGATTACGGACAGTCTAGGATATGTGTTTTTTAGCTGGGAATACCAACCAGCAAAACCATGTGTTTTGAAAGGCTATCCGAGACCGAGGCCCATAAGTTCTTCCATGGTCCTGATCTCTTCCACCCTCACCACGCATTCCGGATGTGGCAGGGCTTTTTCTGATTTCTGGGTATTTTGGAATCATAGTTTTTGCCGCTACCAAAAAATGTTTGGTTATCGAATTTTAAAATTTGGAGAGAGTCATATCATTTTGATAAAATAACATGTGCTCAAAAGAATATGGATATTGTGAATTATCCAGTCTAATAATTATGACGTGTATAGTTTTACAGTATAGTTGTATTATTGGGCAGATATGCAAATCATTTTTCCCTTTTTGCATCTTTAACAAAGTGGGTCGCTTTCAATGTACATAAGGTTCAATCTGGCTGGGGTTAGATACCTCATGGCTAAAATATAGTATATTTCTTGATATTTAGAAGATTTAGTACTTTTAGGAGTCAAGATAAAAATCCTGTCCTGTCGTTCCTGGGAGAATGTACAATTCAGAGTGTCATCCCATTTCCCCATATATTGGGGGGTGGGATTTTTTTCAGGAGTAACCAATTGAAGATATAAATTGAATATATACTTTAGCTATACCACGTGTGAGTGGTGTAATCGATGTGCTACAGTAGTTATGGTGAACATTTTTGGACCAGAGTGCCCAATTTTCTGCATGCAACCAAGTTCCTGACCTCAAAGTGCCAATAGCGCTTTATATTATGTTCAGTAAAGGAAACCTCACACACACACACAGCACATGAATACCGACCCACATCACACTAACACACAGCACAAGTATACACACTAACACACACATACAGCACAAGTATACACACTAACACACACATACAGCACAAGTATACACACTAACACACACATATAGCACAAGTATAAACACTAACACACACATACAGCACAAGTATAAACACTAACACACACATACAGCACAAGTATACACACTAACACACACATACAGCACAAGTATACACACTAACACACACATACAGCACAAGTATACACACTAACACACACATACAGCACAAGTATACACACTAACACTATCCAGGGGATGCGGCTGCCAGACTGCAACCAAATTATATTCAGTGAGTAGACGTAATTGCAAAACACACAGTAAGAGACATAATGAACCCAACATAATCAGTTAATCCAGTTAATACAGAACAATGGATGTTGGAGTAAACTATCCAGGATTGTCATTGACACATTATAAACCGTTAGAGTGGTCTACTCACAGAATTAAACATTACACGTAAAGCAATATTCTCACAGAATGTGACTAACTAACAATATTGATAACTTTCAAAATATCCATCACATTCCCCTAAAACATAACTTTTTCAGAATCAGACAATTCCACCCAGTAGTTTATTCGGTAGTTTGTGAAATAAATGAACGGAGGATACGGACAGGCAATTAAATGAAATATAGGCAAAGGCAACGGAATAGAAGTATAGTTCCAAGACAGAGGGGTCTGTCACAACAAGTATACACACTAAACCACACACACACAGCACAAGTATACAACACACACACACAGCACAAGTATACACACTAACACACACAGCACAAGTATACACACTAACACACACAGCACAAGTATACACCCCAATTCACAGACAGCACAAGTATACACACACACACACACAGCACAAGTATACACACTAAAACACACACACACAAGTATTCACACTAAAACACACACACACACACACACACCACAAGTATTCACACAAACACACACACACACAGCACAAGTATTCACACTAAAACACACACACACAGCACAAGTATACACACTAAAACACACACACAGCACAAGTATACACACTAAAACACACACACAGCACAAGTATACACACTAAAACACACACACAGCACAAGTATACACACTAAAACACACACACACACAGCACAAGTATACACACTAAAACACACACACACAGCACAAGTATACACACTAACACACTAACATACACACACAGCACAAGTATACACACTAACATACACACACAGCACAAGTATACATACTAACACACAGCACAAGTATACATACTAACACACAGCACAAGTATACATACTAACACACAGCACAAGTATACATACTAACACACAGCACAAGTATACATACTAACACACAGCACAAGTATACACACTAACACACAGCACAAGTATACACACTAACACACACACACACACACAAGTATACACCCCAATTCACACACAGCACAAGTATACACACTAAAACACACACACACACACACACACACACACACACACACACACAGCACAAGTATACACACTAAAACACACACACACACAGCACAAGTATTCACACTAAAACACACACACACACACACACACAGCACAAGTATACACACTATAACACACACACACAGCACAAGTATACACACTAAAACACACACAGCACAAGTATACACACTAACAAAAAAAAGCAGCGGTTGCAGTCAGTGTACAAGTCCTGGGTGGTCATTTACCTGAGGCTCAACCATAGGGTATAATACCATTCAGGTGAATAACACTGTTCTGTTTCCAAACCTGTTGCAGTAGCTACCAGTCCTGTCTCAGTTTGGTCATAGCTACCAGTCCTGACTTTGTTCAAGTCTCTGCTACTTGTCCTATCTCAGTTCCAGTCTTTGCGACCAGTCCTGTCTCAGTTCCAGTCTTTGCGACCAGTCCTGTCTCAGTTCCAGTCTTTGCGACCAGTCCTGTCTCAGTTCCAGTCTTTGCGACCAGTCCTGTCTCAGTTCCAGTCTCTGCGACCAGTCCTGTCTCAGTTCCAGTCTCTGCGACCAGTCCTGTCTCAGTTCCAGTCTCTGCGACCAGTCCTGTCTCAGTTCCAGTCTCTGCGACCAGTCCTGTCTCAGTTCCAGTCTCTGCGACCAGTCCTGTCTCAGTTCCAGTCTCTGCGACCAGTCCTGTCTCAGTTCCAGTCTCTGCGACCAGTCCTGTCTCAGTTCCAGTCTCTGCGACCAGTCCTGTCTCAGTTCCAGTCTCTGCGACCAGTCCTGTCTCAGTTCCAGTCTCTGCGACCAGTCCTGTCTCAGTTCCAGTCTCTGCGACCAGTCCTGTCTCAGTTCCAGTCTCTGCGACCAGTCCTGTCTCAGTTTGGTCCCAGCTACCAGTCCAGTCCCAGTTATGCATCGTAGGGTGAGGACAGACCCCACACCCTGTCCTGCAACGAGGCTCCTCCCTGGTCTGTTATCCCAGGTTGTGACTCTAACACACATAGCGCAAGTGTACACACTAAAACACACACACACACAGCACAAGTATACACACTAAAACACACACACAGCACAAGTATACACACTAAAACACACACACACACCACAAGTATACACACTAAAACACACACACACACCACAAGTATACACACTAAAACACACACACACACCACAAGTATACACACTAAAACACACACACACCACAAGTATACACACTAAAACACACACACGCACAAGTATACACACTAAAACACACACACGCACAGCACAAGTATACACACTAAACACACACACTCCGCACAAGTATACACACTAAAACACACACTCCGCACAAGTATACACACTAACACACACAGCACAAGTATACACACTAACACACACACACCGCGCAAGTATACACACTAACACACACACCGCGCAAGTATACACACTAACACACACACAGCGCAAGTATACACACTAACACACACACAGCACAAGTATACACATTAACACACACACAGCACAAGTATACACACTAACACACACACACCGCGCAAGTATACACACTAACACACACACACCGCGCAAGTATACACACTAACACACACACACCGCGCAAGTATACACACTAACACACACACACCGCGCAAGTATACACACTAACACACACACACCGCGCAAGTATACACACTAACACACACACACCGCACAAGTATACACACTAACACACACACACCGCGCAAGTATACACACTAACACACACACACCGCGCAAGTATACACATTAACACACACACAGCGCAAGTATACACACACACAGCACAAGTATACACTAACACACAGCACACGTATACACCCCAATTCACACAAAGCACACGTATACACCCCAATTCACACACAGAACAAGTATACACACCAACACACACAGCACAAGTATACACACCAACACACACAGCACAAGTATACACACTAACAGCGCAAGTATACACACTAACACCGCAAGTATACACACTAACAGCGCAAGTATACACACTAACAGCGCAAGTATACACACTAACAGCGCAAGTATACACACTATCAGCGCAAGTATACACTCACACACACACTCTCCTGACCACCAAAGATGCCTATGCCTGAAAAGTTTGCCGGCTCACCACGTGAATGTAGAAGTTTCCTCAACCAATGTCTCCTACATTTTCTAACACAACCTGAAGCCTTCTCCACATCCACCGCAAGAGTGGCTTTTATTGTGAATCTCCTGAAAGGAGAGGCCTTGAACTGGGCATCCCCTTTACTAGAACAGAACTCTCCTCTGTTGGAGGATGCAGATGCATTTATTTCAGCGTTCAAATCCGTTTTTGATGCCCCAGGAAGAAGAGAGTCTGCGGAGACTCGTCTCATGGAGCTTCAGCAAGGCAAAAGATCTGTGGGTCAATATGCCATAGAATGCCGTACCTTGGCATATGAGACAGAGTGGAACCAGAGCGCACTAAAGGCAGCATTTCGTAGAGGTCTTAATGATACCCTCAAAGATGCTTTAACATATAGAGATCTTCCAGAGGACCTCGAATCTCTTATTGCATTATGTCTGAAACTCGATGCTCGTGGCCAGGAAAGGAGGTTGGATCAAGATAGAAACCCAAGACACTTTCAACCTAAATTCTATCCTTTATCCCAAGGATTCACGACCATACTTGTAGTAGTCGACATGTTCTCTAAACAAGCTCATTTTGTTGCTCTTCCCAAGCTGCCCTCTGCATCTCAGCTAGCCGCAGTTGTCATGAAGGAAATCATTCGTCTGCATGGGGTACCCCAAAGCATTGTTTCTGACCGTGGCTTGCAGTTTGTGTCCAGGTTCTGAGGGTCACTTTGTGCTCAGCTGGGCATCTCCCTTAAATGTTCTTCCTCTCATCATCCTCAAACCAATTGCCAGACTGAGAGGATCAATCCGGTTCTAAAACAATATCTGCGCTTATATGTCGATGAGGATCAATCTACGTGGCCTTTTCTCCTTCACCTTGCAGAACTGTCATATAATTGCTCCTTTCATGAGTCATTGCAGAAATCCCCCATTTTGTGCAGCCTTTGGGTTTGAGCCTACTCTTTGGCCAGACTTGGGATTGCCTTCGGAAGTACCGGCTGCTGATAGTCAGGTCCAGGATCTCAAATCTCACTGGGCTTCGGTTTCCTCTCAATTGTCTCGGGCTAAGGTGTTGCAAAAGAAATCTGCAGACAAACATCGTTCGCCATTTCCCATCCTTCTCCTTGGCGACAAGGTGTGGCTTTCTCCAACTTTGTCATTCCTCCAGGACTTTGGGTCCCAAATATATCGGTCCTTACAAGATTCTGTCCAGGATCAACGATGCCTTGCACCTTCCTTCCAGTATGCGTGTCCACAACTCGTTTCATGTCTCTCTTCTCAAACCGGTTGTAACTAATCGTTTCTCTGACGTTCATTAGGTTCCTAAACCTGTCCTTGTTCAAGGGCATGAGGAATATTTGGTACAATCTATTTTGGATTCTCGGATACATCGTGGTCTCTTGCAGTATTTTATCCATTGGCAGGGCTACGGTCCTGAGGAAAGATCTTGGGTACCGGCATCCGATGTTCATGCTCCCTCCAAAGTTTTGTTGTTTCATCGTAGATTTCCTCTCAAACCTGGTCCTAAACGCCGGTATGGCGTTCGTAGAGAGGGGGGTAGTGTAAAAAAAAGACTTACCTGCTGCCACGAGGTCCGCACCTCCGCCACCGCTGCCTCTGCAAACAAGGCAGGCGCGCAACGGAGGGTCCGTTCGCTCCCTGCTTCCCCTTGACGAACGCACAACAAACAGAAATTGCGCATATGCGCAGTACCGCTACACACATAAAATTTGCATTTCTTAAAGGGATATACATATACCTTTAGGGGATCTATTGGGGGCGGGTTTTACCGCCTAAATTGTATTTAAACCTTCAGTTACTACCCAGACCTTGCCTGAGATAGTTCCCTGTGGCTTGATCTAGCGTTTATTCTTTAATTATTCTGATTCTCCGGTTTTTGACTCCTGCCTTGTTTTGACTCTGCTGTTTGCTGCCTGCCCCGACCTTTTTGCTTGTTTGTGACCTTGCCTCCTGAAATACCTCTATTGTACTTTGTTCCCGTTGTGTATGACCCGGCCTCCTGACTATTCGTCTCATCCTGTACTCCCTGCGTATCCCTGCTCCAGTGTGCGTTTGCAGTCAGTGTACCAAGTCCTGGGTAGTCATTTGCCTGAGGCTCAACCATAGGGTATAATACCATTCAGGTTAAAATACACTGTTCTGTCTCCAAACCTGTTGCAGTAAGATACCAGGTCATCGCATTGTGGTTCCTATCATCTGATACTACCACATCCGTGACAACAAGTATACACACTAACACACACACAGCACAAGTATCCACACTAACACACACAGCACAAGTATACACACTAACACACACACACACAGCACAAAAGGGAGAGGAACTGAGAGGATTAAAACAACTTGCGATCTGGAGGGGTGTGAAGTTACTGAAATGCTTATCCTGCTGGCTCCTGAGCAATAATGCTGTTATTGCTCAGGAGGCAACAGGATAGCATTTCAGTAAATAATTATTTAGCATAAAATTATCAATTTGGGGTAATGGAGCTGAGATTAGAGGCTTCAGCCCCTCAACTCCCCCCTAGCCACGCGTGTCATAGGTTGGCCATCACTGTGCTTAGCATTCCAGCCAGGTTCGTCCCTATTCAAACTGTGTTGCTGTGGGAGATGGGTTAGGTAATGTTTGATTTGGGAGTGAATTAAACTTTCAAGTAGAGTTTGAGGTCTTTCTAGCATGTCTGCAATTGGGGTGAGGCCATAGTCCGTGGAATGTAGGACTGTGAGCTTGGATGACTTGCATGCCCGTTGTGTGCATACCTGGGGGGAAGTCCGGGTTACTTCGTAAAAGGTGTTAACAGGGAAGGATAGGTCACAATAAGATGGAGTGGAGAGAATTGTGGGGTGGAGTAATGGATGTGTTTAGGATAGTTTTCTGGCATGTACTAGAGCTACTGCTGTAAGAGTTTGTAGTGATAGGTCTAGGGCTGAACCTTCCAATTGTATCCAATGTTTGTGGGCGTCTTGTTGCAACCAATCTATAATTCTCACAAGTTGTGCAGACTGGTAATATTTAAATATATCTGGAAGTGCAAGTCCACCCTTTTGTTTTGGTAGTGTAAGGACATTATATTGGATTCTGTTTTTCTTTTGTTATTTTACACTCGCAGATATACTTTGTAATCTCAGTCCGAATAGTAGAAAAGTATGATTGGGGGATATCTATAGGGAGCATTTGAAATAGGTATAATAGGCGTGGGAGGAGGTTCATTTTTATGACTCCAATCCTTTCCACCCAAGATATATGTTTGTAGTCCCATTTGTGGAGATCTTTATTCAATATTACTGCTATTAGTTGGAAATTAAGCTGGTAAAGTTGGTGTAGTGTGGGTGAGAGATAAATACCTAGATATAAAAAAATTTCAGTGCAGAGTTTAAATTTAAAATGCGACATAATTGCACTCATGTACGAGTTAAATCCCACGATGGGCATAATTTCAGATTTAGAAAAATTGATAGATGGGTTAGACAAAATACCATAAGTTTTGAATTCTTGTATAATATCAGAATATGTTGAGAGCTTATATTTTTTATTTTGGGTTTGAAACCCTTTTATATGTGGGTTATATGTAAGAATGTTATGTCTATGGTTTCGGCATGGATATGCGCAGACTGTCTGTTCATGCATTCCATTTCTTTTCAGGATGGAATTTAGTTTATAGACTGTCCGCGTATTTCTTAGTAGAGAGAGACAGAGACAGAGAGAGAGAGAGAGAGAGAGAGAGAGAGAGAGAACAGCCCTTTGTGAACAGAAGTAGGGAACACAAGAGGAAACAAAATTCCAGTTATCCGTATACTCAGTTCTATGGGATATACTAGAAAGGAGTGGGAAGGAAAAGGAGTAGGCTGAAGAAAGAGTCATACATAACATACAGTAGGACTCGCTGAGTTCTGGGCTCATGATATATACACAAAATAAAATTGTGTGGTGGGGGTCTTATTTATGATAACCATGTGGGTCTATTATAGATTGATTTGCTACATCTCAAATCCCCACTACTCACAAAGAATCACGTTGTGCCACAGGAGAGAGAGAACATATGCGTACAACATCAGGTGTAATATATGTCAGTGGGAGTTCTTAAATCTATAGTACATAGCTAGAGAGTCGTGTATTTGGTGTGGAAGAAAGGGGTGGGCTAAGGGTAGCGATTCCACATATGGTTTGAATCACAATAATCCATAGTATACAGGAGGTTTCTCTATGCATCAGGGTAGTCCCAAAGCCACATACATGTTACTGTAATTCCATTCAACGGGGCATAAGGTCGGTAGGAGGGATGGGTGAGGGAAAACTTGCATATATGTACAAAATGATTCCAATATATAGAACATAGAATATGCATAGTTAGTACTCGCAGCTACAGTTGTTCTACTCACCTCCTCTCACTTTTCCTTTTTTTTTTAGGGGGGTAAGAGTAGCAGCTAACGGAGGAATATGCCTCAGTAGTTAGATATTTAGTCTGTTTACACTACAGGTCTAGCAAATCAGACAAACCACATAAAGAGAGGGGGTGTGGGGACATGGAAGAGAACATTTGCTTGTATTCCATTTGTCAACCAGCGCTTTGGTTTGGAGGTTTGATCCAAAACACAAAGAATTTGTATATGTGCCAGGGGTACAGTTGGGGAAGGAAACGAATGCTTCAGTGGTTATAGGGGGGATCCTTTTAAACTCAAACAGTCTAGGGGGAAACTGAATTTCCAGTCCTAATATCACAAGGAAAAACTAAAAACTCTTACTGAATCGTTCAGCTGAGCAGAACCTTTTTTTACATATGTCCGCAAGGTTTGGTAGATAGTTATGAAATTCTAAAGTTGCAATCAAGTCTCGGCTGGTCGAGGACGGTTGTAACTCTTGAACAACCTGAATGGCAGTTCAGGTGACTGTGCAAGCTTGTGCTGTAACGCCTCACCGGGATATTTCTCTGGTGCCATCGGATGTCCCAATTCTGGAAGGTTTCGGTCAGTTTCTCTGTATGTCAACAACCTGGCCTACTTGAGCGCTGTGGTTGGGGTCTTTGCGGATTGTTTATTTTCGCATACAAACTTAAGGAAGGTGATGCGTGAGAGATCGTCATAAAAAGCTATGTGTTGGACTTCAAAGATCCATTCCCTTTTTGTTCTAGCTTTTCGCATCACTTCATCTTTTAGTGCATATTCATTAAAAAAAAATATTACATTTGGGTGGGCCATTGGTGTCAGCCTGTCTGTCCAAAATTATATTGAATACCCTGGACAGTACCGGTTTCAGGTCTTCCGTGGCATCCCACTCTCTGAGTCCTCTGACCACCACATATTTTGCCTCCAACCCATTATCCTAGTCCTTCATTACTAGTATCATGTCAGACACAACAAATGTCATATAAGAGACTGCCCTGGACTTCTCCTGCACATTTGGTTGGAGTCCCGTGAGATGCGTCTCTTTGTAAGAAACTTTAGTGCTTAGGCGGGAGACGTGATCTTTGAGGCCTACTAATTCGGCTTTTTATCACCAGGCACACCTTGTCTCTCACTGCATGGCGATTTCCGTGATCAGCATGGAAAAATCTTTTGTCATGCAGATTGAAAGATAGAAGTTTTTGGATCGTGCCCCGAGTTTTATGCTCTGGGGATGGATGAGTCGTATCCACTTCTTTTACTCACGTATCCTCCTTCTTTCTCTATCCCTGGGTATTCAATCACCATCCACTCTCTCTTCTTACATCTACCATCATCAGCCATCCTATCACCTCACCATCCATACACTCCTCCTGCCTGAAAGTCATTCGTCCCCTCCGCCTCCGGCCCCCTGTCCCCCTCAGCTTCCGCTATATCACATCCTGCTCATTGACTCCCCATCTGCGTCCATAGGAAATTTTTCCAACCATTTTTGCCAAATACTATAACATTTTTTTACCCTCTGTTGTACAAAAAAGTATACTTTCTCCAATTCACATTGTAGATTTATTTGATTTTTGACCATTTCGATATTAATAATCTCTTGTTGATTCCATCTTCTTGCCAAAACAATTTTCATGGCTAGAAGGCTCTGAATCACCCACATTCTGTGCTTAAATGGAATGAATGACAGATCCATATGTAGTAGGGCTCTCTGAAGTGAAGGGGTAACATTCCTCTTGAATACGTTCGAGATTAAACCAAAAAGCTCATCCCATACCTTAGTAATCGCTTTCTCCTCCTTACATCTCCAGCACATTGTTGTATTATCTTGACCAAATTTGGCTAGTTTAACAGGCACAATTCAGATTCAGCTGATTGTATGTTCAGATTTTGCTGCCACATTTTCCTAGGTCTTGAAGCATCATTCCTTATCAAGTCCTCTAACAAATAGTATGCCTTTGTCAGACTCTTTCCCCTGCGTACTAGGTCAAACATCTCCAATAGCTGGTTCGCTATCAACTGATCCACATATCTATAAAGATGAGATCTTATATACGAGCTGATCCTTATTATAGAAAATATATCCCTAGGTGTAATTCCAAACTCATCTATTATTTGGCAGGCTATTTTCTTTTTATTACCTTCTAGTAAATCGGCCACCCTACTCATATTAAAATCTAACCAATTATTTATTTTTAAGTTTGGGATGTTATATTGTAAAATTTCCAAAGAGGAAGTTAACAAGATTTTATCTTTTAATCCCAACCTCTCTTTAAAAGGGGGGGCATACCTCCACAAAATTCTGAATCACTAAAGGGAGCTCTGTGTTTTTTTTAGCATTTTAACTTTCTCTTGTTTCACCCATAGCAAACATTCCAAATTTGACATCCCCATTACCTCTTGTTCTATATAGTACCAGTCCTCTTTTTTACTGTGACCATATTGCAATTTAAGAGCCTGGACTAACAAACTGTCTTGAGCATATCTTAAATTTGTCACCCCCAAGCCCCTTCTTTTTTTATAAGTCGATAACAACTTCCTGGAAATCCTGGCTTTCTTCCCTGACCATATAAATGTATCGTCATCTGAAAACACCCAGGCCATATCAGTGGGAGTTGTACCGGCACCATACGAAGCATATAAAGCCACTTCGGTATTACATATGATCTGACTATATTCATGCGACCTAACCAGGATTTAGGGAGTCCCTTCCACTGATCGAATAGGATCACTAGTTCCCTCATAAGAGTAGAGTAATTTACCTCCACTATTGTCTTTACTTCTTTGGGTATAATTATACCTAAATAGTTTATCCCCGCCGTCTCCCATTTAAAATCATAACTGGTCTCTAGAGTCTCTTGTGTTACATCCTCTAGAGCAGTCCCCATAGCTTGTGTCTTAGTTATGTTCAATTTATAATTGGAATACCCTCCGAATATATCAATTTCTCTTAGTACATTAGGCAATGACTGTTCAGGGTCATATAATGATATAAGAATATCATCAGCATACAAACTGAGTTTAAACTCCAAATCGCCTATTCCAATACCTTTAATATTTGTATTCCTCCTTATACTAGAGGCTAGGTGTTCCAGAGACAGGATATAAAGAAGGGGAGACAACGGGCAGCCTTGCAGTGTGCGGTTGGAAATACCAAACCATTTGGATTCAATCCCCTGACCAACAACTTTTGCTGCCGGATTAGAATATAAGGCCATAACAGAGTGGATAAAACCCTCTCCAAAACCAAAGGCTCCCAATGTTTCTTCAAGGAAAGTCCATCCAACTCTGTCAAAAGCCTTTTCGGCATCTAGTGACAAAAATAGGGAGGGGATTTTATTAGTTGAAACATAATCTACCAAATCTATGATTTTCCTGGAAGTTTTGGCAGACCTGATTCCCTTAAATAGTCCCTAATAGCCTTTCTATCTGATAGTTGATTTGGGAGAATATATATACCAGAATAAGTCCCGAAACACCTCCCCCACCTCTTTAGGGCTACAGTGTTCTTTCCCCTCATGTAGAATTTTAAAGATCCTTTCCTTTGCATTTTTCCTCTTCAATTGGTTTGTGAGGATCTTATCTGCTCTGTTTCCAGTATAGTACCATTTCTGCTTCATTTTTAAAATAATCTTATTAACTTTAATTTTAGACCAGGTCTCTTGATTCATTCCATTTCCATAATTAAAGCAGGGTCCGCAGAGCTTACACATTTCCTTTTTAAATCGCTCAAGGCTATATGCAGATCGGCTTGGGTCTTATTATGTTTTTTCCTTAAGGAAGCTTCCAAAGCTATCAAATATCCTCTAACTACGCACTTATAGGCCCCCCAGACATTTGTTAGAATGACCCCACAATTGTTTTTTTCATAAAAAAATTGTCTAGATAACATCTCAATCTTTTCTAATTGTTCCTCTGGTAATAATAAAGATTCCTTCAGCTTCCATGTACTTCTTCCTCTATAAAAATTTTTATTAATTCCAAGACACACTGGATCATGATCCGACCATGCCACATTTCCAATTTTAATATATCTGCAATCCTTAATTATTTTAGCTTTTGTCAAAAACATGTCGTCAATTCTGGAGAATGATTTGTGGCAGTTTGAATAAAAAGTATAATCTGAATATGAATAGGATTCAAAGTCCTCCAAATGTCATAAAGTCTGAATCTACCCAGTGTGTCCTGGAATGCTTTTACCAGAACTCTATGTATATTATCAATTCTGCTTCCATCTGTGTTTAATCTGTCCACCCATGTATGTTTTTTAGGCATTAAGCTAAATACCGTATTTGCTCGATTATAAGACGACCCCCCAAACTTTGTATATTCCTTTAGGAAAAAAACTAAAAGCCTGAATATAAGACTACCCTATAGGAAAAAAAGTTTAACTTGTATATATGTAAATTGCTTTTTAATATTTAATAAAAAATGTATGTTATACAAATGCATTTGTTGTTTTTATTTCCTTTTATGTGCCAATGCGGCCCCTCTCTCCCCCTCCCCTTGTCTGTCTATCTCCCCCCTCTCATTGTCTGTCTATTTCCCCTCTCCCTCCCTCCCCTTGTCTATCTATCTCCCTCCTCCCTCCCCTTGTCTGTCTTATTCCCCCCTCCCTCCCCTTGTCTGTCTTATTCCCCCCTCCCTCCCCTTGTCTGTCTAATTCCCCCCTCCCTCCCCTTGTCTGTCTGTTCCCCCTCCCCTTGACTGTCTAATTCCCCCTCCCTCCCCCTCACCTTGATTCTCTCCATGGTGGCTAGTGGGGGCAGCTGGTGGATGTCTGCACGATACGTGCATACATCCTCCATGCTGCCCGACAAGGCAGTCTATTATGACTGACAGCTGGTCCGTCATAATAGTCTGCCGTGTCGTGCAGCATGGAGAATGTCTGCACGTATCGTGCAGACATCCCCCAGCTGCCCGATTGTCCCTGGTGCCTAGTGGGGCAGCAGAGGATGTCTGCGCGACGAGCGCAGACTCCCCTGCTGCCGCCCGGCACGCTCGCCGGGACTTCAGTGACGAAAGCCGAAGTACCCGGCTTCTTCACTGAAGCCCCGGCGGTCTTGCCGGGCGGAAGCAGGGGAGTCTGCGCTCATCGCGCAGACATCCCCTGCTGTTAGAGAGGGGGATCCAGGTCCCCTGCAGCTCTGCTGGGGACCTGGATCCATGTCTTATAATCTGACCTCAATTTGGAGGTCAGATTATAAGACGACCTCGAATATAAGATGAGGGGTATTTTTCAGAGCATTTGCAAATACGGTATTGAAATGCATCAGTGGGGTAACTAATGAGTCTAGACTTAATATATGAGCATTCTAAATAATCAAGATTTCTAAAAACAAATAAGTTCAACAATGATTATTTTTTGTAGCTCAATATCCACTTTATAAATGGACTACTTGTAGCATACGTACACTATTCAGGATAGTCTTGTTGTTTCTTATCAATACATGCTGGTTACATAAATTCTGCTTGGAAGGTATGTTGTATAGAACTGTACAGAAAATAATCAAAAAATCTTGCACCAGGAGATCATATTGTTTGTTGATTTCAGATCTTTTATCTATCAGTGTAATAACCTAAGTTCAGACAGGTGACTTGAGTATTGGTTTAGTACAGGATTCATACCTTACTGAAACGTTGAGAGCACGACGAGAACTGACGTATTTCCACAGAAGACTCCTCATCATTTGTTTCATCATCTTCCTCAGAGGCCAGGTGGTGATAACGCTCCGAACGAGCTAGAAACAGAAATAAAGAGCTGAAGAATGACAGTAGATGTTTTTAGGGTACTTTCAACATTATTTAGAAAACTAAATATTAAAGTGGAGAAGAATAAAAAGAATTACATTAAAATGTATACAAAAAGTTAAGAAGATCAATCGGTTTACAATAGTCAAGCACTATTCAAATATAGGAAAACAGTCAAATAAGGTTGCTGCAGGCCCATATTTGTCTTTCTCTGAAGTAATTAAGAACCCATGAAGGTCTGCGCCACCAGGAGAGTAGACCGTAAAGTTAGATAGGAGAAAGCAGGAAGGCAAAAATAACATTTGCCATCAAACACCAGAGAGCATATTCCCATACGCTCACAAATAGATAAAGAAACAATAATATTGGATAATTATGAATATTGTTTCTTATTGTGAAGTTTCAACATGTAGACTTTTCCAGAACAAGTCTATGTATTAAAACTTGACAAAAAATTACACACCCTTCATAAATGCTGTTGTAATGGTCTAATATCATAATATTGCTTTGCATTATATTATAAGGTGTTCATAATCTTTATTAAATTATTCTTGGTTTTACAACTGTTTCATTATCATCTTAGTACTTTAAGCACTCGCACCAATTTAACTGTAAGGCCTACTTGATAGAGAAAATTGCAGGGAATTGAGAAGGGAATTTCAAACTTTAGGCCAAAGCAGAGTTGGAAAATTTCCTCTACTTTGGCCTTAAGTTTGAAATTCCCTTCACAATTCCCTCTTTATTGAGTACTGTCTTGTATCTTTCTCTGCAGTAAGTTAAAAAATGTGTTAGCATGTAAACGTATTATACCATCTGCATGTTAATGCTTAAACCCATGGCATGAATAACACTCATTGTCCTCTTACTGTCAAAGTAACTGGTGTCATCTTCGGCCTCAAGCTGTGGAACAAATTCTGCTTTTTGTCTCAAGAGGCTGTTCCAGTCCAGTGAGTGAAAAAACAGGTGCTGTTTTACCTCATGAGCCCCTCCTGTTCAGACACACAAAGAAAGATGGACAAATATGTTTAATGTTAACATGCCTGCATGTGTTACCGTAATATGTTAATATTGTATGATATATTAACAGCCCATTCCAAAGAAGTTCAGCTTTTTATTGGTAAATGGTGAAAAGCAAAGAAAATACATACACTGTACAATAAGCAATAGCACAGGTAAGATAACCAGTAAGAGGAGAGCAAAGTTAACATTTGTTCTGGGTTCCATTGGACTGATCCAGAAAAAAGTAGGTTAGTCTGGAACAAACTAAGTGGACTACTGAATAATACATTAATCTTAGGGGGTCCGTCACAGACCTCCTAAGCAGAAGAGGACGACATCTTGCTGTAGGCAGCAAGTTTGTACAGGTCAGTTTAATGCAAGCAAATGTACGTCAAGAGTATATACAATGCCCTCTTCTAATATTGGCACCTTTGGTAAATATGAGCAAATAAAGCTGTGAAAAACAGTCTTTGTGCTGTTACACAGTTAATATTCTCATTATTGTAGATGCAATTTACATAGCATATTCTGTGATTTATTTACCTTGTATTTTTCTATAGGTAGGTATTTGCTGCCTCCTTCTGGCCCTTTGGTAATGCCCTTGTTCCTCCTGTGAGCATGATACATCATTTCCTTGTATGTGAAACTCCTCCCCTGTTCTTGCTATACTTCCTGTGTCATGGCTGCTTGCATTTGCCTCATGTAACTGGGACTCTTGTATCCCACATACTAAGCTAAGGAAAGCATCATTTTTTGACCGCATAATACTGAAATCCATTCATTTGCTGTATTCCTGTTGTGTGATGTTCAGAATAAACCAGCTTTTAAATGAAACCAGTATTGGTGAGTTCAGCTATCTGAGGAGGATTGTCCACAGTGACCGTACCTGCTTACACAGGCCAAGCACAGAGGTCCCACAAGGGTTAGATCACTATCACAGCAATCCGAGTCAGAATAGTCAAAAAATGCATAGAATTCCTGCAGCTGCTGTGTATATGTGAGAGCATAATTTACAATCTAGCTCAGTCCCATCCCCCATCTTGTGAAGCGCATGGTGGCTGAAGCTCACTGCATCTGTTCTTACTGCATTCTAACTGCACTTCATGTGAACATTGAAGCTGTTTCTCTACACTGAACTGTGTTACCCGTCTAAGCTGCTGTGTGGTTTCTTAAAGAGACAGTACCATTTTCTGCAAAACAATATAAAATGTCTAGCCAACGCTCTGAATACTCCTTTATGGCAGAAACAATACAGATGCATCATGCCTCTGAACCAGAAGGTGCACAGGGAACAGATCCAGCAGATATTACAGAACAAAGTGTAAAAGCCAAACGCATAATAAAACCGACACAGAAACTCAGAGAAAACTATGAAGCAACTAGAGATGAGTTCTCCAGTAATCTGTCAGACCTCTGGGACAGAACCTCACACTGCATGTCAGTTTTGTTAAATTTTACTGATCAACCGGCTGAATTAAGAGACTCTGTAAATCGCCTATGTGCCGCATATGAACGCTATAAGTGGTTGTCTGTAAAATACTCAGCCTTCTTGCAGGACTCTAATATAGAGGATTCTTCAGCAGAACTGACCAGGACCAATGCACTAAACCGACAAAGGGATCTTGAAGTGCAAAATGCTAAGCTTAAGGCAGAACTCTGCATAGCTCATCTGCTGGAGACCAGATCTAACAGATCCACCTCAACCAAGCGCACTGCACCTTCTTCTCGATCCTCTCGCTCCAGAAATTCAATATTAAATGATAAGCTTATTGAGGCCCGCGCTGATGCTGAAGCAAAAAAGGTGCAAAGCTCCTTTGTCAGAAAGCAAGCAGAGGAAGAAGCACAAATAAAGATTCTGCAAATGGAAGGTGAGAAAGCAGCTTCCCTGGCAAGGTTAAAAGTCCTCGAACAAGCAATGAGACAAAGCACTAATCTGGACTGTCTTATCCCAGCAGAACTGGAAGATCCAGTTGAACGCACCAGTGAATATATACTAAAGCATAACATTTGCAAGGATACAGAGTCATCTCCTGTACTTCCTACAAACAACACTGTTCTAACTCTCAACACGGAGACCTCCCAACACAATATGCCCGAGCCTCTTCAAGTCTACAATGCAGGTACATCTATGCAGCCAACCACATCTTCTCCTGCAAACAACAATGTGGCTTTCGGTGACAAGCTGCATCTGAAGCCACCGCCAGCACAAGCCTTAGAGACTAAGCCAAAGTTAAACGCTCATGCTACATCATTCTACCCTGGCGAACCTCACCCTACATCACCAGAGAACTTTCACAACCAAGGGGTTCCACAAGTTACTTTGGTACCAAAGAGTGAGAAATCAGATTTGAATGACTTCGCCAGATATATGGTGCGCCGTGAGCTCATTAACACAAGCCTCTCAAGGTTTGACGATAGTGCAGAGAGCTACAGGGCCTGGAGAGCAACATTCAAGGGTGCTATTGCTGATCTCAACCTTACTGCTAGGGAAGAACTTGATTTGATCATAAAATGGTTGGGACCAGAATCTTCCGATATTGTTAAAAGACTGAGAACAGTACATGTTGACCACCCAGATGCAGGTCTTTCTGCTGCATGGGCAAGACTTGAGCAACCTTATGGTAGCTCTGAAGCCATAGAAAGTGCTCTATTCAAGAGACTGCAAAACTTTCAAAAAATATCAAACAAAGACCATTGCAAGCTGCAAGATCTAAGTGACCTCCTCATGTAGTTGGAGTTGGCAAAGAGAGATCCACGTCTACCTGGACTAAGCTTCTTGGACACTGCTCATGGTGTCAAACCAGTGGTGTCTAAACTGCCATACAGCCTACAAGAGAAATGGGCACAACAAGGATCAAAGTATAAATGAGACTATAATGTATCTTTTCCTCCATTCTCATACTTTTGTAGGTTCATTAGTGATCAAGCTTGGATGAGAAATGACTTCAGCTTCAGTGAACCCAACATGCCTGCTTCATCCTCATCATCATCAAGGTATGATAACACAGCACCTAAACGTAGAGACTTTAATAAAGCAATATCTGTCAAGAGGACAGACATCTCACCCTCCGTCACCTCACCTAGTGATGAGTGCGTGGTCGACAAAGATAAAGACCCTAATCGCCAGTGTCCTATTCACAAGAAGCCTCACCCTCTTAAGAAATGTCGTGGACTTAGGGCAAAGACTCTACAAGAGCGCAGGGAGATTCTCCAGAAACTTGGAATATGCTTCAAGTGCTGTGCCTCTTATAGCCACCTTGCTAAAGACTGTGAAGCCCTCATCAAGTGCACAGAATGCAGCAGCGACAAACATGTTACAGCCATGCATCCTACTCCACTTCCAGACAAGTTACAGCAGCCACCTACCTCCTCACCTGCCTCAAGTTATGGCGGGGAGCAACAAAGTCATGCTCCAGCCAAGAATAACATTCTCTCTTCGTGCACAGAAGTCTGTGGAGAAGGCTTGGATCACAAATGCTGCGCCAAGGTATGCCTAGTCAGGATATACCCAAAGGACCACCCTGAGAAAGCTACTAAGATGTATGCCATAATAGATGAACAGAGCAATAGATCCCTGGTTAAGCCTAAATTCTTTGAGATCTTTGGCATAGAGGGTCATCCCACACTGTATACTCTTAGAACCTGTTCTGGTCGTGTAGAGGCCTTTGGCAGAAGAGTGGATGGGTTCATGGTTTCTCACATCAAAGGGGGACAGGGTATACCCCTACCAACATTAATTGAGTGTGACCAGATACCAGATGAAAGGCAAGAGATTCCCACTCCAGAAGCCGCATATCACCATCTTCACTTAAGGCACCTTGTTGACGAGATTCCTGCAATGGACATGAATGCTGAAATTTTGGTTCTCCTAGGAAGAGACAGTAGATAAAGTGCGCGACCAGTGTGATGGACCGGACGACGTCCCTTATGCACAAAGACTTGACCTAGGCTGGGTAATAGTGGGCGATGTATGCATAGACAGGAAGCGTACGTCATCCGAGATCCGCTCCTTCAAAACTTACATACTGGGGAATGGACGTGCCTCCCACTTCAGACGATGCCCTCGCCATTATGAAGTAAAGGAAAAACCTCTTGACGAGATCCAAGTACGGCATACTGCTTCTATTCTTTCTTATGACAACCTAGGTGCCGCAGTGTTTAGTACTACAAATGATGACAAATTAGCCTTGTCGATTGAAAACAAAGAATTCAGCAAAATAATGGACAAAGATTTCTTCCAGGATGAGTCTAACAGCTGGGTTGCGCCATTACCTCTTCGAGCAGCAAGAGCCAAACTCCCTACCAATCGTGAACAGGCTGTATCCAGATTGAATTCACTTCAACGAACACTAAAGAACAGACCTGAAATGAAGGATCATTTCATCGCTTTCATGAAAAGGATCTTCGACGATGATCATGCCACAGGGTTTAAAGACCTTAATCTCGGAATGGACATGCCACCTGAACAGAGAAGTCTGGGCCTATGGTGGGACTTGTCAAAGGATACCTTCGGCTTTCAAGTCAGCTCTACAGACAAGCCGTTTACCAAGCGTGGTGTTCTGTCAGTAGTAAATAGCCTATATGACCCAATGGGATTTGTTGCTCCCATTACCATACAAGGCAAATCCTTGCTTAGGCAATTCTCAGAGACTATTAAAGATTGGGACGCCGCACTGCCATCAGACAAGCTTCCTAAGTGGGAGTCCTGGAAACAATCTCTACGTGCCTTAGATGGAATCCGTATACCACGTTGCTACAATTCAGCTTCCCTCACTACGAGTCAGAGAAAAGAACTTCACATCTTCTCAGATGCATCAACTCAGGCTATAGCGGCTGTTGCCTAGCTCAAGGTAAGAGACTCTTCTAATCAAGTCCACATAGGGTTTCTGTTTGGGAAAGCTAAGTTAGCACCTAAGCCAGAGCACACAATCCCTAGGCTTGAACTTTGTGGGACTGTCCTAGCTGTAGAAATTGCAGATTTCATACTACGTGAGCTGGACATTGTGATAGACGACATCAAATTCTACACAGAAAGCAAAGTTGTTCTGGGTTACATATACAACCAGACTAAACGTTTCTATGTGTATGTCAGCAACCGCGTTGAAAGAATCAGGAAATCATCTAAATCTGAACAATGGCATTATGTCCCATCTGAAATGAACCCTGCAGATCATGCCACCAGGCCAGTATCTGCAAGTGCCTTTGCTAATTCTTCCTGGATAACAGGCCCTGAATTCCTGCTGGATCAGCCAGAAGAAACCACAGCTGATGTCTTCAGTATCCTAGAACCTGACAAAGATCCAGAGAATCCAACCATCCTAACCCCAACTACTCTGCTTACCCAAAAGCTTGGGTCCATTCCTGTCCCACCCGGAAACTTTAACTCAGGAAACTCGCGCTATGACCAGTGGAAGCGAGTGCAACACCTCGCCAACTGCTTCTGGAATCGTTGGAAGATGGAGTATCTTTCTACTTTGCAAGGACGCAGGAAATGGCAACACCCAAATCCTAACATTAAAGTTGGAGATCTTGTTCTGCTCAAGGATCAACAAGCTGGGAGACTCGAGTGGCCTATGGGACTTATTATAAAGAGTGTTCCTAGTGATGATGGCAAGGTACGCAAGGTGGAGGTGAAAGTTGCAAGACAAGGGACTGTAAAGACCTTCATCAGACCTATCACTGAACTTATTCTGCTCTTGCCCTTTGGAGAATGAACTTACTTGCGTATGTTGCTTGTCCCTACCTTTGATTTCAAGAAGGAAGAGTCTTGGACGTTAATGTTAACTTGAAGTTGTTGCATTTTTTGCATGATTTTTTTCTTTATGTCTTTCATGTTCTCAAGACATCAAGCAAATTGCACTGTTGTTTATTTGCACTTGTATAACTACCGTTATGGTATAAAATAGTGACATTTACAATGTCAGACGGGGAGTGTGCTGTTACACAGTTAATATTCTCATTATTGTAGATGCAATTTACATAGCATATTCTGTGATTTATTTACCTTGTATTTTTCTATAGGTAGGTATTTGCTGCCTCCTTCTGACCCTTTGGTAATGCCCTTGTTCCTCCTGTGAGCATGATACATAATTTCCTTGTATGTGAAACTCCTCCCCTGTTCTTGCTGTACTTCCTGTGTCATGGCTGCTTGCATTTGCCTCATGTAACTGGGACTCTTGTATCCCACATACTAAGCTAAGGAAAGCATCATTTTTTGACCGCATAATACTGAAATCCATTAATTTGCTGTATTCCTGTTGTGTGATGTTCAGAATAAACCAGCTTTTAAATGAAACCAGTATTGGTGAGTTCAGCTATCTGAGGAGGATTGTCCACAGTGACCGTACCTGCTTATACAGGCCAAGCACAGAGGTCCCACAAGGGTTAGATCACTATCACAGCAATCCGAGTCAGAATAGTCTTCACTGTTTAACCCCTTCTCGCCTGTAGGACTTTCTATGCCGTCCTAATTTTCAGTACCCAAAAGCTTGTAATATGGCATAGAACATCCTGAGTGCAACAGCTGATCGTGGCTCCCTGCGATGAGCTGTACTCGGGTCCTCACTGTCAGATGAGGCTACTCTGAGTGCACTTGATACATTTTACTGAAAAACTTGCAGGACAGCATAGACCAGGGCTTGACAAATTTATCTGAGATTTAGGAGCCAGCTAAAAATTCTAGGAGCCAGACAATGGCACATAAACACAAACACACGCAGTCACACACACATAGTCTGTCACATATACATACAGAATAAAGGATCCTTTATTCTGATTTGGAGGACTAGGGTGAAAGTCCTCTCTGTGCACCCTCCACTTATGAGTGCGAAACCTGTTACACCTTGTTTTTCTACATATACATACAAACACACACACACACATACAGTCAGTTACATATATACACACAAACACATCCAGTCAGACACATATATACACACAAAACACATCCAGTCAGACACATATATACACACAAAACACATCCAGTCAGACACATATATACACACAAAACACATCCAGTCACACATATATACACACAAACAGATCCAGTCACACATATATACACACAAACACATCCTGTCACACATATATACACACAAACACATCCAGGCAGACACATAGACAGCAAAAAAAAGTTCACCTATCAATGTCCCCCCCCCCTCCCTGCTATTACACCTCAATGCAGGGAAGGGGGGGTTCCGTTGCAGCCCAGTGGCACAGAGCTGCCCTGCTATGCTCCCCGGTGATCAGCACTATAACACGGTGCGCGAGGGGGTGGAGCAGGTGCACTCACTCTCCTCCCTCGCGTACCGTTGCTTGAATAAAGAAAAGAGGGGGCTGGCGATACCCGGGCACCAGGTCTGATTTCCTGGTCACCACGGCGACCTGGCGCCGAGGGTTTGTCGATCCCTGGCATAGACCATCCTGACTTGTACAGCTCATTGCAGCCCCCTGCGATGAGCTGTGCTTCAGATGCTGCTGCAGGGACTTGCAGCAGTATCCCCTCTGTCAAATGAGGCCACATGTGCCGTCCCTAAGTTTTGACCGTGACACACTCTGTAAAGACCCTGATCAGGTCTCTGCTTGGTCCCTAGCTCCTGATCACTCTGTGATCAAACAATTGTAAACACAACAATGGATTATCCAAAAAAAAACAAAACACAAAAACATCTAACATGTTTAAATATATGTGTGACACAATTATTGGCATCTCTATGGATTAATATCAGAATGGTTCAAGTGGCCCAAAAATCTCAAAGGATCACCTTCTGGCATCACCTACATCCCCACAAGTTGTTTGGTAGGCTTTCAAGAAGAAAGCCTCTACTCTCATCCATAAACAAACTCAACTATCTTCAGATTTTCAGACTACTACTGGAACTTTAAATGGGATCGGGTTCTATGGTCAGAAACCACAAGGAAGCCTCCAACAGACCTAGAGAAGTACTTTTTAAGTGGGTCCCCTCTGTTGGTGGCGCAGAGACTGTTGGACTCGATAGGTCCTGATTGGCTAAGCCCGTATGAACGCTTACAGATGAACTCTGCGTCAACTGAAAGGCAGAGCTCACAGTTAATCTGCATTTATCTGTGAAGATAAACACCGTGTTTACTAAGGGCAGGTGGCAAAAAGCTTTTATGTTTTGGTTCTTTAATGCCACTTTAATGAGGTGTTTATCCAAGTCGGCTGTAACATAAACGATAACTGTTTTAAGTTCAACAAATAAGTGAAGGGTGGCACACAGACCCAGTCTCAAAACTGCACTCAGATTACAGGAAGGCGTTTCAGGAGCAGGAGCATGTCTGTGTTTGGTGATGACACTAAATTTGGTAAGGTAATAAAGACTAATCTTGATGTTTTTTTTCTTTGGATTTGTACAGAGTGGGGGACTGTGCAATAAAGTGGCAAATGAGGAAAAAAGGGGGTGCGTGTCCAACCGCCGATGTAGAAGGACGCAGTTGAATGCAGCTCCTGCCTGGCGACACCCTTAACCCTCCGAAATACAGAGCCTTCCGCACCCCTGAACATGGGAAAAAAGCAAAAGAATACCTCTAACTTACCCTCCGTCACCAAGGGGAAAAATAGTGGAGACTACCCGTCACTGCGGGACTTTCTTTACAAGACGCAGGGATCCTCAGCCACAGGCCATATGGCGCCTTCGAGCCAAAACTTACCCAGACTTGAGGAGTCCTCATCGGACGAGGTGGAATCCCAGCCTGATAATCAACACCCGGGTGACCATGCTCCCCTTCCTAAGGGTCACTTGGATGCTCTATACCATCATTTGCAGCTCCAACTGAAGGATCACCAAACGGAGCTAGCCTCCCACCTTAAACAAGCTGTCAAGGATGAGATGGCCGAATTCAAAACAGAGCTAAGTCAGCACGAACACAGGATTCATGCCATAGAGGAAGACCTACTGACAGTTAATACCGCAGTAACGACCCTGGATGCGCGCTTGGAGGAGCAGGCCAAGATCTCTACATACTTACTGACGCAAGTCATGGACTTGGACAATCGGGGGCGCAGGAGCAATTTACGCATTTGAGGTATACCTATAATGCATGATGGGGCACCATTTATTATCCTACCAGATGTTGGGTGGCTCACTCTCCAAGCTTGCAAACAGCTCAAACCCCTCACAGATGCCCTGCGCAAGGCCAACATCCTATATACATGGGGCTACCCTTTGAGAATCTCTGTCCACGTTGAAGGTAGAACGCACACTCTTACAAATCCGTTTGAGACCCCTGCTTTTTGCCGAGACTTCAGCATCCCTGAGGTGAATCTCCCAGACTGCATATCTCCAGCCCTTTTGTGTCCGCTGACCCACCAACTCTCTACCCAACCATGGCTACCAAAGCCGCAGCGATGTAGACGGGGCAAGATCGGAGAGATGTCCTCGCAGCGGGCCTCGACGCCAGCAGCTGGACACAGATGAGTATTTTGCCTCCCTATCTATACTGTGTTCGCCTCCACCTCTCTGGGTCCACTATTGTCACACCTGCAAAGATCCATACCTGGGGTTTTGGCTTGATGCCCATGGTCCATTATGCCTGTACAATCTAGCTTGCCCGCATATATGTTTTTGTTTATCTACACAAGGATAGCCGAGGACTCCTGATCACGGCCTATACCTCATATTGACAACCTCCAATAACTTGATTTGACACCCAGGATATGTATATAGTCAGAGGCGTACTGACTTTTTGTTGACTCTCTTCTCCCACCGTTATGAATATAGCCCAAAGAGCGTGAAATGCTAGGCTATCCACTCTTAGGCACCTCTAATTGACATTCTTGAAGATTCTGGAGAACAATGGGGCAAGTTATCACCTTGTAAATATAGGTCAATACAGGATGCTAGCTGTGGTGACTTGTTTACATGCCTGCCTCACTCAAATATTCTTGTTTGCATGCATTTCTTATTATTTAACAAACTGTACGGTGTCTGGGCACCTCCGCTAGACATCCTTCGTCCTGACAGCACCTCCTGCATGACAACTATTTTCTAGCACACCTTGCCCCCATCCCTCACCAATCTGAACGAAGTCTAGGCTGCAAGCGGTCTAGGCAGTTTGGTGAGTTACGCAGACTTAAGGTAGATGTAGCCCTCACTCTGGAGACACACTTCAGGAGCAACAGAGTCACCAAGCTATATGACAGACAATATACCGCAATGTTTTTCTCCCACTCCCCGTTTACTAAAGCGAAAGGAGTTGCTGTATTGTTATCCAAACACATGCCCTTCACATTACAGAAAAAGAGCACAAATGGAGCCGGCTCCACCACTGTGTAGGTGAACTCCTCTCGTTCAAATCATCATATAGTCACAAAATACTGGGTGCTTCGTTAGTGCAGTGACCACAGCACTGTATAATGTAAGCAGAAAACAAAGAAAAAAACGCATGCACTCCAAGTAGATATGGTGAAAAATAGAAAAATGTATTAAATATAACATACACGTAGACACTTAAGACAGAGGACCCGGTGAGAGCGATCCGCCTGACACGTTTCGCGTGATAACACGCTTATTCATATAATAAATAAATGAATAATGAATAAGCGTGTTATCACGTGAAACGCGTCAGGCGGATCGCTCTCACCGGATCCTCTGTCTTAAGTGTCTACGTATATGTTATATTTAATACATTTTTCACCATATCTACTTGGAGTGCATGCTTTTTTTTTTTTGTTTTCTTCACATTACAGGACTTGTGGACTGACAGCGAGGGTAGAGCGATTTTTCTGAAAGGCATGCTGGGTTCGCAATTAAATACTATTGTAAATTTATATGCTCCAAACACTAACCAACAATCGTTTCTCTGTACTCTTCTAAATAGATTCTCAGCTTTTGCTGCAGGCATTACTATTCTGGGTGGAGATTTCAACATACCACTCGATCCTCGCATGGACTCCTCCACTGGGGTGGCCCATCTGTGGTACTCTGCGATCCGAAAGGTAAAAACACGATTACATACTACCCAATTGGCAGACGTGGAGAATTGCACACCCGACACTTAAAGATTACACATGCTACTCAGCCCCTCATAATAAATACTCCCGAATTGAATACCTTATGATATCCCACAGACACCTTCACATGGTGACACACACGACTATAGGTCACATCATGGGCGTCGGCAAGGGGGGGCACTTGCCCCCCCCCTGGATTTTTGCAATTCCCCTTTAAAAAATTTTTTTTTTTTTAATTATTATTATTTTTTCTCAGTGTGTAGCCTCTAGTTGTCCCTAGTGGCTGGGGTAGGAGGTGGCACCCAAAGCTGTTGCTCTCTGCAACTCTGCCTGCTGTAATACTGGTCTCCCATCCACATTGGTGCAGGTCTCTGCAGCTGTCAGTCATGCTGCATGGAGAGCCAATGACAGGGGTGCCCAGGGTTATGAAGTTATAGCCCACCCCTCAGACCTCCATGTGGCAGCATGACTGACAGAAGAGAGCCTGCAGTGCAACATAATGGAGGAAACAGGGGAAGATACTCAGAGACCATAGCTGAGCCTCTGTAACAGGTAGGAAGAGCTTATAATAGCTTTAAAAAACAAGGTACATGGAAGAGTGGGGTAAATCCAGGGAGGTCCCTCCCATTTCCCTGAGGTCTCCATTTGTCCAGTCTGAGCAGCTCCTCTGACCAGGCTCTGCTCACATCAACATGGTGACAAGTGGATGGGGCAGAAAAGATAATGGAGGATAAAATGATGTGATTGGAGCAGAATACAGACAAAATTGTGACATGGGGCAGAAAAGATAAAATGTAGGTGAAAAGAGGTCACTGACATGGAGGAATAAAACACATAAAATGATGGGGAAAGAGATGGCAAACATGGAGGAATAAAACATAATACTAAGGGGGAAAGAGAAAGAAATGTCATGGATTTAGGAATTTGGGTGTTTAGAGAATTTGTTGCTTTGTGTTTATATTGTGTGCTATAGTGTTGTATCTGGTGCTGAGAGGTTATATTGTGTGCTATAGTGTTGTGTCTGGTGCTGTTGGGTTATATTGTGTGCTATAGTGTATCTGGTGCTGTGATGTTATATTGTGTGCTATAGTGTTGTATTTGGTGCTGTGGGGTTATATTGTGTGCTATAGTGTTGGATCTGTTGCCGTATGCTTATATTGTGTGTTATAGTGTTGTATCTGTTGCCGTATGCTTATATTGTGTGCTATAGTGTTTTATCTGGTGCTGAGGGGTTATATTGTGTGCTATAGTGTTGTATCTGGTGCTGAGAGGTTATATTGTGTGCTATAGTGTTGTATCTGTTGCCGTATGCTTATATTGTGTGCTATAGTGTTGTATCTGGTGCTGAGGGGTTATATTGTGTGCTATAGTGTTGTATCTGGCGCTGAGAGGTTATATTGTGTGCTATAGTGTTGTATCTGGTGCTGAGGGGTTATATTGTGTGTGCTATAGTGTTGTGTCTGGTGCTGTTGGGTTCAGGGCCGGCCTTAAGTGTCCCGGCGCCCTGTGCGGGTTTGCCCCGTGGCGCCTCCCCCGTCTTTCACCCCCCCGTATGTATGTGTCCCTTTCCTCTTCCTTGCCATGTCTGTCTCTCTCTAACTCCCCAATACCTGTTTTCTCTCTCTCTCCCCCCTCTGTTCCGTCTCTCTCCCCCCCCTCTGTTCTGTCTCTCCCCCCCCCCTCTGTTCTGTCTCTCCCCCCCCCCTCTGTTCTGTCTCTCTCCCCCCCCCCTCTGTTCTGTCTCTCTCCCCCCCCCTCTGTTCTGTCTCTCTCCCCCCCCTCTGTTCTGTCTCTCTCCCCCCCTCTGTTCTGTCTCTCTCCCCCCCTCTGTTCTGTCTCTCTCCCACCCTGTTCTGTCTCTCTCTCCCCCTCCCCCTGTCTCTCTCTCTCCCCCTCCCCCTGTCTCTCTTTCCCCCTCCCCCTGTTCTGTCTCTTTCCCCCTCCCCCTGTTCTGTCTCTCTCTCCCCCCTCCCCCTGTTCTGTCTCTCTCTCCCCCCTCCCCCTGTTCTGTCTCTCTCTCCCCCCTCCCCCTGTTCTGTCTCTCTCTCCCCCCTCCCCCTGTTCTGTCTCTCTCTCCCCCCTCCCCCTGTTCTGTCTCTCTCTCCCCCTCCCCCTGTTCTTTCTCTCTCTCCCCCCTTCCTTTGCCGGCAAATGTTGATCCAAGGAGAGGGTGGAGCTTACCAGCTGAGCAGTGTAGCTCCGCCCCCACCCTGTGAAGCAGAGCAGCGTCTGCTTCACAGGCAGCAAGAGAAAGTGCTGCTCGGCTCCCCATGCTTAACGCAAGCACGGGGAGCCGAGCAGCACTTTCTCTTGCTGGCCGCGGCTCCCCGTGAAGCAGACGTTGCTCTGCTTCACAGGGTGGGGGCGGAGCTACACCCCTCAGCCGGTTAGCCCCGCCCCCTTGTCGAATCCAGCAGAGGGCTGGTGAGGGGGGATCTTTTGATCTCCCCAATCCAGTGCCTCTACCGGCTCGCAGAGGTCGCACACCCCTAAGGCCGGCCCTGGTTGGGTTATATTGTGTGCTATAGTATTGTGTCTGGTGCTGTTGGGTTATATTGTGTGCTATAGTGTTGTATCTGGTGCTGTTGGGTTATATTGTGTGCTATAGTGTTGTGTCTGGTGCTGTTGGGTTATATTGTGTGCTATAGTGTTGTGTCTGGTGCTGTTGGGTTATATTGTGTGCTATAGTGTTGTGTCTTGTGCTTTTGGGTTATATTGTGTGCTATAGTGTTGTATATGGTGCTGTTGGGTTATATTGTGTGCTATAGTGTTGTATCTGGTGCTATGGGGTTATATCTTTGCTATGTTGTTCTATCTGTTGCTGTGGAGTTTCAGCTAGAGCTCTGGATATTTATCTGGCGCTGTGGTTTATATCTTGTGTCATGGGTTTTTAGCTGGTTAATATCTGGTGTTGTGGGTCTATATCTGGCACAGTGGATCTATATTTGGTGCAGTGAGGCTATATCTAGTGTGGTTGGTTTATATCTGGTGCTGTGGATCTGTATCTGGTGCAGGGTTTATCAACCCTTTGCATGCCTTCACTGATAATGACAAAGCTCCTCCACTTCATGATAACTTGTCAAAAAGAGGCGCGGCGCAGAAAGGATGAAGGTAAAAGTATGCCCCCCCCCTGAAAAAATTTCTGCGGATGCCCATGGGTCACATTACTTGGAGCGACCACGCCCTCACTCTCCTGAAATTGCGGATTCCAACTCTGACCCCGCACAGTCCAATATGGAAGCTTAACGAGACTGTTCTTAAAAAACCCTGCCTATGTAACACAATTAAATGATAATCTGCTTAAATATTTTCAGGAGAATGACACCTTTGATGTTAAGCCCCCAGTGGTGTGGGAGGCACATAAGGCAGTAATAAGAGGCCATATTATTAGCCTCACCTCTTTCGTTAAAAAATCATTGACCATATCACCGACCTCATACCAGACCCTTCTCCAACTCAGATCACAGCTAGCTACTCTATGTACTCAGAGAAACGTACATGTTCTTAAAAGTAAAATGTATGAGTTTGAGAACAAGCCAGGCAGATATCTTGCCAGAGCACTAAAAGCTAAGCACCTTTCCTCTTTTATTCCAAAGATCAAAGTTAAACAAGACACATTGGCACACTAGACTGACAAGATACCTGGCGCGTTCCAAAACTATTACAAAAACCTGTATAATCTTTCTACCCCTTCAGCAGACTGAGACATGCAGCTCTCGAGAGACATTGACACATTGACCCGAATTCAGGGCCTTTCTAGATCTGCCCGTCTCCTGAGAGGAAGTTCTCTCCGCCCTAAAATCCTCTCCAACCGGGAAAAGCCCAGGCCCAAATGGGCTCACATTCCCTTAGTACAAGGTCTTTGCTGAAACGCTTCTTCCTCACTTTCTCAAGGCATTCAACTCCCTCACCCTTGATAATCCCCTACCACCACAAGCGCAGGAAGCATACATTACACTTATATTGAAAACCGACAAGGACCCAACAGTATGCTCCAGTTAAAGACCCATATCTCTCTTCAATTTTGACATAAAGCTGTTTGCCCGTATACGGGAAAATGGTACACTCTCTGGCCAGCTCGCCCTGTCGAACGGTACAAGGCAGGGGTGCCCCCTGTCCCCCCTCCTATTTGTTCTGGCTATGGAGCCTTTTCTTTACTCAGTCTGATCCAACCCCCTGATTCGTTTCCCAGTATACTGACAGAGATGTCTGCATATTGCCGCATCTCGAACTTCAAAGCAAATTTAACTAAGTCAGAAATTCTGAATGTCTCCTTACCACTACTCAAAGCAACACACCACCCTTCCATTTCAGTGGGCCACTTCCAGTATTAAATATCTGGGGGTATGGATCCCTCAAGACCTGGACACATTATATATGATCAATTTTGTGCCTCTCTTGAAGTATATTAAAACAGACCTAACCAACTGGTCCAAAAAACCACTGTCCTGGTTTGGAAGAGCTAGTTCAGTCAAGATGAACATTTTACCTAGAATGCTCTCTCTCTTACAAACACACCCATTAGAATCATCACAACATGGAAGTATAAGGAACGTGACTAGCGCGTGACATCACAGCATGCGACCAACGTGTGACGTCCCGTGATTCGACACCCGGAAGCCCGAAAAACGGGAAATTTCCTATTCTCAGAATCCTGTAGCTTCAAAGCGTGGATAAATATGTTGGCCTGTGCATATCTTTCCAAACACGGAGCCCCCAATCCTCCCCGTTTCCGATTAGCACATAAAACGCGTCTGGCAATTCTCGGCTTCTTCCCAGCCCAAATAAAATCCAGTAATCTAAGTTGAAAAGAGCTTGTCCAGCTAGTTGGTAATCTGATAGGAAACATCCTGAGCAGATACATCCATTTTGGGATTATGTATGCTCTATGTTCAGTCTCCCCAGCCAAGAGACCAACAATCCCCTCCATTCCAACATTTTCTGGACAAGCTCTTTCTGAAGCACCCAATAGTTCATTTAAATTATTGAATCAATATTTTTGGGATCATAATTCCTAGGTAGTTAAGGCCTTTCATCATCCACTGAAAGTCATACATTGCCTCCAAAGCCTCTCTCTCTTTTTTTGGTATAGCAATAGCCATAACCTGAGTTTTATTTGTATTTAATTTATAGTTGGAAAATCGGGAGAAAGTCCCTATTTCATGCAGCAATGCGACCAGGGATTCAGTGGGATTATATAATGACACAAATACATCATCTGCATCTGCATATAAACTAAGCTTGCTCTTCAGATCTTAACTCCCCTATATTGAGATTCTGGCGAATCCGATTGGACAAGGGCACCAATGCAAGTACATACAGTAAGGGTGCCAGAGGGCAACCATGTCTGGTCCCATTACCTATTGTAAACCAACCGGAGCTAATTCCCTGTCCAACGACCCTTGCACTTGGGGACTTGTATAAGGCCATGACAGAGCCGGTGAATCTCTCTCCAAAACCAAAGTTCATTAGAACTTCCTCCAAATAAACCCATCCGACTCTGTCAAAAGCCTTCTCAGCGTCTAAAGAGACAAACAAAGAGGGTATTTTTTGCAGTGTAGCATATTCAACGAGATTAATTATCTTTCTTACATTATCACAAGATTGTCGGCCTTTAACAAACCCCACTTGATCCCTGTATATTAAAGCAGGGCATATATGTTTCAGACGCTCGGCCAGGATAGCAGAATATATCTTCGTATCTGTGTTAAAGAAATTGGCCGGAAGTTTGTTATCTTAGATGGGTCTTTACCCTGTTTTTGAATGGGCAAGATGGCCGCTCTCAGCATATCCACGGGGAATGTCCCTGTCTCTCTGATCTCATTGAAAGTTTCCAGCAGATAAGGGGCCACAGTATCTATCATTTTCTTATAGAATATGGCAGGTAGTCCATCCAGACCAGCTGCTTTGTGTAATTTTTGCCTCTTAATAGTTTCAGCGATTTCTTTACTGGTAAAGGGGTAAATTTGTTTGCTCCTTTGTGATCGTATCTAGCCTACAGTCTAACAGATATTTCTTTATTTGGGCTCGATCTTGTTCCTGATCTGGAATATTGTACAACCTAGCATAAAAATCCTGGAATGCCTTACCAACATCTTCTGGACAACGGTATATTTTATCTCCTTCCTCAATTTTAAGTATCCATTCTTTCAAATTCCTTTTTTTAATTGGTTGGTAAGCATTCTTTCAGCTCTATTACCCACATAATACACTTTTTGTTTCAGCCTTACCAGATTTCTATTTGCTTTCTCAACCAATAATTCTAGAATTTATTTTTTTATTCGTTCCATCTCTTTCGCTGGTGAGGTATCCCCTGTAGATGCACAAATTCTTTTTATATCATTCAGGGCAACATATAAATCGGATAGTTTCTTCCCTGATTTTTTCCTAAAGTAGGCTTCCTTTTTAATAAAAAAAAAACCTCACCACACATTTATATGCTGACCGCACGTTTCCCAAGCTTAAATCTCCAGTGAGATTCTCCGCAAAAACTGTACTGATTCCTCTACCAAGGCATCTATTATGTCTTTTGACACAAGAAATTCTTTTAATTTCCAAGAAGCTTCCCCTCTCCCATATTTTCTGCTGATTTTCAGACATTCTGGGTCATGATCAGACCAGGCAAAATCCCTTATATATGTGCTCTTACAATCCCGGACTGATTCGACATTAACAAGAATCATATCAATCCTAGAAAAGGATTGATGCCTGTGTGAAAAGAAGGTAAAATTACGTTCCATGGTCGATCGTAAAGCTTATGTTTACCCAACATCTCCTGAAAGGCTCTTGCCATCACATTCTGCCTGCTATCTAATCTGCCCGTGTTCCTACTTGATCTGTCCATAGTATTATGTGCTACACAATTAAAATCACCCAAATATATAAAGGTGCCCTGGATGTAATCCTGTATATTTCCCAAGGTACTATTTATAAACCTCATCTGTTTTATATTAGGACCATATACATTGAGGATCAAAAAAAGTCTATCATCCAATCTGCACACAACGAAAGCAAACCTACCTATCTTATCAGATTGTTTGTATATGATCTCAGTTTTTATACTATTAGAAACTAGTATTGCTTCTCCTCTTTTCTTCTTACCAGAGAGAGACAAGTATTCTACAACTGTATATCTATTATTTCGCCTTTGATTATCATTATCCGTCAAGTGTGTTTCCTGCAAACAACATACATCAATATGATGTCTATATAAATGGTCCAACAGCGAAGAACGTTTTTGGGGGGTGTTTAATCCCTGCACGTTAAATGTCAGGATCTTAATTGGGTCAGACATTCAGCAATCCTGAAGACAATAGTCGGAAAACAAGCTCCCCAGTGAGAAACACATCATAACAAACAATACAAGTAACACCACACAAAAAAGGACCCTTTATAAAGGCCATAAATCCCCTTGTTTGTAGGCTAGATCTCGGGGTCGTGAACCCCCTTGGTCGAGCCAACAACATTATCCCAAGAGAAAAGAAAAGGGTAGGATAAATGAGATAGAGGCCTTGGCAGGCAACAATATTAATATTAATCTCCTAGGGGAAGAGGAAAGAAGGGGAGTAAAAACGGGGGCGGGAACGGGAGGGAGAAAAAAAAAAACACACACCACTCATATTTTAACGTCTATAGTGGATTTTTATCGTCCCATTGTGAACCGTCATTCTCAAAATAGAAACAAATTCAAGTAAGTGAAACAATCCCTAATATTGAGGGTGAGCATATCCAATAGGTACTGTGCAGATACACATCTCCTAAAAGTTATTTACATTTTATCAACCATATTACATTTCTAATATCCTTTTAAATTCCAACATTCTCAATCTTATTCAAAAATATTAGTATTCCGCAAAAAAGAAAAAAAAAGGTATTCTTTCCATAGGAGTGCTGCAGTCATATATACAAGATTATCAGCAGATAAACAATTAAACTACTGTTAGCCTCCCCTGTTGATCAAATATTCACACTCTTATAATAAATACAGCAGAGTCAGGGAAAGGTGAAAAAAAAAAAAAAAAACACACACTACACTAATAAGTGATACATAATTTGAATAGAAACAATCCTTCATAATAACGGTGCTGCCTTTCCAAGAGTGCTATATTCAATCAGATCCCCTATAAGATCATTCATTTTTTTTACATCTATATTACATTTCTTTTGTGCTCCAACGTTCTCATTCATGTTCAAACTCAAAATAGGGATAATTCAAATGAGTCAATCCCTTATGTTGAGAGTGAGCCTTTCCCAGAAAGTGCTGTGATCATACATATCTCCTGACAATTATTTACATTTTATCAACTATGTTAGATTTCTGATATCCCCTTATATTCCACCATTCCCAATCTTATTTACAAAGCGAAGCACGTCAATGTTAGGGTTCCACAAGATGAAAGGGAGAGAGACGCAAGAGGAGCAGCACCACTACCTAATTCAGATGGAGCAAACCCTCCCATTGAAAGTGCTCCCCTTCATATTTTAACCTCTATGACGGATTTCTATCTTCCCATTGTGCTCCAGCAATCTCAATCATATTCAAAATAGAAACAATTCAAGTAAGTGAAAACAATCCCTTATATTGAAAAATGAACTTATCCTAGAGGTGCTGTGCTCATGCACATCTCCTAAAGACTAATTTACATTTTATCAGTTATATTAAATTTCTGCTATCCCGTTAAATTCCGACATTCTCAATCTTTTTCGACACCATTAATTTCCAACATCCCAAAGAGAACACACAAAAAAAAAAACCCTCCCCTTGTACCATTGCGAGACTGGGCCTAACGATTGTCTGCTCGTTTTATCCAGCTCCAGCACTCCAGGGGTCTGTAATATGTTATGCATCAGTTCTCCTTTCGAGATGTTTTGAGGTGAAAAAATGGAGGAAATTTTTATCCTTCTTTGAATTGGTCTCGGGTTTCTTCTTTTCCCTCCTACTCTTATCTCCCTCCTTGAGGCCATTTTGCTAGATTCCTCCAGGTGTCTTTTTCTTTCTCCTTTTTTCGCTTTTAGGGAGAGGAGGGGATAATTACGTTCGTTATATACTGCTCACGCTTCACACACAGGCTACTCTTCCCACCTTTCCTTCTTTCTCACGGGTATTATATATCCCAAAAAATAAACTTTCTCTTTTTTTTTTTTTCTTCTTCTCTCTCTTTGCCCGTCTTTTCTTTTCTTTCTTTCCTTTCTGTATATGTTTCAAGAATCCTCCAAGGCCACAAGCACAGACCCAGCCCTATCGCAGTACTGAAAGTCAATCAGTATCGGGTTCTCATCACTGTTACCCGGTAAAAATATTTCAGTTAAACAAATAGTCTCTTATATGTACAGCAAAACGATGGAGAGTCAAATCAGAGTATCATATCAGTTTTGGTGAAGTTTAACGCTGTAGAACGCAATATACCACAGGGGAAGTCATAACAGTAGAACTCACAACGCCATTCGATGTTATATGGCAAACTTATGCTCCCATAGAGCACCCATTAATGTTCGGCACTATGGGCAAGGATAAATCACCAGGTAGCTCGCAGTAGTATTAGGCAGTGTAAGTCGGGGGTATCCGCCACAAAGCTTGCGTTCATATACAACAGAATAGAGCAGAAGTGTGTTCCCATGTGACTCCTATTAACCCCTTAATAACAGATGTTTTTATTTTTACAATTTATAAAGTTTTTTTTAATAAATAAAGGTAATTTTAATATATTTATTGAATAAAATGTAACCCCTGCATGCCTGTTGCATGATTTTTACTGATCTGACATCGCACTCTTCAGAGTTTTTTTTCTGTCTTTTTTTTTAGGGGGGGTTTGGGAATCAATATTTTTCCTTTTTATTAGTTAGTTAATTAGGGGGGATAAGTGGGTTAGTGTTGCACTAGTTATGTAGCTTATTATTGGGAAAATAATGGCGAAAAACTTTTTTTTTCCTCCAAAATTTCCTCTTTTATTTGTATTTTTTAATACTAAAATGTAAATCATTTTTATGTATAGGGTATCAAAAGAAAGCTCTAACTGTCCTCTAAAAAACAACATATAACTTGTATGGGTGCGTTAAATGAGAGAGAGGAAATTTATGTTTCAAAAACCGCTAATTAAAAATTGAAAAACGCTCTGGTCCTTGGCCCAGGAAAATCCCTGGTCCTTAAAGGGTTAATGACTCCTTATTGATATTCAGAAATGCGTGACAAATGTACACCACCAAGGAGGTTCCAATAGACTTCAGTGGTACCACAGAAGAAGAAAAAAAAACAACACAGTACCATTCAGCAATACATGGCAGAGGTGTATCCTCAGAGGACTCGCAGTGATATTCAGTATTATAGAGCGAGGCTACTCCACCAGAAGACTCACAGTTGCATTAGACAGTATAGAGGAAAATTATATTACCAGAAGAGTTCCAAAAGTACTAGTCAGCAACAGTGCACCACCAGCGTCAGCAGGCTTGCATTGGAGGAAGTCACAGTGTAATTCAGCTATATATGTCAAAGTGCCTCAGTGGGGTCAGGTAAGCGTGCTATGTACTTTCGCTTTCTCCTCTCTCTCTCCGACTGCCTTCCCCACTCCTCTCCCAGCGTAACTCACAGACCTCCAGACCGCTGGTGACCCGATTTCCTGCAACCTTTCAGTAAGCCTCAGGAGAAAGTCGTTGTGTGTGTGGCCAGCATCGAAAACGGCACATCAGACCTCCGATACACTGTCACCTGGTATCCGACTTGTGGCTTAGCAAATTGTGCTGGCGTCTACCTTCTCCTCTCCGCTGCCCGCCAAGACGCTCCTCCCCATCCGGTGTCTTATGTCATTCCCCCTGCTTCTCTCATTAAGTGTTTGATGTTTATTAAGTATTTATCTGACTTTATTTGATTGTGATATGTGCTCAGACTAGAGAGGCTAATTTACCTCTGGCCTGATACTGTACATACGCCTCTGCTGGTTACATGGCTGTGAGCTGGGCAGCATATCTGTCAGTCAGCCGGCCTAGGCTCATGACAATCATAAGCCCACTAACTGTGTCGTGGGATACTGTTTGCTATGCCCACACTACTTGGTATGCCGAGTGCGAATTGAAGATTTGGGGAAAAAAAGGAATGTTGTGGTATCACAATATCTACATACAAAAGATTGTAAACCTTTTCTGTCTGTGCTCTCTCTCATCGACTCAACAATCTATTTCATGTATTGCTATGTGCATTGTTTTGAAAATCTATAAAACCAATAAAATAAATTTAATATAAAAAAAGTGGCAAATGAGGCTCAATATCGACAAAAGTTATGCATTATTGGAAAAATAATAACAAAGCAACATATACTTTAAATGGTATTTCCCTGGGAAAAACTACTAATGAAAAGGATTTAGGAATCATTGTAGATAACAAACTTGGCAACAGTGCCCAATGCCAGTCAGCAGCTGCAAGGGCCAATAAGATATTGGCATGTATAAAATGAGGTATAGATTCACGGGAGGAGGACATCATCTTGCATCTACAAATCAATTGTAAGACCTCACCTTGAATATGCAGTACAATTCTGGGCACCAGTCCTTAAAAAGGATATTAAGGAACTAGAAAAAGTGCAAAGGAGAGCTACAAAACGAATAAGGGGATTGGAGTCTCAGAGGGGATATGATAACATTATATAAATATGTGCAGGGCCAATATAAGAGGTCACCCACTGAAACTGGAAGAGCAAAGATTTCATAGACAGCAAAGGAAGGGATACTTTACGATAAGGACAATAAAGTTATGGAATTCCCTGCCAAGAGAGGCTTTTAAAAATGGTCTGGGTGTTTTTTTTTTTTTTTTTAGAAAAGCAGAACATACAGGGCTATTAATAATAGAATAAGAATTAATAATAGAGCTTATTGATCCAAGGAGAAATCTGATTGCCCTTTTGGAGTCAAGAAGGAATTTCCCCCCCTAGGAGGCACAATTAGAAATAGCTTGCTTAGGAGTTTTTGCCTTCTTTTGGATCAAAAGCTGGAATGATAGGTAGAAGGGTTGAACTTGATGGACTTTTTTCAACCTAAATTACTATGTTACCTGTTCCAAGACGTTCTAATGGGTTCTGCCGGAGAAGACGGGTGATGATATCCTGAGCATCAGCAGGGAGAGCTTCCTCTCCTCCAGGCCAGATAATGTCATCTATCAACACAACATATTATTCACTCATGACTTGGTTACTACTGAGATAGTGAGAAAATAGAATAAGAAAACAAACATGGAAGTGATGGGAGAGGTTGAAAAATATGTGAGAAAGTAAAACAAAGAAGGATATGAACCAATGAAAAAAAAATTTTTGCACCAAGATCCATTTATACATACCACTAATCACTTGTCCAAACAGTTCCTCTGGGGTGTCTCCGAAGAAGGGCACACAGCCAACAAGGAACTCATACAGAATTATGCCCATAGCCCACCAATCCACTGGCTTTCCATAGCCCTGGCGTAATATTACCTCCGGAGCAATGTATTCTGGGGTCCCACACACCTGGTCAGCAAGGAAAAAAATGTATATTTTATGTGCTTTGAAAAATTATACGCATATCACAACTTGATCCAAAAAATATTCTTAACTATTCATTTATATCAATACACATGTACAAGAGCTTGTCACTGCATGTTTCCATGAGTTTCGGAAAGCACTAATGCAAGATCCCAGCTTTATATGCTTTCAAATTTCTGCGGTGAGTACGGGATTCATTCACATATGAATGTATGAGAGGTGTTTTAACCCCTTCGCGACCTTATGACGAGTTAACTCGTCATAAGGGCCGCAGCATTAGCGACCTTATGACGAGTTAACTCGTCATGCAGTCTAGCCGGCGGTGCGCTCCGTGTGCACCGCCAGCTAGTCTGCAACGGGTCCAGGGCTAAGCCTCGCACCCGAGGCAAAGCTCCTGGATCCGATCGGTGGATTTCCGGGCATGTGATCGCGGTGATTGAGTGATCACCGCGATAACATGCAAATTAGATGCAAAGTCAGTGTGTTCACACACTGACTAACTCTAATTCACTCTCTGTGCTTCACATTCTTATAGTGAAGCACAGAGAGTGACCTGTAAAATAAAAATAAATAAATAACATACACAGGAGGTAAAAAAAATAAAATAAAACTAACCCTTTCATTGCTGATCACAGTTTCTTTCCACTTTATGGCCCTCATTTAGTTTTTTATTTTTTAACAATTTTTTTTATTTTTACTATTTATAAAGTTTTTTTTAATAAAGGTAATTTTAATATATTTATTTAATAAAATGTAACCCCTGCATGCCTGTTGCATGATTTTTACGGATCTGACATCGCACTCTTCAGAGTTTTTTTTCTGTCTTTTTTGTTTAGGGGGTTTGGGAACCAATGTTTTTCTTTTTTATTAGTTAGTTAATTAGGGGGGATAAGTGGGTTAGTGTTGCACTAGTTGTGCAGCTTATTATTGGGAAAATAATGGGGAAAAACTTTTTTTTCCTCCAAAATTTCCTCTTTTATATGTATTTTTTAATACTAAAATGTAAATCATTTTTATGTATAGGATATCAAAAGAAAGCTCTAACTGTCCTTTAAAAAACAACATATAACTTGTATGGGTACGTTAAATGAGAGAGAGGAAAATGATGTTTCAAAAACCGCATACTAAAAATTGAAAAACGCTCTGGTCCTTGGCCCAGGAAAATCCCTGGTCCTTAAAGGGTTAAGCGAGAATTAACTTGTTCTTATAAACAATGGCATATGTAAACAGTCAGTCCTTGGTAGACCAAAGTATAAATATTTGCCACTACTATTACACTTCATAGTTGTGCCCACCTGCTTGTCTAAGAACTCCCGCGTGTCCTTCTCAATGTGGCCTTCATACAGGTTTGTAGTCATGTTCATTAAACCAATTTTGGACAGGCCAAAGTCGGTCAGCTTGATGTGTCCTAAGGAAGTTATGAGCAAACTGCAAGAGAAATAATGCATTAATTATTTAATAATGTTTAACTTATTCCCTGCTAATAAGGCATAAAAATATATCTTCATGATGACATATGGTTTAGGCCAGGGCCAACAAATAGTGCATAACCTAATGAAAATATAGGTAGTTAAATGATTTGGGTTGCACCTTGCTGTCAGATGGGCCACATTTGGCCCACGGGCAACTCGCTGGATGCCCCTGGTTTAGTCTCTATCCAACTATATCAAAAATAGTAGCCACAATATTATATACAATGGAAATTCAAAAGGTTTATTCTTTCACCAAATCCCTAATGCAGATATAATTATGAAGTTTATATTCAGTAGTTGATCCATGATCCCAAGGCAGCCTATTCGTCCACATATGTCCATTACGTTTTTGGATTGCAGCTAGTACATTATTGGAGCCCAATAAGTGCCATAGTTGTAGTAAACAGTATAAAAACTAGATTAAACAAAATCACATATAGAAACTTTATAGCAAAATTGCTACTATATTACATACAAGGATTTTATTTTAATCGGTGCAACAATGTAGAAGTTTTACCCATCTACTTTTAAAGCAAAAAAAACCACACAAGACAAAAGTCTTGTTAAATTAGCTATAAGTATAGTGTTAATTTTAATTATCCATTTTATCTGCAGAAAAAAACCCCTTGTACATGAAATAACTTCGGATCAGACAGAATTAGCAGAGTTTCCTATCTCCAATGTGAAAGGAAGATGAGGTTAAAACTGCAACGATGGAGTTGATAAACAGTCACATCCAGATGAACTTCTTGGCTACTGTGTCTGGTGGTAGGAAACTGTACTTTCATCCACAGGAAGGATGTGCCAATAGTTTGGAATTATATGTAAATGCCAAATCTTCTGGCAAAGAAAAAAAATGATGAGGAGTTACATAATATAAATATGAGAAGGTGATAAACACCTAAATGATCAAATTTAAGACTGAACTGTATTTCGAAGATAAATAAAGAAATAGTATACAATATATTTTTTTCTTGGGATTAGTAAAGCAGATTATGATTTCTCTAACCAGACTTTCAGTTTCCTAATCTTACATCTTTTCTTCCCACTTCAAGGAGTTCAGTAATGACCTTCGTGCAGGGGCTGCACTGTACAAGTGTATTCAAAGTTACATATGTAGTGTCAGAAACATTGCTCTGTCCACCTCACAGCTCCATCCACAGTTAACAACAAGCAATGTTACTTGTTCACCATGGGAGTTGCAGTCAACAAAAGTTAATGTTGTGTTCTGTTGTGCAGCTCTGTGATGCACAGCATACATTGGGAAGTATTACAAAAAGGGCATTTAGATGCAATACAAAAGGACATAAAGTACTGGTTCTAAAAAAAGGACACTTGGTAGTTATTCAGCAACGGTAGTAACCTTTGGCACAACAGGTGCTGCTATCACATTTCTCATGATGTTCAGCCAACCAAATGGATGGCTGAGGATCATGAGATGTACATTCCACAACAGCTGCAGTACCAATCCATAATCATATAATACCAAACCTATGGCACTCTAGTTGAGGAGTACTCTTTCCCATGATACTTAACACACTGACTGAGAGTCATGGGAAATTTAGTTTGAACAGTGGACTATTGACTAAATTTTTATTTTCGAATCCAGCCCTCTGGTTGGTTTGCCATGAAAAGATTTACAAATTAATGCTCTTACCAGTTAACAACGCCTCCTGTACATGCAGAGGAAACAAGTAAAGGAGGTCAGAGTGACTGGGAGAGAGACCAGCAGGATGAAAAGAGGTATGTATCTTAAGGAAGCTGGCCAATAAGGTGAAAGTGAGACTGTTGATGGGGTGAATGAAATCAATGGTAGTAGGAAGAAGCTAAGGGAACTTGGGCTATACCATGATGAAAGGGGTTTAGTGGTGAGTGAGGGAAAAATTAAATAATCATTTGAACCAGTATAATGTCATCCACCCTGGCAAGTAACAATATTAAAAAAAAAAAGGATTGAGAAACTATATGGCTCAAGTAGTAGAATCAGAGGACCCTGCAGTTTGTCCACTCAGTGCTGCTACCCCATGACTCAGTGGTAAAAACAGCCCTGAGAGAGCAGACCAAACCATTCTGACAAGGGGAGTATGAAATAAAATTTTTTTTTGCTCCAATTCCCTGTCTGACAAGTGTTTTTTATGATCTATATACCTAGTTAACCAAACCTAAACAGCCTACTGCTTCTCCCTCCCTTGCTGCAGGTCCAATGTCCAGGGGAGTGCAAGTGCCCCCCTTGCCCACCGTGGACGCCCATGGCTATCATGCTAAACAGCATGCTTCAGGCATGGAAACAAAAAGCAAAGGTAATGTAGTCAATGAAGTAACTTATAAAGTAGTACAAAATAAAACAGTGAATTTGTCCTCCAATATTTCTTTAACCCCTAGTCCGTCCTGTGTCAAAACGAGCACTGAAAGTGGATTTTTTCCGCTTTCGGTGCTCACACGGATCTATGTAGCCATTGCCTGGCGATTCTAGGTTTCTTGTCTCCCCAGATGAACTTTCCCACCATGGTTTGAAACTGATTACAATATGTTGCAGGGATGGGGACAGGAATCATTCGCAATAAATACAACCATTTAGGTATAATGTATGATTTAATAGAGTTCATCCTTCCCATCCACGACAGTCTCAACCCCTTCCAGCGGCCTATTTTTTGTTGAAGGTCGCTGAACAGAGGGGAATAGTTCATCTTAACAATAGCCGTAGTAACCCTGGGGATCAATACGCCCAAGTACATAATTGACGAATTTGCCCACGCAAAGGGGAATTTAATCGTCAACTCAGAAAGCGTCTCAGGTGAGATATTGATACTCAGGGCTTGTGTTTTCGTTATATTCAGTTTGTAATTAGAAATATGTGAGTAAAAATATGCATAGGGCTGCTTCGGTGGATGCGATTTATTGAGACTGTGCTAAGGAATTTGATAATAGGTCACTGTACAAACTGACTGAAATAAGCTTAGGGCCAAACATTTGTGTGAAACTAAAAAACTTACATTTGTACACCCAACAGAAACAGCGTCTTAGAGGTGATTTAATAATGTTATAAAACCATAGTATTAAAGATGGTCACTCCTTGTACACTATGAAAACATATTTTTCTCACCCCCTATGGGTGGTTTATGTGTCTTCCTCAACTTCAGGTCCTTTCCAGAGGCCTTGGAGTTTGTGAGTTCTGAGAATGGAGCAGAGTGCTCCATTCCTGGATTCTGTTGGAGGCACTCTCCCAACTTAGGTGTCACAGCCCTAAGTTCTTCTACTACTGGGACCACTTTGGTCTTCACTTTCCACATCCTCTCTAGTTCCTCTTTCAGGCCCTGGTTCTTCTTCAACTTCTCATACTCCTTCTTCCTGATGTTGCAGTCACTTGGCACCGCTATGTCTATCACCATCGCTGTCTTCAGGTCCTTCTCTACTACCACAATGTCAGGTTGATTGGCCAGAACCTGTCTGTCTATCTGGATCTTTGAAGTTTAACAGGATCTCAGCCTTATTCTCCACGATCCTTCTGTGGTATCTCCCAGCTGGACATGGGAGGGTTTAGCTCATATACTGTGCAGATGTTCCTGTTCATAATGCTAGCTACTTGGTTGTGCAGTTTCTGTGTATGCTGTTCCTGCATGCATCTTACACACTGCCACTATATGTTGGACTGTCTCAGAGGCCTCTCTACACAGACTGCACCTTGGATCCGGTCTGTTGCAGTAGATCACTGTTTTTTCTATAGATCTGGTGCTCAGTGCTTGTTCCTGTGCTGCTAGGATCAGTGTCCTTAGTGATGTCTTAGAATTCAGCCCTCTCCAACCACTGGTAGGATTTCCCAATGTCAGCCACCTAAGCTATCTGTTGATGTTCTTCCTTTCCATGTCTGTCAGCAGCTCATCTTTGGGTACCATCTTAATTATGTATTGCCAGATGCATTTATGGATGAGACAAGTACACTATGTAGCTATATCTATATATACCTATTTAAAAACACACACAGGGAGGTAAATATATGCATATATTCACAACTACAATACAGTATGTGCAATGTATATACAATTAAAGGATGAAGAAAGGCATATACTTGTCTGGTTTCAGATCTCTGTGAACAATTCCATAATTGTGGAGATATTCCAATGCCAAAACAGTTTCAGCGAAGTACATATGGGTCATGTCCACAGGCAATGGACCCATGTTCTTCAGAAGAGTAGCACAATCTCCTCCTGGAAAACAAGTATATATATATATATATATATATATATATATATATATATATATATATACACACACATTTATATCACAGTTAATAACATTGTACCCATAATCTCATCATATTTGTGAAAATGTCAGACAGGAAGAAATGAAAAAAAAATTAAAAACAGATATACCTCAGAGAGAACCCTTCTGTTAAGATGGGTCTGTTCCACACCCACGAGGAGGTTCAGTTAATAGGTTGGTTTAATACCTTATCCACCTTCTCAATTGTACGAGAAAATTCAATTTATGATCAGATTTATGGAAACTCTTACAACAAGACAACATTTGACACCTTAATGAACCTGGCATAGGTTAAATAGTTTTAGCTTTGGTACTCCGAGGATGTGAAGAAAAAGCAGAGAAGCTTGAGCCGGTTTTGCATGAAAAAAAATTCTCATGTACAAAATTCCATTTCTCATTTGCAGTACTAGTGGCTTATTTTTCCCATAGACTTTTCTTTACTATATTTTGACTGAATCGCCTATTGTTTTTACTGTGAGTGTACACAAAATAAAATATTAAATATTATCTCTACATTGTGTTAGCAGAATTGCTAGGAAATCAAAAAAACCGTGATTCAATTTAATTCAATTTTACAAGCAAAATTCTGCCAAACAAAGTGCTTTATCTTATGTATGTGCACCCTCACAATTCTTTGTTTTTCACTATGTACTAAAAGTTTGGTTGTGTATATGGGGGGGTGCAACATCTGAGTGGTAGCTGCACCTCGCATATATACTAGAGCAGCATGATTTCACAATTCACTGTTGAATTGCAAGGGAATGCCTAAATTAGGAGAAAAATATCTTTTGAATGTGTCTTTTGAGTCTCCTGTTTGTCCAATGGAAAATAAGCCACCTTCAAAAACATACCCCAGCACCCACTTTGTAACCCAGGACTTGCCCCATCACCCACATTGATTTGTGCACAGTCATGCGGGAATAGAAAATGGCCTTACACAAACTGTTTCCACAACATTGGAAGCATAGCATTGTCCAAAATATGTTGGTATGCTGAATCATTAAGATTTCCCTTCATAGTAATGTACCTAGCCCAACCCTTGAATAAAAGCCTCATACTATTATCGTTCCTCCACAAAAAGACTTTACAGTTGGCACAATGTAGTCAGGAGTCCAGTGGCTGTGTGCTTTACACCACACAATTAGACACATTGTACTTGGTGATGCAGCTGCTCGGCCATGGAAACCCATTCCATAAAGTTTCCACCGCACAGTTTTTGTACCGATATTAATGCCAGTGAAACTTTATGTGGTCTGTGACTTTATGTGGTCTTCCACTTCATGGCCGAGTTGCTGTTGTTCCTAAATGCTTCCACTTTCCAATAATACCTCTTACAGTTGACCATGGAATATCTAGCAGGGATGAAATTACACGAATCGACTTATTGCAAAGGTGGTATCTTATCACAATACCACGCTGGAATTCACTGAGTGCTGCAGAACAACCTCTTTTTATCACAAAGGTTTGTAAACGCAGACTGCATGGCTCGGTGCTTGATTTTAACCCTTTAAGGACCAGGGATTTTCCTGGGCCAAGGACCAGAGCGTTTTTCAATTTTTAATTAGCGGTTTTTGAAACATAAATTTCCTCTCTCTCATTTAACGCACCCATACAAGTTATATGTTGTTTTTTAGAGGACAGTTAGAGCTTTCTTTTGATACCCTATACATAAAAATGATTTACATTTTAGTATTAAAAAATACATATAAAAGAGAAAATTTTTGAGGAAAAAAAAGTTTTTCCCCATTATTTTCCCAATAATAAGCTACATAACTAGTGCAACACTAACCCACTTATCCCCCCTAATTAACTAACTAATAAAAAAGAAAAATATTGATTCCCAAACCCCCCATAACATAAAAGACAGAAAAAAAACTCTGAAGAGTGCGATGTCAGATCAGTAAAAATCATGCAACAGGCATGCAGGGGTTAAATTTTATTCAATAAATATATTAAAATTACCTTTATTTATTAAAAAAAACTTTATAAATTGTAAAAATAAAAAAATCTGTTAAAAAAAACCTAAATGAGGGCCATAAAGTGAAAGGAAACTGATCACAGTTTTTTTACCTATGTGTATGTAATTAATTTCTTTTTACTTACAGGTCACTCTCTGTGCTTCACTATAAGAATGTGAAGCACAGGGAGTGAATTAGAGGCAAAGTCAGTGTGTGAACACACTGACTTTGCCATCTAATTTGCATGTTATCACGGTGATGACTCAATCACCGCGATCACATGCCCGGAAACTGACCGATCGGGTCCAGGAGCTTTGCCTCAGGTGCGAGGCTTAGTCCTGGACCCGTTGCAGACTAGCTGGCGGTGCCCACGGAGCGCACCGCCGGCTAGACTGCATGACGAGTTAACTCGTCATAAGGTCGCTAATGCTGCGGCTCTTATGACGAGTTAACTCGTCATAAGGTCGGGAAGGGGTTAAACACCTGTGGCAACGGGTCTAATTGAAACACCTGAATTCAATAATAATGTCCCAATACATTTGTCCAGAGAAATGTAAACACACAACCACACATACACACACACCAATCAGCTATAACATGATGACCACCTGCCTAATAGTGTGTAGGTCCCTTTTTTACGCCAAAACAGCCTTGATCCGTCGAGGCATAGACTCCATTAGACCTCTAAAGGCGTGCTGTGGTATCTGGCACCAAGATGTTCGCAGCAGATCCTTTCAGTCCTGTAAGTTACAAGGTGTGGCCCCCATGGATTGGACTTTTTTGTCCAGTACATCCTACAGATGGTCAATTGGATTGAGATCTGGGGAATTTGGAGGCCAAGTGTAAAGGTTGAACTCGTTATTGTGTTCCTCAAACCCTTCCTGAACCAATTTTGCTTTGTGGCAGGGCACACTATCCTGCTTAAAGAGGCCAATGCCAACAGGGAATACCATTTCCATTAAAGGGTGTCCATGGTTTGCACAATGCTTAGGTAGGTGGTACATATCAAAGTAACATGCCTAAGGTTTCCCAGCAGAACATTGGCCAAAGCATCACACTGCCTCTACCGAATTGCCACCTTTCAGTGTTCATGTTATGGCTGATTGGTGTATATCTATACATACACATATATGCCATTGCTTGCCATTTTTATCTCAACAGCTTTTCAAAATTTTTATTAATTAGCTTTGGTGAATATTGTGAAGCAGGAACATGGTCTCTTTACAGAAGAAAGCGCACCACACATAATACAAGGTGTCTGAGACAAAGAAAACACTTAATTGTGGTAGAGTGCTGGATTACAAGACAGCACAAAATATTTAAAAGATGAAACTGTGAAAGAGGCCTATATTGTTACATGGATGTCTATACTCACCTTCTACATATTCCATCACCATGCAAAGGTGCCGTCGTGTTTCGAAGGAACAGAACATGCTGACTACAAATGGATTCTCTGCAAAAGTTAGGATGTCTCTTTCCACAAAGACTTGCTGGATCTGATTGCGCAGTATCAGGTTCTGCTTGTTGATTTTTTTCATAGCAAAACGCTGTCGGGTCTCCTTGTGTCGGACTAGATGCACAGCACTACGGAACACAAAAAAATCAGTCAATCTAAACATCACAATGTGGTCAGTGTCTCAATTATATCTCAGACTATTGCCAGGAGATCGCAAACTTGCAAGTCATAATACATGCTCTTATCTGTTCTGAAGTATATCAGGCCAGCTGGGTTATTTGATGGGCTGAAGTTTTGGTTCTCACAGCACCATGATTGAAGAAGAAAACCAAAGCCTGCAACCTTTTTTGTATTGATCTTGAAGAGTACAAGTATGTGGTACCAAACTCCACAATGGATAAACATCAAATGCATGGTTGCCACACATGCATATTAAAATATGTGTTTACCTAAGGTGGCAAAATCTTTTCACTGGTTGTAGAGCCATCCAAAAGCTGTGGGGGATTTTTACAAAACCTGTACTGCAAAAATCATATCATTTGTAGATGAACTGTAACATTTTCTGATTGCCTGAGCCTATTTAATCCCTATTTCCACCAAGAAAAGGTGATCTGAGTTTCGTCTAACCAATACAAACTGTCAGCAGTGAAATGGCAGCAAACAACTGTCCCAGATCCACAGAGCTCTACCACATTTTTAGGACATTCTTCACAACTACATGGCGATGATCCAGGGAAGAACATCCCTACCTATAGGTGAATGGGCATGTCAGCTAGGAAGATCTCTTGAAAAAGCTTATAAAATGTTTGATATAGAACTATTCTTCTCATGAAATTCGGCACATTTCTACAATTTCATAAGTATGTGCGATTTCTTTCCCTCTATTTTCTGTACTTAAGGAAGATAGATTGCACTTACAAACAGTGTGCAAAAAACACATCCATTTTACCATCCAAGTATGTAGGCTGTATATGATATAAGACAGCCTATAAACCTGGATGGTAAAACAGATATTTCTACTACTGTTTTACCATCAAAGTTCGTAGGCTGTTTGGTGTACAGCCTATGAACTGGATGGTAAAACGGATAATTCTACTATGGAGCAAAACTGTCGGATAACTTTGCCTCAGGAAGCTGGGAATCCGGAGAAACGCATTGAGGGTTTTGTTGGACAACTGGATTTTGCTGCTGGACAGTGTATCTCTGGAGTCTGAAGATTCATTATGCTGCAATTTTCCTGGTATGAGATGAATGCACAGCATTTTGTAAGTGCAATCTATCTTCCTTATACACTTATGTCAGTGGTACTGTGCAATGTTCTGTCTGTTTTTAACTTTTTAGAACTCGAAGATTACGTTTTATACTGATGAGCCTGACTGAAGCACTGCACCTTTCTTTACTGTGTTACTGTTAGGATTTGGTACAGAGCTGGAACCGATGTGCAGAATTGGATATCGGTTTTTGCAACGGACCCAGGCAAAAGAACAGAATTATTCTGCCTGAAGGAAATCCACCCTATGGCGAAGCTGCAGGCTTCATTCAACCAGGACTTTAAACTCTGTCAAATGCTAGGAACAAGGTGAAGGTACAGGAGGATCAGGCAGGAGAATGGTCAAACAGGCAAGGATCGAGTCTAGACAGGCGGCAAACAAACAAACAGGCGGGGGAAAAAATCAGCAACCAGGATTAAAAAAGACTAAATGAATGCTAGAAAGGATTAGGAGCACTATTTCAGGCAAGGAACAGGTGCAAAGTGAAGGTTTAAATAGCCCTTCTACCAGGGAATCAACCAATTGAAGTTTGATTAAAAAAAACGTAACTTTAAACATGGACCTATAAGTGGAGTAAGGGCAGAAAGCATAAAACAAAACTGTGCAAGATCCTGACATGCGCATACCACTCAGCAGGAGATCAGTCATCGGAGGCGTGCTGAAGGAGCACGCCTAGGCAGACAGGGGCGCGAGCGAGGCTGGACACCCCCGCAGGAGGCCCAGAGGATGGTGGATCAGGACTCCAGAGAGCAGGTAAGGGAGCTGGAGGGGAGGGTGAGATCGGCAGCGCGGTTGTGACAGTTACACTATGTATGTGTTTAAATATTTTTCATATGCACCTACACAAGTGAGGATTAAAGCTCGTTCTGTGAAGACTAAAGACACATATGACAAGTGATTTAATTTGTCCATTTGCGGGTGCAATAATCCCCAAACATATACCATTTTTTTTGTATATACAGTGTTACACTAAACGTTTTATAGTTTTTTTCCTACATGTACATTCGTGTTTGGAGTACTATAGTAAATAGAAACAATCAAGTAAATTGTGGGTAGTAGTTATAGTTGCTAGGCACAAACAGAACAATTGTAAACACAAGTGATCTCTAGTTCTGGAGCAAACCCAGGCTTCAATGAAGCACTTCAAATGGCATTTTTGGGATAAACACTACTGTTTATGTTAGCTATTATATGTAAGCATGCTGCCCTAAAGGCCATAGTTTTGAAATTCAATGGGTAGATAAAAATTAGAAAAGTATACAGTAACAAATAGAGAAAAAAACACGTAAGATTACTTCACAAATTACCCGTAAGCTCCATTACTGATAAGTTTGATGTTTTCAAAGTCATTCTCCCCAGGTTTCTTCCGGGAAGGAGTGGTTGACACGGATGCCTGAAATGAAGAAAGCAAAACAGGTCTGGCTGTTTATCTGACTGTAAATGCATTGCTGACCACTGGATAGGAGCAAAATAGCTTAAGCCCCAATAACACCATTGTTCAATAATAAAACAAAATGTCCCACTCACTCCTTGAGGTCTACACAATATGCACCAATCTGTTCCAAATTGAATTCAACTTGGGCATATTAAGTAGTCAGTAGTTCAGGCCATTCTGACACCAAAGCAACAGAGGTGTTCGAATCATGGTATTTCTGACATGAAAACAATAGGCTCTCGGCTACTCAATATGCCAGATGAACCCCAGAACACATGCCGTGATCCACCCTATAAAATACAGTTAAGACATGTGGTGAGCTTGGGGCAAACAGCCCTGACCCCCACTATAAGAAATGGGGAGGAGAGCTTGGCAAGTGCAACCAGCCCCATATAAAACCTAGGAGACCTGACCCCACTACAATATGACAACTGGCTCCCAACCCCCATAAAATAGATCAGGGACCAGGGTTAAACATCACCGCCCCAAAGGGTCTGGAAGCAGGGCAAATGCCCACTCATCCCCAAAGTCTGCCAATGAGCCTTCAGACCATAATAAACATAAAATAAGTGCCCCCCCCCCCCCCCCCTCTAGGTAGCTTCAGACAATGGTTTAGCCATATTTTTATGGGGGGGGTATCAGGGCTACTTGCCCTGGCCACCCATGTATATTTTAGGGGACCAACCAGTGAGAATTATTTTTGTTCGTGGAGATTTCGGGGGTATTCAGTTTCAGCAGATCTTGCCGTGGATCTGCCATGATAGCAGAATTGCGAAGGTATTCAGTGGAACATTAGGGCATATTTGGTAGCATGAAATTTGGTTCCTGATATGTCCCAGATGAGTATCATTCCTAATTTGGAGGCACAATTTCAGCCCCAAAGTATTGAGTAGACCTTTATATTTACTAGTATGTAGTAAAAGACTAAATATTTGCTGCAATGAGCATTGTATTTTCTTTAACAGGAAGGCCTGGTTTTACTCACATCCCGGTGGTAGTCTTCAATCTCCATTTGCAGGGTGGTTTCATTATCATAGTGATCCAGCTGAACAATCTCTGCAGATCAAATCATGCAGAAATATTTAATTAACACATTATTTCATAAATATTTTTACCTTTATCTGAATAGTTTCCCTAAACCATTTGGGATTTCGATGTGACATACATAATTTAGGAAAATATTTAATTAAATAAAACCATAACGAGACATCTTTGCTCTGTATAGCTTTATTGGGGGGCAGACATCTTGGATCAGATGCTCCTTCATCTGACCCAATGCTCTATACAACATGTCAACCCCCGGTACTTTTTATATTTATATTCTATTTATATTCTTCAAAGTGTTTCTATTTAAAATGCCGGAACTAAATAAAATTAAAAAGAACTTACATTTTTTGCTACAGTTGTCCTTTAATTAAGTCAGCACTATAATTAACAATTTTCAATAGCAGGTAAAAAAAAAAAACAGACTGGGTAAACCTTGCTTACTGAATACTACAAAGCTGCAGTGTTAATGACCCATCTAGAATGATCCAACACATAGTCTGACAAACATATAATAGCGCAATGCAGTTTTCCAGATCACCAACTATCCATCACACAATTGAGCATGTTTAAGATGCGGGACAAATACAATGTTTCTATATCATCATCAGTACACTATACCTTTACCAAATAACATCACACGTTTTATTATTTTAGCTGAATTGTAAATATGGATTAATAACAGCTCTTTTAAAAATTATTAAATGCAGTTACACTACAGTTTAAAAGCTTGAGGCCACTTAGAAATGTCCTAGGTTTTTGAAACACAGTGTAGACCTTGTTTAGGTTGTAAATTAATATTGTGGCTCCATTTTTAATGGAATATCTAACAAAGGCACACCAAGGCCATTATCATCCATCACGATCCAATGGCACGATCTTTGTGTTAGCTAATCCAAGTGTAGCATTTTTAAGGTCAACAGCTTGACTGTATTTCCTATTCAATATGCAACTCATCTGATGTTTGTTTTCATGGAAAACAAGTAAATTCCTTAGTGACCCCACACTTTTGAACAATAGTGTACACGCAGCACACGGATCAGCAGATTTCTCTTTGTTAAAATGCATACTGAATTTCCCTGGTAAGAGATTGGATTTGTCTCTGAATTAAACAAGTTATGCTAAACTCAGCCCCACTCATCACTAAATTGAAGGCATACTTTTGGAATATTGGAAGGATCCTATCTCCAGCTCAGCTATTAATGCCTGACTTTTTGTATTGAGTTTTCAACTAACCAAGGTTCATGCTAGTGACTCGACGATATTATAAATGAAGCAATGAATGCAGTGATCTACAGCAATGGGAATCTGAGTTTTACAGCACTGTTGTATATAAATTATAAAAATAGATAGAACTGTGTTGTTGTAGTGCTAGATGTCTGTATGTTTCTCCTAGTATTCTATTAAGGTATACATGCATTTTTACACTACATTTGTTCTTCCTCATACTAGTGACAACTAGTGTCCCTTTAAGTAAGTTTCTGCACATGAACATCTTAAGATTGTACATTCATTTTTGCAGCCAAAATCACAGTGAATGGGCTCATTATGTTTTGTGTTTGTAAGTGTATCTACATATGATTGCAGTACTTCACTATCATTACATATATATATATTTTACATTTGTAGTATGCCCAGTCTTACTTTCTGATGACTCCCTTTGCTCAATGCCAGCAAAACTACTTTTCACAATTGCAAAGTGTAGGTAATTAACTCATCACATCACTCTCTTTTGCCATTACTCTCCCCTATCAAGAACATAATTTAATTGCCCGACTCAATGCCAGTAAATAAGTCACATTCTGTAAATTTCATGAAGCGTTACCAATTCGGGAATGGGTAAACACAGACTAACATGCAGTAACTTTGTCTCAACTTTCGATGATTAATACTAATGACGTATTATTTAAATGTACTGCATGGATACGCCAGACTAGAAGGAGATAATCTAACACTTATGTTTTTTCTTTGTTAATTCTACACAGCCCCCTATTTGCCCACTCAGAGATATGCGGCTCACTGTCAATATATGTATTCTTTTCTAAGTATTATAACGCTCTATATATTATTAGAGATTAAAAAATATTGGCTTTACAAGATATTACTTTCTACTGAACTTTTTTTCAATATTCATCATGTTCGTTACAAAAGAAAAATCTTGGCAATTGCTAGTCATGTAACTGTTTTGTCTTCATTGCATATAATTTTGCGGAGTTACAGCAACATTTTAAGAAGAAACCGTTTCTATCACTGGGACAGGAGTTTGAGGGAATAGAGAAATGTATTTTACAAACAATATATTTTTACGATTTTACAGGATATTCTGCATGTCCGAATCTATGCTGAATCTATTATTTTTGTTGCTTAAACTTCCACTGAAGCTAGCAGAATGCACATTATTATGCTGGTTAATCTGTCACTGCTATGATGCAGTACCATAAGATTACAGAATGAACACTGTCAACAAATGTAACCTATTACTTTTAGTCAATAAACACTGAAGATTGTTTATATATAAAACTTGTTTATGTTACAATGACAGATTTTGGGATATGCAGTTCCAATGCATTGTTACTAAAGAATATAGTTATAATATTTAAACTCTTGTATTTGAAGACATTTTTGATTTGTCTCCCCACTCCCTTTTTTTTAACCCCTTAGTGACAAGACATTTTTACCTTGACTTTCCCCTGGTGACAATGGCTGTTTTGACATTTCTGGGGTGTTTGTGTTTAGCTCTAATTTTCTTCTTTTTTTTACATACTATACCCACACAAATGATATGTTGTTTTTATTGTCATAAGAAGGGCTTTCATTAGATACCATTATGTTCATCATATCTTATAATTTACTACAAAAGAAAATCAGCAAATATGATGAAAACGTAAAAAAAAAAAAAACTTTTTCTAACTTTGACATAAAATATAAATTACACAAATACAATCATTAAAAAAAGACCCCGTCTAAATAGTTTCTAAATGTTGTCCCGAGTTCAGAAATATGCATGTTTCCATATTTTTCAGTATTTTTTTTTACGAGTTATGGGGCAAAAACCCCAAATAGTTTTTTCTTCCTATATTGACCCTTTGACCCCAACCCGAACCCTAAATTTAACCCTAACACTAAATTTAACCCCAACTCTAACCCTTAACATTGCAATGTTACTTGCTGCCTCTAGGGGCAGTCAAGCAACATATTCAGAGCGACGGAAGTACATTTACTTTCACTTCCGAAGCTCAGACCACAAGAGGGCATAGCCATATTGACGGAGCATGCTGCTCCGTCAATATGGCGCCCACAATCGCTCCGTGGTTCCGATCGTGGGTGCCCCAGAGAGGAAATTTCGGTGCTGGCTATTGCCTCGGCATCGAATGCAATAACCTCGCTGTAGCATTCACTGCAGGACGTGCCAGGCATGTCCATTGTCGGGAAACAGAGTTCCTGGCAGGACGTCCCTGACACGTCCATTGTCGCGAAGGGGTTAAACAAACAAGTAAAGGCGACTGCTGCTGTGTAGCTTGTATACATGGCTTACCTTCTAACGGATCCTTTGTGAGTCCCAGTTGACTGATGATATAACGGGGAATATCTGTTTTTATCCCCTGGCCCACTTTGGCATGACCTTCAGCGGCCTCCAGAAGATGATAAAACTGCTCTGGGTCAAACTCCTACATACACAGAACGGGGGAAACGCCACTACAGTAACCCAAATATTTTTTTAGTCTACCAAATTTTACATCACAATTTCCCAAAACATTGGGATCATTTATAAAACTCCTTCACTGTAAAGTATTGGGAGGAGTATAAAACAGCATAGTCGCTGTTTGTCATCTATAATCGTGATTGTACCTTTATTATAAATCCCGACACTTTTCAGTGTGAGAAAAGGCTTATGACAAACTGAGTTTGGCAACGATTCCCCGACACTAATGAAGTGCTTTTCAGAACCCAACATTTTTTTATACATTTGTTTCGCAATTGCAATCAGTGCCAGTGTTCTACCACAAAGTCAAGGAACTCAGAAGTTATGCGCGCGATCACAGAATGTGCGATATGAGTGATCGCGCACATGTGTAGTTCACTCATTGGGAACGTCTGAGTTCACTGGACTTTGTGGTAGAATACTGGCACCACGAAAACATATGTAACCGGTGCAGACTCCCAAAATTTGGCAGGAGTCTGCTTTATAAATAGGTGAACATGCAAGTTTTGTCAGTATTTGGTGCTATCTGCATGGGAGCCGTGTCTGTACATGACTCCCATTATGTGCTAGAATCAGGGCAGGCGCCACCAGTAAGGTGACCTAGGCAGCTGCCTAGGGCGCATCTTAGCTGGGGGCGCCGCAACCCTGCTTTAAAAAAAAATCCTCCCCCTTACTTACCTCCTCGCTGCTGCTCTGTCTACGGTGCAGGTCCGTGGCTGTGAGGGAAGCGTTGTGCACTCCCCTCAAGCCAATGCGCATTCAATAAAGTTTGTTTAAACTTTTTTTTTTAAACAAACTTTATTGAATGCGCATTGGCTGGAGGGGAGCACACAACGCTTCCCCTCACAGCCACGGACCTGCACCGGAGACAGAGCAGAAGAGGAGGTAAGTAAGGGGGAAGGTGTGAGGATCCTGGCATATTGTGTGGCATAATAATGATTATTATGCCACACAATATGCCATGATTTAGGATTATTAAATAATCCTGGCATATTGTGGGGGAAAGTCCTGGCATATTGGGTGGCTAAATCCTGGCATATTGTGGGTGAAAATCCTGGCATATTGGGTGGCTAAGTCCTGGCATATTGTGGGGGAAAATCCTGGCATATTGAGGGGCATAATCCTGGCATATTGAGGGGCATAATCCTGGGATAATGAGGGGCATAATCCTGGGACATTGAGGGGCATAATCACGGGATATTGAGGGGAATAATCCTGGGATGTTGAGGGGAAAAATCCTGGCATATTGGGTGGCTAAATCCTGGCATATTGATCCCGGCAAAAATCCTTACACCGGCCCTGGCTAGAATGTACAGAAGGGCACAAAATGGTTAATGGACCACTCTAGCTTGTAAAATGATAGGAAAAGGGTGACAAATTACTGCATAATAAAGTGGGTACTTAAAATTGCATGTGGCTCCATTGCATGTACTGCACATTCCACAATATGTAACTGTGGCACATAATTACTTCCTCTATTACAGTCAATGAGGGAAGTGCATGGGTATACAGCTCAAAAACCTTGGGAAACCAAGCCTGTGGGTAGAGCGTATTTATTTGATTGCATGTTCCCTTATGTAAAAAAAAGCCTTATAGGGCATGCAAATTAACCTAGCATCCAACTGAAGCATGTCCTACCAAATAAGAAAACACCTTTAAGTTAACCCTATAATAACTCATTAGGACAGCTAAGTGTTTATCACAGGAAGGTTCTTAAATGGAATTAAGATACTTTAATGAGTTTGCTATTTTCCCAGCAAGTCAATTTACCGTATTTGCTCGATTATAAGACGACCCTGATTATAAGACGACCCCCCAAACTTTGGATATTCCTTTAGGAAAAAATATAAAAGCCTGAATATAAGACTACACTATAGGAAAAAAGTTAAATTTGTATATATTCACATGTAAATTGCTTTTTTTAATAAAAAAAATTATATCAAAAAATGCATTTCTTGTTTTTATTTCCTTTTTATGTGCCAATGCTGCATCTCTCTTTCCTTTGCCCCCAGCTTTGTCTCTCTCAACCTCCCTTTGACTCCCCCCCTTGTTTCTCTCTGCCCCCCCTTGTTTCTCTCTGCCCCCTCCCCTTGTTGCTCTGTCCCCCCCTCCCTCTGTGTCCCCCCCTTGTTGCTCTGTCTCTTCCCCCCTCCCCTTGTTGCTCTGTCTCTTCCCCTCTCTCTCCTCTTGTTGTTCTGCCCCCCATCCCTCCCCCTGTCTCTCTGCCCCCCATCCCTCCCCCTGTCTCTCTGCCCCCCATCCCTCCCTGTCTCCCTGCCCCCTCCCTCCCCCTAACATGTAAATAGATCCCTGGTGGCTAGTGGGGGCAGCCGATTCTCCCTGGTGGCTAGTGGGGCAGCAGAGGATGTCTGCGCGATGAGCGCAGACCTCCCCTGCTGCCGCCCGGCACGATCGCCGGGACTTCTGTGACGAAAGCGGAAGTACCCGGCTTCTTCATAGAAGCCCCGGAGGTCGTGCCGGGTGGAAGCAGGGGATTCTGCGCTCATCGCGCAGACATCCTCTGCTGCTAGAGAGGGGGATCCAGGCCTCCTGCAGCTCTGCTGGGGACCTGGATCCATGTCTTATAATCTGACCTCAATTTGAGGTCAGATTATAAGAAGACCTTGATTATAAGACGAGGGGCAATTTTCAGAAAAAAAATTCTGAAAAAAACCTCGTCTTATAATCGAGCAAATACGGTATTTACTACAGGTCAAGTATAATCAACCCAATGAATTTATTTGCTTAACATTTTTTTTTTAAGTATAATTTTTCAAGGCACTCTGTTATGTAGAATATGACAAAGACCCAAATTATTATCCTTAAATCATTTGCTAGTTTTATGGTACACTGGTATCCCTGTGGCTTGTGAAATAAGGCAAGTAAATGTAAATTAATACATCTCAAACTATTACATATGTTAGCTGCAAGTATTAACTTCAGAAGCACATTCATTTGGGACTTTGCAATGTTTTACATGACAAAGTCCCTTTAACTATGCAGGTTAAAGCTCCCTCAGCTCATGTATTCAAGGTTCTCTACTTCCATAGCTTCCACAGTCCTCTTTTCTGACCACTGGCCTAATTCTAAAATAACTGTTTTATTACCAGACACTCCAGTAGTCTTGCAGGTCTAGCTATCACCATCAGCAACTTCCTTGCTAGTTGGACAATGAATGTAACTTCCTCCCCCTCTGAACGATTGTACACCTAAAAAACAGGAAGATACAAGTACTAGTAAGTGAATACGTTTAAATAAGATTGGATCTTATCTGCTATTCATTGTTCCCAACAACTGATGCCATGCTTGTTTAGTGAATTACATATGAATGATCTTTTGTTGTGTAACAAGTTACATGTTTAAATATACATTTAACATAGTAACATAGTACTTTAGGTTGAAAAAAGACAAGTCCATCAAGTTCAACCCATCTACCAATCATTCCAGCGTTTTGATCCAAAAGAATGCAAAAACCCCTAAGGAAGCTACTTCAAATTTTGCCTCCTAGGGGGGAAAATTCCTTCTTGACTCCAAAAGGGCAATCAGATTTCTCCTTGGATCAATAAGCTCTATTATTAATGCTTATACTATTATTAATAGCCCTGTATGTTCTGCTTTTCTAAAAAAAAACATCCAGACCATTTTTAAATGCATCTATCCTGGTTGATAGCACTACCTCTCTTGGCAGTGAGTTCCATAACTTTATTGTCCTTACCGTAAAGAATCCCTTCCTTTTATGTCTATGAAATCTTTGCTCTTCCAGTCTCAGGGGGTGACCTCTTGTTCTTTGTACATTTCTGTTAATGAACAGGTCCCTGGAGAGCTCTTTATATTGGCCCTGCACATATTTATATAATGTTATCATCTCCCCTCTAAGACGCCTTTTTTCTAAAGTAAATAAATGCAATTTTTTAAGTCTCTCTTCATAACTAAGATCCTCCAATCCCCTTATTAATTTTGTAGCTCTCCTTTGCATGTTTTCTAGTTCCTTAATATCCTTTTTAAGGACTGGTGCCCAGAATTGTACTGCATAATCAAGGTGAGGTCTTACCATTGATATTTAAAGAGGCAAGATGATGTCCTCCTCCCGTGAATCTATACCTCGTTTTATACATGCCAATATCTTATTTGCCCTTGCAGCTGCTGACTGGTATTGGGCACTGTTGCCAAGTTTGTTATCTACAATGATTCCTAAATCCTTTTTGTTAGTAGTTTTTCACAGGGAAATAGCATTTAACGTATATGTTGCTTTGTTATTATTTTTCCCATAATGCAAAACTTTACATTTGTCTATATTGAACCTCATTTGCCACTTTCTTGTGAGTTTGTCAGTTATTCACTTAATAAGGAAGAGGGGTGAGGCAAGGGGAAGGAAAGAAGTGCACAGCAAGAACTGATCCAGCTACAGTTTGAGGATTCCGTGAGTAAAACGTAATTCTCATAGGAATTTTGTAGCTATTTTGCAATCTTTTTACATAGAACTGTTACCCCTTGTCTGCTCCTTCTAAAATGTTGGCTTACAGGACTATACGTTTGTACGTTCTGTCTTGGTGACAATCTGCAGTGTTTCCTTCAGCATAATTGGTTAATAGACTGAAGACGCATATTTAACCCCTTCATGACCAGCCTGTTTTTGGAATGTTGTGTGTTAATGACCGATGCTGTTTTAACACTTCTGAGGGTTTTGTGTTGAGCTTTAATTTTCTTCTTTGTCGGTTGCTGTGCCCACACAAATTATATATTGTTCATTTCAGGACAAGAATGGCTTTTCTTTTCATGACATTATTTTGTTCATATAATTTATTGTATTGTGAAAAAAATTGTAAAATTTTCTTTGTAAATTATTTTACTAAGCTCCAAAAGCTAATGAAAAAACCTGCTAAATAGATTTGACTATAGGTCCTGAGTTTAGAAATACCCAATGTTTATATGTTTTATTGCTTTTTTTTTTGCATGTTTTAGGTTAATAAATACAATTAGCATATAGCTGTTTTAAAACTTTTTTTTTTTAAATTAGCGTTAGTGACACTAACTGCGATATTGTTCATGAATCGCTGAATAACCCCCCACATGTAAACATTTTTATAAAGTAGACATCCCAGGGCATTCAGGGGACCAGGGGGAGATTTGAAACACTATATTTAGTCTCTTCCTTCCCCACGATCGCCGTGGAGCAGGGAGAGACTGTAGCTGTCAAAGCAGGCTCCTGCTTTGAAAGCTATTAACATCTGGGTGCTGTGATTGGCCGTCACAGTGCCCGGATGTTTCCAGGGGGCTTAAAAAGGACATTATGCAAGAAATATTACATACTGTATTTGCTCGAATATAAGACTAGGTTTTTTTCCAGAGCAGATGCTCTGTCTTTCAGTCTTACAATCTAGGTCTGAATATAAGACTGGGATCCAGGTCCACCGCAGAGCTGCAGGGGACCTGGACTTCTGCGCAATGTATGTATCCTCCACTGCTGCCCGGCACTGCCGTCAGGTCTTCTCTGAGGAAAGCTGGGTGGTCAAATGACCTTCTGACGGTCTGTCAAAAGATGGAAATGTTGAGCAGCAGCGGATGTCGTCTACGCGCTTCACGCATGACATCCACAGGCTGCCCCAACTAGCCACCAAGGTTGCTGGTTAAGAGGAGGGGGCATCATTAGTTAAGGGTGGGTGTGAGAGGGGATAGCATTGGCTAAGTGAGGGGGCAGTATTGGCTAGGTCTGGGGGGCAGATAGCTGTGTGGGGGGATGCACTGTGTAAGTTTGGGGGGCAGATGGCTGTATCCAGTGCATCCTCCCGATGCACTGGACAAGTCTGGGGGAATGTTGGCTGTGTGGGGGGATGCATTAAATAAGTCTGGGGGTCAAAATGACCAAACTGGAGCAAAATCCCCCCTCCCGTGCAATGAGGTAAAGCAGCTGGGCTGTAGAGGGTACTTTTTATTCCCCCTTTAAAAAAATAACTTTTATGTGTGTATGTGGCTGACTGTATGTTTGTAACGGTCTGTGTGTGTCTGTGACCGACTGTGTCTCTGTGTATGTATGTGGCTGACTGTGTCTTTGTGTGTGTGTGTATGTGGCTGAATGTGTCTCTGTGTGTGTGTATGTATGTATGTATGTGTATGGTTGCGTGAATGTGCTGTTGTCTGGCTACTAGATTTTTTAGCTGGTTCCTAAAACTAAATGAAATTTGTCAAGCTTTACAAAACCTCTTTACAGATTTATCTTCTTCCAGATCTAAACACAACATGACACTGAGTAGAGATATTTGAACTTTCAAGGTAGCAGGACATAAACCTCGGTCAAAACTGTTGTGGAGAATTTCCAGGATTGCATACACTGAATTAACTTCAGAAGTAATATCCCATCGCACATAAATAGAATTCTTCCAGATCTTCATGTACCTAATGGAAGTGAGAAAAAAAAGGGATGTGGGGTCCCTCTCAGCGAGAACGGAAAAAAGCTCAAATAGCCAGCCCTATAGGATGTAACCTCCTCAAGAGAGGAATCACTATTTTTTGGCTCGCTTGCACTATTACAGAGGAAACCACTCCATTAGCACATCTGATAGAAGTGACCAATTTTAGGCTTTTCAGCAGGGCATTGGTCACTGAAGTGGACGATCAGAGAAATAGGTGGAAAAATTTACAAGAGTGCAAATGACTATTTCTGGGCAATAAAAGTGTACAATGCCACTGGCTGATTGCTTGGATCTATGGAAAAGAAAAGAGCGACCTAAGCATTTTAATTTACTAATGCGACCATTGATTCAGAAATAGCACATATTTGCATCCTCATAGCTAATTAGAAACTAAGTAAAGATAGAAAAAAAAAGAAGTGCAGAAGAGACAGGACAGTAATTAGAATGAGGAAGAAATAGCATAAAGGCAGCAGTATGGAATGCGACGTGTGACACAGAAACATAGAATGTGTCGGCAGATAAGAACCATTTGGTCCATCTAGTCTGGCCAATTTTTTTTTTTGAGTACTTTTATTAGTCCCCTGTTCCCGGTCTTATAGCTAGGATAGCCTTGTGTCTATCCCACGCATGCTTAAAATACTTGACTGTGTTTACCTCTACCACTTCTGCTGGAAGGCTACTCCATACATCCTCTCAGTGAAGTAATACTTCCTGATATTACTTTTAAATCGTTGCCCCTCTAATTTAAGACTATGTCCTCTAGTTGTGGTAGTTTTTCTTCTTTTAAATATACTCTCTTCCTTTACTGTGTTGATTCCCTTTATGTATTTAAATGTTTCTATCATATCCCCCCTGTTACGTCTTTCCTCCAAGCTATACATGTTAAGACGCTTTAACCTTTCCTGGTAAGTTTTATCCTTCAACCCATGAACCAGTTTAGTAGCCCTTCTCTGAACTCTCTCCAAAGTATTAATATCCTTCTGAAGATACGGTCTCCAGTACTGCGTACAATATTCCAAGTGAGGTCTCACCAGTGCTCTGTACAATGGCATGAGCACTTCCCTCTTCCTACTGCTAATACCTCCCTATGCAACCAAGCATTCTGCTAGCATTTCCTGCTGCTCTATTGCATTGCCTACCTACCTTCAAGTCCTCTGAAATTATTACTCCTAAATCCCTTTCCTCAGATGTTGAGGTTAGGACTGTACCAAATAGTCTATATTCTGCTTTTGGGTTTTTTACGCCCAAGGTGCATAATCTTGCACTTGTCCACATTAAATGTCAGTTACCACTGCTCTGACCATTTTTCTAGTTTAGCTAAATCATTTGCCATTTGGCTTATCCCTCCATGAATATCAACCCTGCTGCAAATCTTTGTATCATCAGCAAAAATAAATACTTTGCCAACAAGACCTTCTGCAATATCGCTAATAAAAATATTAAAGAGAATGGGTCCAAGTACAGATCCCTGAGATACCCCACTAGTAACAAGACCTTGCATCGAATATACCCCATTGACTACAACCCTCTGTTGCCTGTCACTCAGCCACTGTCTAATCCATTCAACAATATTGAAATCCAAACTTAAAGATTTCAGTTTATTTATAAGCCTTCTATGTGTGACAGTGTCAAAAGCCTTACTGAAATCTAGGTAAGCAATGTCTACTGCACCACCCTGATATATTATTTTAGTCACCCAATCAAAAAAATCATTAAGATTAGTTTGGCATGATCTCCCTGAAATAAACCCATGCTGTCTCTGATCTTGAAATCCAAGTGACTTTAGATGTTCAACAATCCTATTCTTTAACAAGGTTTCCATTATTTTCCCCACTACTGAAGTAAGACTTACTGGTCTATAGTTGCCCGCCTCCTCCCTACTACCTTTCTTGTGAATGGGCACAACATTATCTAATTTCCAATCTTCTGGAACTACTCCCGTTAACAATGATTGGTTAAATAAATATGTTAATGGTTTTGCTAGTACACCACTAAGTTCTTTTAATAACTTTGGATGTATCCCATCAGGTACCATTGACTTATTTGTCTTTACTTTAGACAGTTGAAGTAAAACCTCTTCCTCTGTAAACTTACATGCATCAAAAGACTCATTAGTCTTTTTCCCTAAATGAGGTCCCTTAATAATTCATCTTTTCCATTTGCAAGTTGTACATTAATTAATGTTGTAGTTTAATGTGGTAGGTACTTTGGTAGATTTCCAATTTCTTGCTAATAGTGCTTGCGTGCACCCAAAAACACTATATTTCCCACAATGGTGGCACCCAGTCACACTTGTTTAGTAAAATATTTCAGAACATAACCTCACATAACAAGAACAAAAGACATGTTTGAAATCAACAATGCAAAATAAAAAATGAGTGCCCCATTAACAAAAAAAAAAAAAAGGTCTCCCTCTAACACTAATGTCTAGGGAGCAGGGAAGAACTTCACAAAAGCCTCATACCAGTTTGTCGTAGCAGGAGTTAACATCTGCCGCAGTCTGTATGCCAGTCGAAATTAAGGTTCGGACAAAACGGCAGCTGCAAATGCAGTGCACTGCATTGGTGTCTGTGTTTCACAAACAGTCAACTGAGCAAACCTCTGTGAGATAATAAGAACTGGAACAAGGGCTCAAGGCAGGAATAAAAACAGTAAGTGTACCTGACCTGGGAATCATCAGCTGGTAAAAAAGAAGGGACAGGAGCCCCCTAGCTGTAGATAAGGAAAACACTCTGAAGCTTCTTTGGGGTGTGGGGGAGGATCCTTTATAATTTAGGCGTCCTGCCCTACTAAAGGGTAGGAGGAGTAGTCTCACCAATTGTGTCACCAAGGCTGGCAAGAAAATACAGTGATTCCACCTAATTAAAGTAAATGTAACCTTTTGAAATGTAGGTTAAAAAAAACTTTACCATTTACTCATCATGGCAGTGTCTACTTTAATTAGGATGATTTGCTTTTACTAAAATATGCTAACATCAAATACCTTTCTCAAATAATTAACTATACATCAGTAAGCAATATCTTCATATACACACACTGAACACAAATAAGGACTCACATCCTGCAACATCTTTTCCAGTTTTTCTTGCAGCTCTGCGAAGTAATGAGAAGTGACCAAAGCACCCTTTGACTTATCCAGACAATCTCTGGCCAGCTCTATGATTTGATGGTGAATGAAACCCAGAACTCCATCAGAGAGCGGCAAAGTCCGGTTGGGGCAGAAGTGTGTGATAATGTCATGTAATCTTTCCTCCATCTGTGCTGTGGCCTGGAAGGAAAATAAAACACAGGTTAGGATGAATCGCTTTTTATAACCAATCACCTAAAGAAACCAACAGTTTATTCAAATGATGGCATCAAGAATGGTTTATGGTTATCCCAGTACCTGACCTGCAGTGCTTACATGACTATCTCAGATTTTAATTCAGTGATCCCTATATAATCGATTTATCCTTAGGACAAACAACCATTAACCACTTAAGAACCAGGGATTTTCTGGGCCAATTTCAATTTTTGATATGTGGTTGTTGAAACAGAATTTTCCTCTCTGTCATTTAACGCACCCAAACAAGGTCTTATATTTGAGGTCACCTTATAGTCTGACCTGGATCCCCCTCGCTAACAGCCGGTGGATGTCTGCGCAATGTGCTTAGACATACGTCGGGACTTCTATGACGGAAGCCGGGCGGTCATGTGACCTTCTGGCTTCATCATAGAAGTCCCGGAGGAAGTGCCGGGAAGCAGTGAAGGATGTCTGCGTGTATTATGCAGACATTCTCCGGCTGCCCCCACTACCTTTCTGGCTGTCCGTCATAATAAACAGAAGTGTCGGGCAGCATGGAGGATGTCTGCACGTATTGTGCAATGATGGGGGGAGGGAGGCAGGGGGACATAGAGAGGCAACGATGGGGGGAGGGAGGCAGGGGGACATAGAGAGGCAACGATGGGGGGAGGGAGGCAGAGGGACATAGAGAGGCAACGATGGGGGGAGGGAGGCAGGGGGACATAGAGAGGCAACGATGGGGGGAGGGAGGCAGGGGGACATAGAGAGGCAACGATGGGGGGAGGGAGGCAGGGGGACATGGAGAGGCAACGATGGGGGGAGGGAGGCAGGGGGACATAGAGAGGCAACTATGGGGGGAGGGAGGCAGGGGGACATAGAGAGGCAACAATGGGGGGAGGGAGGCAGGGGGATATAGAGAGGCAACGATGGGGGGAGGGAGGCAGGGGAACATAGAGAGGCAACGATGGAGGGAGGGAGGCAGGGGGACATAGAGGCATTGATAGAGAGGCAACGATGAGAGGGAAGGGGTGAGGCAACGTTGGGGGAAGAGAACCAGCACTGGGCAAGTCTGGGGAGTAGGGGCAGCATTTGCACATAAAAGGAAATAAAAACAAGAAATGTATTTTTTTTTATATCATAATTTCTTTTAGTTAATATGAAAAAGCAATTTACATGTGAATATATACAAGCTAAACTTTTTTTTTCTTGTAGGGTAGTCTTATATTCAGGCTTTTAGTTTTTTTCCTAAAGGAATATCCAAAGTTTGGGGGGGCCGTCTTATATTCGAGCAAATACGGTATAGGTTCCCAACCCCAAAGCCCCCACCCAAAAAAACATTTTTGAAAAAAAAATCTGACCAGTGCAATGTTACCAGTCAGAGCCGTAAGAATTACAGAATGGGCATGCAGGGGTTGTCGGTAATTACAAAAATATATTACAATAACAATTTATTTATTAAAAATAACTTTAAAGTTGCAAACATTTTGAAAAACCAAAAACAAAATGAGGGCCATAAAGTAGGAAGGAAACTGATCACAGTAACAAACTCATCAGCAAGGAAAGAGTTAACTTATTTTTTTTTTTTTTTTTTTTTTTTTTTACAGGAAATGTTTATTTTTCACTTGCAGGTCATTCTCTGTGCTTCACTATAAGTACTTGAAGCACAGGGAGTGAATTCATTGACTTAGCCATCTAATTTGCATGTTATCGCGGTAATCGATGGAGTGATCACCGTGATCACATGGCCGGAAACACGCCGATCAGGTCCAGGACCTTTGCCTCATGTGCGAGGAATAGTCCTGCTCCTGTTTCAGACCAGCTGGCAGTGCGTCAGTTTAACTACATGATAAGTTAACTCGTCTCTAATGCTGCAGCTCTTATAACGAATAAACTTGTCATAAGGTCGTAAAAGGGTTAAGAAAACTTTTTCCAAAAGTTGGTGCCCCAAACCTTGTGTCATGGTCTATTTACCTAGAAGGGAACAAAGGTCATGATTTGGAATGTGAAATACATTTATGCTTTTATTCTTGTGCAATGACCTGCCATCTTGTATAGATAAATTAATATTAACCTGTGCTTGTTTACCTTAGGAAATCTTTCCTTGTAGACATGGTTCATCATAATTATTTCATTATCAAAGTTTCCTGATGCACGACCTGGGCTGAAACACAAAATGTTAGAAAAAAGTAAAAAAAATGTTACAATTAGGACATTTAAAAAAACACACACGATCTGGTAAATTTTACTTTATTTCAAAAGTAGTACATGGTTTCTAAGAATCAAAAACTGGATTCCTCACTGAACAACACTATCAAAGAATAAACATGCATATTCATATGACCATAGTGGTATATATTCTTTTGATTGACCATGTTAATTTAGTGTAGCACTAACATTACTAGATCGTCAGCAGACTTGAATCCATAAGTAAACCTGAACAAATACATTTTGGATGTTAAAAGGACAACTCTAATCGTTATTTCACTAACAAATAAAAATATAAAAAGTTTCCTTCCCAGACAGGTAAGCTCTGCTATAAATTAACTTTATTTTAAATTTAAAAAATAAAATAAAAAAACACGCATGCCACATGAGCAACTGAAGCAAAAGAGAATTAAATTAATTAAAGCAAATTAATTAAATGTTATATATATATATATATATATATATATATATATATATATATATGTATTAAGGCCTTTTGGCCTGTAATTGTGGGAGGGGCGTATGACTCACCTTCTCCCTACTTAAGGGACACCCCTTACCTGGCTCCATACCGTTCGAGGTCAGCGCTGCATGAGAATCCACTTCCGGTTCACGTACGGCGCCATCTTGCTTTTCAAAAAACCCACGATTTCGTTTGGTGTAGCTGTGTCCAGGAGCCCTCACAGGTTTTCCGCCCGTCCAGCCACACACATTACCTGTTTTTCGCCGCAGATTAAGTCCACAGGATCATTTCCCACGGCGTCGCGATTTTTAAACGGCCTTACTTTTCGGCCGCACGCTTTACGGCCCAGTCACAGGCATATTAACCCTTTTGCTTCCGGCAATGATCGCGTTATACTCTATGTACTGACTGACGTTTCGGTTTTCTTGTATTAAGCAGACTTATTTTAGTTTTTCTGCAATATCAGTATCTGTAGTTGCTGTTCATGTCACTATTGGTATTTATTTTATGCAAATTGCGGAATCCTTGCATATGACTGTAGCCCCCCTAATAAATACTTATTTAGGTCATGTTTCAATTTTTAGCAGATATTGCTTTATTAGCGATATTGGAATTCTTCATGTTTATATATATATGGAGTTATGCTTGAACAAGCTTTACATTATTTATAGATATCTCACGTTAGTGCCTGTGTTATAACTTATGTTTTAATTCATTTAGAATTACGTTTCTATCACACCATGTACACACGTTTCTTACATGGCACGTATAAATTCTGACTTTTTCTTTGTGTACTCAAACGACATACCAAGTACACAAGAACACGGTCTCAAATCTCACAACTTTCGGGTTGAATCACACGTCTTGATTCAACCACTCATACGTCACGTAGAAACTTATCATATACACCCCTAAAACCTGGTTACCAGGGCCATACCACTTAACATGGCCAGTCGCGTCACTACCATTCATTAAACAATTTTCCCCTCCATATGTACCGCTAGATACTCATCACAGCTAGCTAGTCTAAATTGGTATCATAGGATCCAATTCTCACACTATCATTTCTGGTTTTCTATCCCTTTAGGTTTTTTCCAGGTTTTCTATTCTTCCCGCTTATCTATCACATACATACTACCAGGTACGTTAAGCCTGCTCACGCCATATGTCACATACGGTTTCATCTCTACTTAGGACATAGAGTACTGGCAATTCTAGGGCTTATAGGCCCAAATAGGTATTTCCCCTCCAGGCATTCTGCCTATCGTTTAGTGGTCCGCGAGGCCAACACCCCACCTCAACGTTTCGGAGGTAATGCCCCCCGGGCCACACGTGAGTTAGCCGCCTCGCAAATTATAGAGAGGGCCTCACCTGTCACTCCCTTCCCCTGTTTTCTTTTATTGTCACCGAGAGGCCAACGAACTCCTGCCACTACGTCGGGTGGCCTCAATAACCCCTCGCGCCAACGCATAGATAGAGCCTCTCATAGCCACTTGGCAACTAGCGTCCAGTGCAAACATTCCAGTTCATGTTATCAAGTCACTAGGGTGCTGGAAGTCTTCTGCATACTCTAGATACATACCTAACCCGGTACAAGAAGTTAGAAATGCCTTTCAAGACATGTCTGGTTAAAGTATGTGTATTGCTCGTTTCGTAATAAATTTGATTTTCTACTTTTGCCCTCTTTATTTACAGGCCTACCTCATCGTCGGTTCCGGCACACCACAACCGACTTGCTCTTTTAATACCATCCCACTCTTATCAGTGTTTGTAACTTCTGCACTATCATGAGCCCTTCACACAAATATATATATATATATATATATATATATATATATATATATATATATATATATATAGATATATATATATATATATATATATATATATATATAGATATATATATAAAGGTGCTGTTATTCTGTATGCAGCAGATTTTTTTTAAATAATTAAATGTGCCGCTGCAAGTACAAAATTGTTGGAACAAGACCCTGGAAAGTGCCTTTCTTATTTGTAACTTCTATTCATGACTCACAGTATCTTCTTAGTTCCTGGGTATTTGTATTACTGATCGGCGATAGCCTATGGTTCCTGAATCTCACCTAAGACTTCTGGATCGAGGGCGCATGCAGGGTGAGCGCCTTCCCTCTTCATCGGTGACACTTTCTGTGCTACGGAAGTGTTTGGAAAGAAAGTGTAGCTCATCTGCCGTGGGCTGGAATGGCAGCTGATGCAACCGCTCCTGAGAGGAAGAGGAAGACTGCAGGGAAGACACACAGAGTTGATAAAGACCTTTGTGTACATACTTGACCATAACGAATCTTAAAAAAATATTTATAACCAGCCTCATAGGCTTTATTCAACAAAATAATCTCAAACACATATTTATATTATATATTATATTTCATCAGGGATTCTTCAACAGATATATTCCTCCCAGGTGTATAAACTTCTGCAAACCTGGCAGCAAGGTGGGTAATCAGGGGGCGGATTTTAAACAGCCTATCAAATTGGGGGTGCTCCCTCAGGGAGCACAGGCTGTTCTCGTTAAAATGCATTTAATGCAGGAGCATTTCATAACACAGCCTATGCATTGTCTGGGGGAAAATAGGGGTGCTGCACATAGCACTTGTGCTCCAGTAGGAGTTGAGTGAGGGCTTCTTGATGATGCCCATCAATAAAGTGAGTGCCCAGAATTTCAGAAATCCTGGGTAATCAGTGGGGGCCCAGTGCTGCTTTCCCAAAAAGGACTGAGGGTTAGCAGCTTGGTACTGCTGGGCAAAAACTTTAGATCATCCCCCAGAAAAATCTGAACAAACTGCAGGAGGGTAAATCCTGCGACATCAATGTCGATGCCAGGAACTGCAGTGAAAGGAGGGATAGCTGACCTTTAGCAATCAGGCGCTGCCCACTCCTTAGCAGCACAGCTGGAATCCTATGACTCCTTGTGGCAGGGGGCCCAGAAGGTCAGAATCAGACCCCGAGTCAGAATCTGAGGTGAGGATGGCATTAGCCTCCTCAGCACAATACATGCGCTCAGACATATTAAAAAATGATCCTCTAGTGGGTATAATTACCCATAACGGGTTTAAAAAATAAATAAATATGCAGACAGCAAAAATGTGCTTCTGTAGCCGGATCAATGCAATTGCAATGATCAACGGCAAGGAAGGGGTTAATAGCTTTTAGAAGAGCCCTTGTTATACTGTAATAAATTATAGTAAACAAATGAACCCCTAAAACGTGCAGCTGTGCTAGATCAGTGTTTACACAGTGATCAAAGGGCAGTGAAGGGGTTAAAACACAGGGAATGACTTTGATAAATCTCACAATTTATAAAATGTTATTAAAATTAACTCGCTGACTAGCTTAAACAATACTGATCTGTCACAAAACGCAAGTGAGGAGAGGGAGGCAGGTCCATACTGGTCAGAGGCAATATAGACTTAGAAGGGCACTGCCATCTTAGCCCCACTTCATGTGGCTGAAAATCAGTGTTTATTTTTTTCTATTTTTGAAGTGTTGCTGACAGCCTCGACCTGCTATGTGGCATGTTTTAAAAGCAGTGTGCGATCGAAAATCACCTGGCAGTTTTTTTTTTTGTATTGCATGATGCCTCCACATGGAGACATCACAGCAATACAGTTAAAGCACTGAAAGCAGAAACAAAATCACTTTCAGCGATTCTTTTGCTGCAAGACGGATTTGGTACGTCCTGTATCACTAACGCTTTGCCACAAAGGATGGACCTAGTCTGTCCTGTGTCAGCAAGGGGTTAAGCATTTCAAAGTAGGTGTATCAACTGCAATGGTTAAAGTGTCCTAGTAATTTGTAGCAATTGTGCTATTCTGTGGCTAGTTCCAGAATGTCACAGGTGTTCTCTCACAATAGAAACACAGAATGTGTCGGCAGATAAGAACCATTCGGTCCATCTAGTGTGCCCATTTTTTTTTTTTTTTTTTAATACTTTTATTAGTCCCCCTGTTCCTGGTCTTATAGCTAGGATAGCCTTGTGTCTATCCCACGCATGCTTAAAATACTTGACTGTGTTTACCTCTACCACTTCTGCTGGAAGGCTATTCCATACATCCACTACCCTCTCAGTAAAGTAATACTTCCTGATATTACTTTTAAATCGTTGCCCCTCTAATTTAAGACTATGTCCTCTAGTTGTGGTAGTTTTTCTTCTTTTAAATATACTCTCTTCCTTTACTGTGTTGATTCCCTTTATGTATTTAAATGTTTCTATCATATCCCTCCTGTTACGTCTTTCCTCCAAGCTATACATGTTAAGATGCTTTAACCTTTCCTGGTAAGTTTTTATCCTTCAACCCATGAACCAGTTTAGTAGCCCTTCTCTGAACTCTCTCCAAAGTATCAATATCCTTCTGGAGATCCGGTCTCCAGTACTGCGTACAATACTCCTGATGTGAGGTCTCACCAGTGCTCTGTACAATGGCATGAGCACTTCCCTCTTCCTACTGCTAATACCTCTCCCTATGCAACCAAGCATTCTGCTAGCATTTCCTGCTGCTCTATTGCATTGCCTGCCTACCTTCAAGTCCTCTGAAATTATTACTCCTAAATCCCTTTCCTCAGATGTTGAGGTTAGGACTGTACCAAATAGTCTATATTCTGCTTTTGGGTTTTAACGCCCAAGGTGCATAATCTTGCACTTGTCCACATTAAATGTCAGTTGCCACTGCTCTGACCATTTTTCTAGTTTAGCTAAATCATTTGCCATTTGGCTTATCCCTCCATGAATATCAACCCTGCTGCAAATCTTTGTATCATCAGCAAAAATAAATACTTTGCCAACAAGACCTTCTGCAATATCGCTAATAAAAAAATTAAAGAGAATGGGTCCAAGTACAGATCCCTGAGATACCCCACTAGTAACAAGACCTTGCATCGAATATACCCCATTGACTACAACCCTCTGTTGCCTGTCACTCAGCCATTGTCTAATCCATTCAACAATATTGAAATCCAAACTTAAAGATTTCAGTTTATTGATAAGCCTTCTATGTGCGACAGTGTCAAAAGCCTTACTGAAATCTAGGTAAGCAATGTCTACTGCACCACCCTGATCTATTATTTTAGTCACACAATCAAAAATATCAATAAGATTAGTTTGGCATGATCTCCCTGAAGTAAACCCACGTTGTTTCTGATCCATCCTTTTTCCCCACTACTGAAGTAAGACTTACTGGTCTATAGTTGCCCGCCTCCTCCCTACTACCTTTCTTGTGAATGGGCACAACATTTGCCAATTTCCAATCTTCTGGAACTACTCCCGTTAACAGTGATTGGTTAAATAAATCTGTTAATGGTTTTGCTAGTACACCACTAAGTTCTTTTAATAACTTTGGATGTATCCCATCAGGTCCCATAGACTTATTTGTCTTTACTTTAGACAGCTGAAGTAAAACCTCTTCCTCTGTAAAGTTACATGCATCAAAAGACTCATTAGTATTTTTCCCTAAATTAGGTCCCTTACCCTCATTTTCATTTGTAAAAACTGAACAAAAATATTCATTAAGGCAGTCTGCTAAGCCTTAATGAATACTAAATACCCCATAATAGGGCAGTGGGAGGGTTGATTCAAAGGAATTGTGCTGCAACCAGGGTTGATTAAAATCAATTTTTAAAAAAAATCTGATTTTTGGGGATTTAAATCAAATTTATGTTAAGGAAATTTTTTTTGGAGGAAAGATAATTTTCTATTTAAGGTACATTATAGTTAAAAGTCTATTCAGCATGAAAAAGTTATGTAGCATGAGGCTCTATATTCATGCAATATTTACATTTTTGATAAACCAATTCAACTAATCCAAGTTATCCAAGAGATAACATGCACATTTTCACACCACAAATTGTATCAAATAAAAGTTCAGTAAAAGACCTTAATCCCAATGTTGTTCTCCAAATCTATCTACAAACAAAGATCACATTACCTTCACACATTACCACTTCAGTTAATAAACATTTACATTTAAGAAAATACATCTAATGTTATTTTAGTTATATAAAACTATTTTAGTAGTAAAACTTTTAAACTAAAATCAGGTCTGATATAGCGGTTTTACTAATCAGGCAGGTTATTCTAAATATGGAATCTCATCTGGTTGCAAATATATAAGATTATGACTTCCAGCAAGAACGAGTCTATACATTTAAAAAGGACTAGTGATTTAAATCAAATAGCACCCTAGCTGCAAAACAATATTGTAGTATAATAGCGCAGATAATGTAGTGTTACACTGCAGAGATAATGCTTCCTTAGTAGCCAGAGTTGGAATACAAAAAGAATAGAGTGCCATTATTTCTTTCAGCTACCGATATAACTTATATGTAGCACGGTGATAGGTCACAAATCAGACTTCTGATTGCTACTAATGTCGGTAGCTAGTTAGTTTCACCACACCAGTCCAGTGAAAGATATGAAAATTGTTGTTTAACCCCTTCACGATGGGTAGTGATTTGGTCCTTAACGACTTTTTATTCCTGGGCGTTGATCATTTTGTGATCGGCAGGCAGGAACAACAGCGTGATGAGCTGTTGATTGTTAGACATTCCATGCCGTCCTACTAGAATCTTGGCACTTAAAAGTAGGACGGCATGGAACGTCCTACAAATGGGAACGGGTTAATGAAGCAACCTAAATTAATTGTTTCTGGTTGTTTGTATTCAAATTTATAAATAGCTTGAAAGGTTAGATAGTTGAGATCACCGTTGTGAGTCTCCGGAATAGTGTCTTGAAATAGGTGAACCTGTTACTAACTGTCTGGTTCCTGCCATTTGATATTTTATAAAGGTGTATGCAATTGCTGGGTGCTCTCCTCCTCTCACTTTTCTAGGTGTAAGGAGAAAACAAACAAACACTTTCCACCAACTACTGCTGTGGATACAATACAGGAGATGACAAATATTCATGAACACTGTGGTAGATATGTTTTAAATGAAAAGAAAATTATAGAAGAATGTTACCGAAAGAGTGGAACTTGGAGTGTTGGTCCCATATCCAGAAGAAGGTAGAGATGCAAGAGACCATCTGCGCCCATCAGCTCTAAAAATCATAGGAAATGAAGTTAAAAAGACTTGGCACAAAACTATCCTTAAAACAAAGCATGCAGAGGGAAGCACTAGATAAAACTATTTATTTCAGATTCAATCAATATCGTTAGACATTTATTAGAAGGAAATGCAGTTCAAGACAGCTAATTTGTTCAAAATCACTTTGCTCGATTTCAGTGACTTTTCTCTGAATAATTCCTGGCAAGAGAACGTTCAATATTAGTTTGCATGCATGGATTTTTAACAAAAAAAAGAATGAAAATGTTGTGTCCATGGAAATGAGAGTATACATATTGCAGATTCCCTAAATCATCTGTGTTTACCTGTCCACACGAGGACCATGACTGCAAACAGGAAAAGGTTTGGGAAGCAATTAGAAAAGAAAAAGAGGACATAAGTCAAAGAAAGAAGTAATACAGAAGTTCAGTAACAGAAACTAGAAAATAAGTGGGAGAAAGAGCATATCAAAGTCAAAGGAATTACTTGTGTAGAACCACAGTGGTTCGATATATTGAGCAGCTGCATCAAAACAAGAGGAAACTGTACAACAGAAAAAGTACATGCTAAACATTGAGATATGCATGTTAAACATTAATATGTCAACAGGAATCCATTCCCGTGTGGTTTACGTTTTGTAAATTTAAAGTATGCCTGTGCGCCAGAATTATTGGTATTGTATAGCGTTTTGTTATACAATACCAATAATTCTGGCGCACAGGCATACTTTAAATTTAAACTGGGAGGTTCATAGACCCACATTAGCCATGTGCAAGTTTATCATTGGCTTACAATGGGGGGGCCCCAGAGGTAAATGGGTTAGGGCGCAACTTTTTAAAATAAAATATATTTTGCACAAATCGGTAAGATTGCTGCTAAGTGATAATCCATAGTTTAGTATCTTCATTTTGTTAGAAGTACTTTAAAATGCCTCCCAACCAAAATCCTGTTAAAAACCATGTGCAAGTTGTAGAGGAGCACATGGTTCTTAACCCCTTAACGACAGATGACGTGCCAGGCACGTCACGGCAAATCGAGGACTTGCCGACAGCTGACGTGCCTGGCACGTCATGCACTAAACTGAGTAAAGAAAGCGACCAGCGGTCGCTTTCTTTACTCTAACGGTGTTGCTACAATGCCTCTAGGTAGAGGCATTGTGCAACACCCCCCAAAAGTGCAGGGGCGCGCTACGATCACTCCACGGAGTGATCGTAGCAGCCATTTAAAAATGGCTGCGCCGGCTGCACACATGTGTTTAGAAAGCGAACGATCGTTCGCTTTCTAAGCATCTCCGGTGTTGTTAAAGTGCCTCGCCAGCGAGGCACTTAACAACACCGTTCTGCTCCCCAGAGCCGATGGTGGTCGCTCTCCTGAGCGACCCCATCGGCTCAGTAGAAGGGAACGCTGCCTATACAGGCAGCGCTTCCCTTCTAATGGCAAGAGCATCGGAAGTGAAAGTATTTCACTTCCGATGCTCTAGGGGGAGCCAATCGATGCCGGCACAACAGATCTATGTGATCTGTGTGCAGGCATGTATGATAAGTGCTCTGATGAGCACTTATCATACTGTCAAAGGCAATATTAGCAAATATTGCCTTTGACAAGTATTGATCTGCCTCCCTCACCTTACTAGTTATAGTAAGGGAGAGAGACAGATCAGATAAAGTAAAAAAATAAAATAAAATAATAAAACAAATATTTAATAAAATTTTAAACACCAAGGGCTTTTATAAAAGCCATTTAACCCCTTCCCTGCCATTGATCGCTGTGTACGCAGTGATCATACACAGCAGCACATTTTTTGCTGTCTGTGCATTTTTTAGGGGTTAATTTTTTTTACTGTAATTCATTACAGTATAAAAAAAAGCTCTTTTAAGAGAGATGAACCCCTTTCTTGCTGTAGATCACTGCCTAAGCAGAGATCTGACGCAAATGCAGCAATCTTGCTGCAGAAGCATTTTTAATTTTTTTAAAACTTTTTTATTACACCCGTCACGTGTTAATTATACCCGCTAGGGGACTACGTTTAACGTAATTTTTTTTTTAAATAAGAGCTATTAACCCCTTCCTTGCCGTATATCACTTCTTAAGCAGCACATATGGTCACTGCCTAAGCAGTGCATATGGTCACTGCCTAAGCAGCGCATATGGAGCAATCTAGTCGCAGAAGGATTTTTTTTTTGCTATCAGCATTTTTTTTGTCAGACTCGCTAGGGGTTAATTATACCCACTAGGGGATTACGTGTATTCCTTTTGAAGCTGTCTGAACACGTGTATAGCGATCAGTAACAGCCGATCAGTGGCAAAGGTGGTTTGGTGATTTCTCAGATGAGCATCACCATTCGTCTGGTTCGATCAATATTGGTAAATATTGTTCTGACCCATATGGATCTGCCTCCCTCTCCTCACTTGAGTTTTAGTGAGGGAAAGAGACAGATCTGTATAACATAATTTTTTAATTGTAATAAATTAAATAAAATGTTAAAAAAATTGTGAGTCCCAAGAGCTTTTATAAAAGCCATACCCTTTGTATAGTGTAGTGTATTAACCCCTTCCCTGCCACTGATCACTGCACAGCAGAAATTTTTTTCTTGTCTGTGCATTTTTAGGGGTTAATTTTTTTGTACAGTACTACAAAGGCTCTTATAAGAGCTATTAACCCCTTCCTTGCTCTACATGTTCAAATTCCAAGTTTGAAAATCAAAAAGCGCACCTCTCAAATGTAGCCTTTCAACACCCAACAAAGCTGACAAAGCTATGCATGGGTGGTATCCCTGTGCTCGGGAGATGTTGCTGAACATATATTGTGGTATTGTTTGTCAGTGACACATACCGAAATATGTGAATTTGTGTCTAAAGTACAATGTATGTGGGAAAAAATACACAATAAAATGACTACCACAAACTTTGACAAAGGCTGGTGGTAGAATTGGTGCATGGAAAGTGTTAAAATAACACCATTTAAAATAGCCTAGGGTGTCTACTTTTACAAAATATATACTTTTTGGGGTAAAATACACTGTCCTACTTTAAAAAAAAGTCCCAAATGAAAGATGGGCTCAGGCTGGCTACACGTCAATATTCCAAGTTGAAAATGCGCACCTTCACAATGTGGCCCTTTTAGCCCCCAAACAACCCAACAAACCTATGCATGGGTGGTATCCCTGTACTCAAGAGATGTTGCTGAACACTTATTGGGGTGTTATTTGGCAGTGACACATACCAAAATCTGTAAATTCATGTCTGAAGTACAAGGTTTGTGAAAAAAAAACACAAAAAAATGACTACCACAAACTTTGACAAAGGCTGGTGGTAGAATTAGTGCATGGAAAGTGTAAAAATACCACCATTTGAGATAGCCTAGGGTGTCTACTTTAAAAAAATATATGGGTTGATGTGGTAAAATACACTGGCTGGTTTCAAATATGTCCCAAATGGGACATGGGTGCAGGCTGTCTGCATGTCAAAATTTCAAATTGGAAAACCAAAAACTTCACCTCCCAAATTTGGCCTTTTACCCCCAAACAATCCAACAAACCTATGCATGGGGGGTATCCCTGTACTCAAGAGATGTTTCTGAACACTTATTGGGGTGTTATTTGGCAGTGACACATACCAAAATCTGTAAATTTATGTCTGAAGTACAAGGTTTGTGAAAAAAAAACACAAAAAAATTACTACCACAAACTTTGACAAAGGCTGGTGGTAGAAATAGTGCATGGAAAGTGTTAAAATACCACCATTTGAGATAGCCTAGGGTGTCTACTTTTAAAAAATATATGGGTTGATGGGGTAAAATACACTGGCTGGTTTCAAATATGTCCCAAATGGGACATGGGTGCAGGCTGTCTGCATGTAAAAATTTCAAGTTGGAAAACAAAAAACTGCACCTCACAAATTTGGCATTTTAGCCCCCAAACAACCCAACAAACCTATGCATGGGTGGTATCCCTGTACTCAGGAGAAATAGTAGAATCTATTTAGCATGTTTTTTCGTTCGCTATTGTCGATGAGGAGAAGTTGTTTCAAATAAAAACAAAGAAATTTGTGTATTTTTTTTTTTTTTACCATATTTTATTATTTTTTTTTAATAATATGATAAGATATGATCAAAAATATGGCATCCATAGAAAGCCCTTTTTGTCCCGATAAAAACAATATATAATATGTGTGGGTACAGCAAATGACGAAGAAGAAAATTACTGCTAAACACAAACAGCACAGAAATGTTAAAATAGCCATTGTCCAGAAAGGACAAAAATGTTTCAAAGGCTCTGTCCTTAAGGGGTTAATTAAATGCAGTCCTTTTTATAACAAACAAACAAACAAAAGACTGAGAGGTAAGGAATATCACAATTCCTTTAGAGCTTAGATGGCCAAACATTTTCCTCAGATCTTAACAGGTTTTACATTATATTTGTAAATTAGTAAAAACCTACCTTCGAGCAAAGGGGAAGTTAACAGATGCACTGGTGGAGAAATTTCTTGGACTATCCAAAGGACTGCTTCCTGCTGCAAAGAGAGCACAGCACAAATGCATTGCATTAATTCACTTATTTTGGAACACACACCAATATATCATACTTACATGTCCATCTATAAATGTGTATACTCACACATAAAACAAAATACATAACATTGCAAGCAGGTGTTGTTCTGTGAGATAAACCAAGCAAATTAACCAAGGCTTGTAAATGTGAATTGGGAATGATTTAAAATGGTTAAAATATAGAAATAAAAAAATGCTGCATCATATATGTTCACCAAGTTCTTACCTTTTAAGTGTACTGGAACAATCAACCTACCTATCCATATTCAGTATGTTCACTCTTCACCTCCAAAGGGGTATCTTTGGTAACTATTTGGAGGCTTTGCTCCCCCCTTTTCTCACTGTTCACTTACAACCTCTTTTTATCGCCACCGTTATTCTTTCTACCTGTTAGCATTTCTATTCACAAACTCAGCTTCACTAAACCATCATTACTCCCCAGTCTTTTTTCTGAACAAAGATGGGATAGCCTGTGAATGGTACTTCTTAGAAGGGAGCAGCAAAGAAAGAGGAGGAGATTGTGTGTCTTGGGTGTTTATACCGTTTGTAGGGGAGATATATTGATATCTTTCATTGGTTCATTTTTTTATTGTATTCTATTGGTTGTTATATCTTTGCTGCTGAGGGATTAAAGAAAAAGTTGATGCATAATGAGACGTTGTGTCTTTATAAATCTCAATTTATAATCAAACATTCTAATTATATAAAATCCCTGGTGATTTTCTAAGAGACTAGGCCGCCTGGGAGGATCAGAGAGGTTTGGCCTGGCAGTTTATGGCCCACTCCATCATACCTGTCCAGGGAACTTACGTAGATATTTACTAAAAACACAATAGGCTCATCAAAACATGTCATGTACTATATAACGCCATCATTTTGTTCTCATCCTTATATTTTTGGGAGTAGTTCAGGGCTTGACAAATTTAATTTAGTTTTAGGAGCCAGCCAAAAAATTTAGAAGCCAGACAACGGCACATCACAAAATCGCACGGACACAGTGGCATCCACCCACCTCACATACACAGCCAGTTACATTCACACATACATACATACACACACACCACATACACAGCCAGTTACATACATACACACACACCACATACACAGCCAGTTACATTCACACACACCACATACACAGCCAGTTACATTCACACACACCACATACACAGCCAGTTACATTCACACACCACATACACAGCCAGTTACATTCACACACACCACATACACAACCAGTTACATTCACACACACCACATACACAACCAGTTACATTCACACACACCACATACACAGCCAGTTACATTCACACACACCACATACACAGCCAGTTACATTCACACACACCACATACACAGCCAGTTACATTCACACACACCACATACAGTCAGTTACATTCACACACACCACATACAGTCAGTTACATTCACTCATACATACACACAGACCACATACACAGCCAGTTACATTCACTCATACATACACACAGACCACATACACAGCCAGTTACATTCACTCATACATACACACAGACCACATACACAGCCAGTTACATTCACACACACTACATACAGCAAGTTACATTCACACATACATACACAGTCAGTTACATTCACACATACATACACAGTCAGTTACATTCACACACACACCACATACAGTCAGTTACATTCACTCATACATACACACACACAGACCACATACACAGCCAGTTATATACACACATACACACTTTTTTTTTTTTAAAGAACAAAAGAATATTTCTTACAGTGTCCTCCCTCCCTGCTGCTTACCTCATTGCAGGGGAGGGGGACATTTATGCTGGAGCCCGATCTCTTTCTGTTCCTGTGCCGTGTTGTCACGTGACAATCGGCACTACAGCGTGTTGCACGAGGGGGCGGAGCTTACAGTCTGTGTGATCCGCACAGACTTTCTCCCTCGCGGTTAAAGTAAAACGGATGGCAGCCGGCAAGGGCACTGTGTGACAAACAGCACCCGGGCGCCAGGTCTGATTTCCTGGTCGCCATGGCGACCTGGCGCCCGGGGTTTGTCGAGCCCTGGAGTAGTTAGATATCAAACATGGAAGGTTTAACTTTTTGGAAAGTAGCCATTCTTGTTTCTCATGACAGGAACACATTCTGCTGGGCATGTTTGGTACCACACAAAAGCATACAACCTGGGCCATCCAAATATATATTTATACTGGACCCTTTTACAATATACAGGGAGTGCAGAATTATTAGGCAAATTAGTATTTTGACCACATCATCCTCTTTATGCATGTTGTCTTACTCCAAGCTGTATAGGCTCGAAAGCCTACTACCAATTAAGCATATTAGGTGATGTGCATCTCTGTAATGAGAAGGGGTGTGGTCTAATGACCAACACCCTATATCAGGTGTGCATAATTATTAGGCAACTTCCTTTCCTTTGGCAAAATGGGTCAAAAGAAGGACTTGACAGGCTCAGAAAAGTCAAAAATAGTGAGATATCTTGCAGAGGGATGTAGCACTCTTAAAATTGCAAAGCTTCTGAAGCGTGATCATCGAACAATCAAGCGTTTCATTCAAAATAGTCAACAGGGTCGCAAGAAGCGTGTGGAAAAACCAAGGCGCAAAATAACTGCCCATGAACTGAGAAAAGTCAAGCGTGCAGCTGCCACGATGCCACTTGCCACCAGTTTGGCCATATTTCAGAGCTGCAACATCACTGGAGTGCCCAAAAGCACAAGGTGTGCAATACTCAGAGACATGGCCAAGGTAAGAAAGGCTGAAAGACGACCACCACTGAACAAGACACACAAGCTGAAACGTCAAGACTGGGCCAAGAAATATCTCAAGACTGATTTTTCTAAGGTTTTATGGACTGATGAAATGAGAGTGAGTCTTGATGGGCCAGATGGATGGGCCCGTGGCTGGATTGGTAAAGGGCAGAGAGCTCCAGTCCGACTCAGACGCCAGCAAGGTGGAGGTGGAGTACTGGTTTGGGCTGGTATCATCAAAGATGAGCTTGTGGGGCCTTTTCGGGTTGAGGATGGAGTTAAGCTCAACTCCCAGTCCTACTGCCAGTTCCTGGAAGACACCTTCTTCAAGCAGTGGTACAGGAAGAAGTCTGCATCCTTCAAGAAAAAGATGATTTTCATGCAGGACAATGCTCCATCACACGCGTCCAAGTACTCCACAGCGTGGCTGGCAAGAAAGGGTATAAAAGAAGAAAATCTAATGACATGGCCTCCTTGTTCACCTGATCTGAACCCCATTGAGAACCTGTGGTCCATCATCAAATGTGAGATTTACAAGGAGGGAAAACAGTACACCTCTCTGAACAGTGTCTGGGAGGCTGTGGTTGCTGCTGCACGCAATGTTGATGGTGAACAGATCAAAACACTGACAGAATCCATGGATGGCAGGCTTTTGAGTGTCCTTGCAAAGAAAGGTGGCTATATTGGTCACTGATTTGTTTTTGTTTTGTTTTTGAATGTCAGAAATGTATATTTGTGAATGTTGAGATGTTATATTGGTTTCACTGGTAAAAATAAATAATTGAAATGGGTATATATTTGTTTTTTGTTAAGTTGCCTAATAATTATGCACAGTAATAGTCACCTGCACACACAGATATCCCCCTAAAATAGCTAAAACTAAAAACAAACTAAAAACTACTTCCAAAAATATTCAGCTTTGATATTAATGAGTTTTTTTGGGTTCATTGAGAACATGGTTGTTGTTCAATAATAAAATTAATCCTCAAAAATACAACTTGCCTAATAATTCTGCACTCCCTGTATATATTATATACCTTTTACGACCTCTAAGTCCAGTTCTGGTGATGGCTATCTACTACTAATTTTATGGCTTAGGCCTGGTGCCTACAATAAAGGCTATTATGGCATAAACAAAACATATTATATGAATTCCAACACATGCTTTGGCATGACAGTTATCCCCAAACCTTTTCACCTATGCTGCCCCTACTCTAGGTTATGCAGCCATATATTGGAATCAGTGGTTATATTAAACATGCCACCCACAGGTACAGAAAATGTAAAAATGTAAAGACACCTCTGCATTTTTTTGCAACATACCCCATTGTTGATGAAGCAGTCGCATGGGGGCATGAGTCACTTTCTTTACAGATAATCGAGCCACCGGTGAGATAATAAATAAACGCAGGTCATCTTCCGGCCACATTATAAGTTTCATGTGCAGATTGACCTGGCTTTCACTATACCACAAATTCTCTTTTATAGGCGAACATGTACCAGGATTTCTGAATATAGCAGCTGATGCTTTATCTCAGAGTGAATTCCAGAAGTTTTTTGAAGCCCACCCAACAGTATATCCCTGCCACACAGCGTCGCACCCTCCCTTGCAGAGGCTCCGCATCACTTCCGCCTCGTTTCCCAACCCCCTTTCTATTACACAGGAGGCCCTCTTCTAGGCCTACCAAGTACTTCAGTTTTGGCACACCTCTCACCGCATTCTTACACTTCTACTTTCCTATAAGTCAGGGCTTGACAAGTTGAGTTTTAGGAGCCCCCCCCCCCCCCCCCCAATAACTCATTGCAGGGAAGGGAGGGGGATTCTGTTACAGCCCGGTGGCACAGAGTAGCTTCCCTTCCAGTCCCTCAATATAGGTCTACATTATATTGCGGTGCGCATGGGGACGGAGCAGGAAGTCTGTGCAGCCGGTGCAAACACTCTGATCCCTCGGACACTGTTGGATTAAGGAGAAGAAAAAAAACATCCAAGCGACAGGGGCACCAAGCGGGGCTCACACTACCTGGATTTAGGTCTGATGTCTTGGTCACCATAGCGACCGGGGTTTGTCGAGCCCTGCTATAAGTCACGAATTGAAAGAAAAATGATGAGCACTCCTCCGTTGGTGAAAAATTGAGTCATTTAATAAAGTGGATCCGATAAAAGCGAACAGGAACACAGCAACAAGTGGGTTGAGGAAAAAAGCGAAGTCACCTTATGCGTTTTACGTGATAACACGCTTAATCATAGGCAATTTACAATGTGAAGATCTATCTCTTAAATACAGTGCTTTAACAAATCAGAGAAAAGGTTAAATTAACTTGTTAAGTGGCTGCAATAGTTGAGTGAACCATAAAAAAACATATCTTTAAGGGCTGTGCAAATAGACATGATAATAAAAAAATCTTCATTACATGATATATATATATATATATATATATATATATATATATATATATATATAGACTCAATTAAAAAACAACAGTTATACATAGAATATAGAAATTTTTTGTCTTTTTTTAAGTGCATTGTAAACCCACAAAAGAAAAAAAAAATAATCAGAGAAAAACAGAATAAGCTTTTAAAAATAATTTGGTGAATGAAGCGCTGTGTGAAATGTAACCATTGATGTGTATATTAAAAAATCTGCTCGCTATTAAAGGAACTGTAAGCCCTCACAATACAGTGAGGATTCAAAATATATGATGAAATTAATCTAAAATGATAAAGGATAGAAAGCGCCTATCATTCAAAACTCTCCAGTGAGAGACTGGCGAATATATGGGGCAAAAATAGATAATGTAAAGAAAGAGAGGAGAAAAAGATGGAAGATGGAAGTTATCCTAATAGAAACAAGAAATATTGAATTCTGCATTCATTCCTCCTGGGTATCTGGTTCCCAAATTAAAAATCCAGTATGCATCTCATCTACACGAGTACATATATGTATCCCCTCCTCTCAGTTGTTTGTCAATTTTTTCTATTATTGAAACCTTAAAGTAATTGGTGTTATTGTTGGTACAATGGAAGAAGTGTCATGCCACTGATGTATTGGTGTGATTATCAATATCATTGAGGTGTTCCCTGATTCTACATTTCAGAGCTCTGTTCGTTCGTCCCACGTAATGTTTTTTACACTGTGCACAAGTTATAACATACAGTGGATATAAAAAGTCTACAGACCCCTGTTAAAATGTCAGGTTTCTGTGCTGTAAAAAAATGAGACAAAGATAAATCATTTCAGAACTTTTTCTACCTTTAATGTGACCTATAAACTGTACAACTCAATTGAAAAACAAACTGAAATCTTTTAGGTAGAGGGAAGAAAAAAATATAAAAATAAAATTATGTGGTTGCATAAGTGTGCACACCCTTAAACTAATACTTTGTTGAAGCACCTTTTAATTTTATTACAGCACTCAGTCTTTTTGGGTATGAGTCTATCAGCATGGCACATTTTGACTTGTCAAGATTTGCCCACTCTTATTTGCAAACACTCCAAATCTGTCAGATCACCCCACAGATTTCAATCGGATTCAGGTCTGGGCTCTGGCTGGGCCATTCCAAAACTTTAATCTTCTTCCGGGGAAGCCATTCCTTTGTTGATTTGGATGTATGCTTTGGGTCGTTGTCATGCTGAAAGATGAAGTTCCTCTTCATGTTCAGCTTTCTAGCAGAAGCCTGAAGGTTTTGTGCCAATATTGACTGGTATTTGGAACTGTTCATAATTCCCTCTTTCTTAACTAAGGTCCCAGTTCCAGCTGAAGAAAAACAGCCCCAAAGCATGATGCTGCCACCACCATGCTTCACTGTGGGTATGGTGTTCTTTTGGTGATGTGCAGTGTTGTTTTTGCGCCAAACATATCTTTTGGAATTATGGCCAAAAAGTTCAACCTTGGTCTCATCAGACCAGAACACCTTTTCCCACATGCTTTTGGGAGACTTCAGATGTGTTTTTGCAAAATGTAGCCCGGCTTGGATGTTTTTCTTCGTAAGAAAAGGCTTTCGTTTTGCCACTCTACCCCATAGCCCAGACATATGAAGAATACGGGCGATTGTTGTCACATGTACCACACAGCCAGTACTTGCCAGATATTCCTGCAGCTCCTTTAATGTTGCTGTAGGCCTCTTGGTAGCCTCCCAGACCAGTTTTCTTCTCGTCTTTTCATCAATTTTGGAGGGAGCTCCAGTTCTTGGAAATGTCACTGTTGTGCCATATTTTCTCCACTTGATGATGACTTGTCTTCACTGTGTTCCATGGTATTTCTAATGCCTTGGAAATTCTTTTGTACCCTTCTCCTGACTGATACCTTTTAACAATGAGATCCCTCTGATGCTTTGGAAGCTCTCTGTGGACCATGGCTTTTGCTGTGGGATGCGACTAAGAAAATTTCAGGAAAGACCAACTAGAGCAGCTGAACTTTATTTAGGGTTAATCAGAGGCACTTTAAATGATGGCAGTTGTATGGTGACTCCTATTTAACATGATTTGGAATGTGATTGCTTAATTCTGAACACCGCTACATCCCCAGTTATAAGAGGGTGTGCACACTTTTGCAACCACATTATTTTATTTTTATATATTTTCTTTTCTAAAAGATTTAAGTTTGTTTTTCAATTGAGTTGTACAGTTAATAGGTCACATTAAAGGTGGAAAATGTTCTGAAATGATTTATCTTTTTTTACAGCACAGAAACCTGACATTTTAACAGGGGTGTGTAGACTTTTTATATCCACTGTATATGACATTTACAATATTGCAATTAGTGTATTTTTGACTGGAAAAAGATCTACCGTTACTGTGGGAGGTTATCTCTTGTCTCTTAGTGACATGTTTACATGTTTTACAGATTTTATGTCCACATGGAAATATACCTACGGTGTCCAGCCAGTTATCTCAAGTTGTGTTTGTATTGGCATTTGTTGATGTAAAAAGACTGGGCGGAAGCAAGTCTTTAAGTGTATGAGATCTCTGGGCAGAGAATCAGTCTCCTGGTGATAATACTTCCTTGTATGTTTTATCTGCTGCTAAAATGGATAAATTATTCTTGACTATATTTTTTATTTCAGAGCATTCTAGGCTGTAAGCTGTAACAAATGCGACCCGTTGTGCATCTTCCCCTAACTCTGTATGTTTGGTATTGCATTTATTTGTAATCTTTTTGTTATTGACGTTTGTATTTGCATTAAATTCTACAGACTCTGCTTGATTTAATGTTTTATTATCCTGGAGAAAGGCCTCTCTGTCCCGTGATTTGGCTATTTTAATGGCCCTATTTATCATCCATTGTTTGTATCCACTAGCTAATAATCTTTTAGTAAGCTCTGTACATTTATCATTAAATGTTCTAATTTCTGAGCAATTGCGCCTGAGAGTAATGAAAAGTCCCAATGGGGGGTTTTATATAACTGATTTCATTTGACAACTCTTAGCATGGAGTACAGCATTGGTTTCCTACAGGACATGGTTTCTATGTTCCTTTTTTTTGGATCGCCCTTAAGAGTAAGGTCAAGAAAGTCAATGCTTTCCTTCAAGGTATTCATTGTAAACTTTAAATTTAAAGAGTTTTGATTGACAAATTTGAAAAAAAATCTTGTAGTTGAGCTTGTGTACCTTGCCAGACAAACAAGTCGTCAATTTACCGCCCATACCAGGCGAAGCATTGACAAAAGGGGTTTGCCTGACTATAAATATAATGGTCCTCAAAAGACGCCAAATAGATGTTGGCATAAGATGGAGCAAATCGTAAGCCCATAGCTGTTCCCTGGCATTGTAAAAATATTTTTTTGTCAAACAATGTAATTATGTAAAAGTAAAAACTCAGTAGACTGCAATATAAATTGTATTAAATTCTCTGTGTAGTCACTGTATCTATAAAGGATGGTATTTAGGGCACTCAAGCCCAGTTTGTGTGGAATGCAAGAATACAGTGAACACACATCCACAGTAACCGATATATAGTCCGCATGCCAACCCACATGTTTAATTTTTGCCAGAACATCTTTGGTGTCTTTTAAAAAACTCTTTTGGTGGCTAACCATTGGTTGCAATTAAATATCAAGCAACTCGGATAAACCTTCGCCCAAACTGCCTATACTAGAAATTATTGGGCGACCTGGTGGATTAACTGGGTCCTTGTGGTATTATGGGTTTTTCTTTAAATAATAACTCAACTTCCATCTCATTGAGGATTCCCAGAAATTCACCAGTGTTCAATATATTTTTTAAACCCGTAAGATATCGGTTGGATCGGTAGAAAGTCTAGTATATGTACTTATGTCAAGCAATTGTCATTCAGCTTCCTTTAAATAGTCTCCTTTGTTCAATACTACTACAGATCCCCCTTTATTGTATTATTATTTGTAGTTTTGTTGGGGCTCTTTTTTTCAAAGTTGTTAAATTGTGGCGGTTGTACTTGTTTTTCTTTTTAGACAGGCAGCATAATTCCCTCTCTACCGTTTTTTGAAAAATATCTGTTTCTATAGTTCTACTGTTTACCATGTAAAACTGGGACTTGTTTCTCAGTTTTGTGTCTTACTTGTTAGTGCAGGCCAAGTCCACATTTTGTTGTTCTGCTATAAGTCACATCTTCCTATGTTTACCTTACCATATGCCTCTACCACAATGGAAGAAGAGTCCTCTAATATACCGTATTTGCTCGAATATAAGACGACCCTGATTATAAGACGACCCCCCAAACTTTGGATATTCCTTTAGAAAAAAAACTAAAAGCTTAAATATAAGACTACTCTATAGGAAAAAAAGTTTAACTTGTATATATTAACATGTAAATTACTTTTTAATATTCAATAAAAATTATATTAAACAAATGCATTTCTTGTATTTATTGTGCCAATGCTGCCTCTCTCTCCACTCCCCCCCCCGCGTTGTCTCTCTCCCCCAAACTTTTCTCTCCCCCCCCTTCCCTTGTCTTTCTCTGCCCCCCTTCCCTTGTCTTTCTCTGCCCCCCCTTTGTCTTTCTCTGTCCCCCCCCTTTGTCTTTCTCTGTCCCCCCCCTTTGTCTTTCTCTGTCCCCCCTCCCCTTGTATTTCTCTGCCCCCCCTCCCCTTGTCTTTCTCTGCCCCCCCTCCCCTTGTCTTTCTCTGCCCCCCCTCGTCTTTCTCTGCCCCCCCCCCCTCCGTTTTTGCTCCCTGGTGGCTAGTGGGGGCAGCCGGGGGATGTCTGCACGATATGTGCAGACATCCTCCATGCTGCCCGACACTTCCGTCTATTATGATGGACAGCCGGTCCGTCATAATAGACGGCAGTGTCAGGCAGCATGGAGGATGTCTGCACGATCCCCCGGCTGCCCAATTCTCCTGGTGGCTAGCGGGGCAGAGGGGGGATGTCTGCACGATATGTGCAGACATCCTCCGCTGCTGCCCGGCACTTCCGCCGGGAATTTTATGATGAAGCCGGAATACAAGTCCCGGTGGTCGTGCCGGGCGGCAGCAGTTGGAGTCTGCGCGTATCGTGCAGACATCCCCCGGCTGTTAGAGAGAGGGATCCAGGTCCTCTGCAGCTCTGCGGGGGACCTGGATCCCTGTCTTATAATCTGACCTCGATTTGAGGTCAGATTATAAGACGACCTTGAATATAAGACATTTAAGCATTTGCTCTGAAAAAAACCTTGTCTTATATTCGAGCAAATACGGTAATATTAAAAAAATGAATTCCAGTTAGTAGAGCAGCAGGATTTAGGGAAGAAAGCATTTTAACCCCTAAAAGGCTCACTCCAATTAAAAAAATGTATTTCCATAGTTTTCTTACTAGTATCCGAAGCAAATATCCCCCCTTATTACACTCTACTTACTTTTTGATATTCACCTGAACAGATTTTAACATTAGTTCCTCTAACTTTTCATTCCGTGCATATGTATATATGCTCCGCAATTATTTTGAGAGAGACCTAACTTTTGCATGATGCCCCTCAGGTGTTCAGTTCAAGTTGCTATGTTATGGCATTCAAATCTTATATATTAGTTTAAGTCAGGGCTCGACAAACCCCGGGCGCCAGGTCGCCATGGTGACCAGGAAATCAGACCTGGCGCCCGGGTGCTGTTTGTCACAGAGTGCCCTTGCCGGCTGCCATCCGTTTTACTTTCAGCGCGAGGGGAGAAAGTCTGTGCGGATCACACAGACTGTAAGCTCCGCCCCCACGCGCAACACGCTGCAGTGCCGATTGTCACGTGACAACACGGCACAGGAACCGAAAGAAGATCGGGCTCCAGCATAAATGTCCCCCTCCCCTGCAATGAGGTAAGCAGCAGGGAGGGAGGACACCGTAAGAAATACATTTTTGTTCTTTGGTCTGTGTGTATGTATGAGTGAATGTAACTGGCTGTGTATGTATGTGTGAATGTAACTGGCTGTGTATATATGAGTGAATGTAACTGGCTGTGTATATATGAGTGAATGTAACTGGCTGTGTATGTATGAGTGAATGTAACTGGCTGTGGATGTATGTGTGAATGTAACTGGCTGTGTATGTATGTGTGAATGTAACTGGCTGTGTATGTATGTGTGAATGTAACTGGCTGTGTATGTATGTGTGAATGTAACTGGCTGTGTATGTATGTGTGAATGTAACTGGCTGTGTATGTATGTGTGAATGTAACTGGCTGTGTATGTATGTGTGAATGTAACTGGCTGTGTATGTATGAGTGAATGTAACTGGCTGTGTATGTATGTGTGAATGTAACTGGCTGTATGTGGTGTGTGTGTGAATGGGACTGTTTGTGGTGTGTGTGTGAATGGGACTGTTTGTGGTGTGTGTGTGAATGTAACTGACTGTATGTGGCGTGTGTGAATGTACCTGGCTGTGTATGTGAGGTGGGTGTATGCGACTGTCTCCGTGCGTTTATGATATTGTGATGTGCCGTTGTCTGGCTCCTAAATTTTTTAGCTGGCTCCTAAAACTAAATTAAATTTGTCAAGCCCTGGTTTAAGTAAGTCTAACAATTCTCTGTGATATGCTCACCAATTTTTTAACTGATTCAGGAAGAACGACATACAATACTATATGTACTATATATGACTAATAGTCATATATTGTAAAACAAAACAAAAAAAAAGTTATATGTGTCTAGCAAAACTTTGGCTGACCGGGAAACCATAGCTGTACATCTGGTGGTAAAAAAGTTACAAAGTGTATTTTGTAAGGATTCTGTGCATGATATTTTTTGCACCTACCGCATGTATATTTATCAATTGGGAGGTTTTTTTTGCATGTTTTAAAGACTTTAAAATGTTGATTATTTTCCTTCAAGACTCCAGTCGAAGGCAGTGAGTTCAGTGGGAGGAGTTTTTAGTAACTAAAAATATTTAGAATATAGATATTCAGTTATGAATACACGCATACATGTTTTTATAATTATTTTACTGTAGTATTCATGAAATAAAGGTTAGGCAATTTATTTTTAAAGTCAGAATGAAAAGAGCTTTTTGGGAGTTTTTGTTATAGGTTTGTTTAACTGTATTGTCTTTCATTCAGTATACTCATGCAAACTATATATAGTTTTTAACCCCTTCCCATCTGTAGTATGTTCCATGCCGTCCTACTTTTTTTTGTAAATCTTTATTTCAGTTTTACGGGTTTACATATGACAGATATCAATCAAGCAATGCCCAACATACAACCCCAACTTCCCCCCTCCCATGATGTTTAGATCATGATATTCTGCATGTTCCTTCTGTGTATCCAACTTTATTGGACAAAAACCTAGAAAAAAATAAAGACATTGCAAAATAGGTACAGAACACGAGTGGTAAATATACCGATACATAACATCCCTATACCCCCCCCCCCCCCCTTAACTTTGCCATTGAATGCTAGTCTTTTAGGTAACAATCTTATATCTGCTGCTCCAACATATAAATATATAATTGAAAATATATATATTAAAAAAAAAATATATATATACACACACACACATGTTTATGTACAGTGTATTCTACCTTTTAATAACTGTGTCGTATACCAAGAAGTTTCTTGGAACGTATGTTTAATTTGAGATTTTATTACATCATCTAAGGTTCGTATGTATGGTTCCTATTTATTATAGAACCTATTTGCCCCTTTTTCTCTAGTCATAGCTGTGTCTAACCAGTCCATTCTCAAAAGAAATTTCCATTTAGTTTGGAAGATTGTCATTGTTGGAGGATCCTTATATATCCATTGTTGTAGGATAGACTTTCAAGCTATGGCCAGGATAATACGTATAAGTGATATTGAGTGTGTTTGATGGTATTCTAGTTTTACCAGTCCTAAGACTGCGTCTTCTGGACCAATAGAGTAGGTATGAAAACCCAGTAAGGTGAGGAAGTTATTGATTTGGGACCAGAACAGTTGAATGACAGAACAGGACCAGAAATTATGGTAAAGGTCAGCATTAGTCTGAGTGCATTTTGGACAAGAATCTTGGGGTATTATCCACATTTTAAATTGTCGATGTGAGGATAGGTAGGCTTGGTGGATAATTTTCATCTGCATTTCTGTATAGGAACAATTTACATAAGATAAGTGTGTTTTATTAATTCGTCTTCTTACAGGTCAGGAAATCATTGTGTCCATTTGGTAATACCCATTGGGATATGTTTTTCGAAACTTGTTGAGTGTAAGGCTCTGGTTATGATTTTCGTTGAGGATTGTGCGACCTAAGGGGTTATCGCAGTCTTTCTGGAGAAGGTTACGCATTTGGAATTCTGCAAAGCTTTGTATTTGCAGGTATGCAAACCATGGTATATCGATATTTTTGAATTTAGCCCAGCATTGCCTGAAGGTCATGGATTTTGAAGTTTGAGGGTCAAAAAAGGGGAATACGTTTCGGAGACATCTGGATTCCCATCAAAAAAACGGTTCTGAGACCAAGCCTTCCTGGAATCTTGGATTTTTACATAGAGGTTGGAATATAGAAAATCTCCATTGTATACCAAGGCAGAGATGCACCAGCTTCAAGCTCGTATTGTTGAAGATAATAGAGGGTTTTGGAGTAAGGATGCAGGAAGCCCGGATCCACCGAGGTATGCAGCAAAGCTTGTATTGCTATGTCTGGATTACAAGTTTGGTCTAAGTTTAAGTCGGTGTGTATGCTCGAGTATGATATCCAGTTTAAGGAGTATCTATACAAGGCTGCAATGTTAAGAGTTTTTGATTATCGGTAGGTTATATCCCAAATTCGTTTTATGTTGTTGTAGATTAACCATTGCAATCTGGGATTGTTTATTAGACCATATAAATTGTCCAAAAGCCGTATTAAGGGCCTTTTCATCTTCCTTTGTGATACATTGTGGGAGGGATTGGATAAAATAATTTAGGGAACAATATCATTTTGATTAAGGCAATTCTGCCTAAGTGGCAATTTTTTCCAGTTGTTTAATTCCCTAAGAATTTCTCGTACCAGGGGTTTATAGTTCAGGGAATAAAATTTTATAAGGGTTTTTGGTAATTTTATGCCTAAATATTTGATAGTTTTAGCAGCCAATTGCATCCGTGTGTTTGACATCCCGGGTTGTTTTCTACATGTTGACAGAGAGCCACTGATTTGGTTTTGTTAATTGAAAATCCCATGATAGGACCGTAGGTATCGAAAATCATGAATAGTTTTGGGATTTTTTTTTTGTGGGTATGACACGTAAAAGAGGACATCATCTGAAAAGGCGGATATCCTTAGCTCGTGAGGGACTAGGTCAATTCCTGAAAGATCCTTAGATGATGCAATAGGTGGTCTAAGGCCAAATTAAACAGCAAGGGCGACAAAGGACATCCTTGTCAGACTCCTCTGGACATGACCACCCCAGCAGAATCCAGACCATTTGTAGTGATTACTGTGATTGGATGGTTATATAGTTGGAGAATTAAGTTCATGAAAGTTTCCCCAAAATGTTGGTGCTTAATTACTCAAAATAAATGTGGCCAGGATACTTGATCGAATGCCTTTTTGGCGTCTAAACTTAATGATGTATTGAAAGGTCTTTGGGTTTGGGAGGCTAGTATGGCTGCTATGGTAGTCCTGATTCCATTGACAGAATGGCGTCCTCTAAGGAGTCCCAACTGGTAAGTACCTAGTATGTCAGGTAAGATACTTTGTAAGCAGTTTGCATTTATTTTTGTCAAAATCTTTACATCTGATTTAAGAGTGTAATGGGTCGATATGAGGTGACTAAGGCTGTGTTTTTTTTTTAATAAGTATGATTCTTGCTGCATTTAGGGTACCAATGTCTACATCCACTACGAGAATGGCATTATACAGAGAAGTCAGAGTACTTAGAAGATGTGATTTTAACAGTGTTTAAAACTCTGCTGGATAGCCATCTGGTCCAGGAACCTTGTTATTATGTAATGAAGAGATTGTTTGTCTCTAATTCCGTTATTTTGTTTTCCAGTATGGTTCTGTGTCTAGGTGTCAGTTTGGGTAGCTTTGGCTTATTTAAAAGGTCCAGTCCCAGATCAAAATCATCTGGTGTATCTCAGTATAGATTAGTGTAATATTCATGAAATATCTTGTTTATATGGTTGGGGGATGTTATGATTTCCTTATTTGGGGTAGATATGTGAGTGATATTGTGTAAGCTAGATTTTGGTTTTGCTAATGTTGCCATTATTCTGCCTGATCTGTTGCCTCAACGGAATAGCCGAGACCATGAATAGTCTAATTGCATTTGTGTTTTATTTAATAGGAGTATGTCCAGTAATTTTTTAGATGTGAGGTAGTGGTCTTTTTTATATATATGTTAGAGTTTGGAGATACACTTGGTATGCTTTGCACATCTCTGTATGTAGTTGATTAAATTTTTGTGTCCAGTTTTTGGGGGATTTTGCCACGTATGTGCCCCCTCATAACTGCTTTTGCCGCTTCCCAAAATAGGAGAGGGTCATCCGTGTGTTCTAGGTTATCATCCACATAATTTCCCCATGTGGTTTCTAAAAATAATGTAAAATCTTTGTTTTTTAGATATTGGGGGAAGCGCCAATGACGGATATATGTTTTTGATATTGAGAGGTTCAAGTGGAGTCCCTCCGGGGCATGATCCGAAATTATTATATCTCTAATGTAGGTAGATGTGACATGTGGGATTAGACTGGGAGATACCAAGAAAAAAAATATATCCGTAAGGATGTGCAATGGGCCTTAGAAACATGAGTAAAATCTTTGTCTCTCGGTCGTGTGTTCCGCCACAGGTCTATTAGTTGTAGATTATATAGTAGGAGATTTAAACCATCTTGTAAGTCGAGTTGGTCCTAGTCTGTCCACAATTGGGTCCTGCACCGTGTTAAAGTCACCTCCTAGAATAACTTCAGAATATGTGGTATGAGTTAATAAGTCAAACAATTTACAATAGAAGGGAGCATTTGGGGTGTTATAAATGTATCAAAAGCAATCTCCTTTGTTCTGTTGTAACATCCACTATGTTATATCGTCCCTCAGTATCTAAAGTTACTGCATGTTTGATGTAATTAAGGGATTTATGTAACAGTATGGCTACTCCTCTTGATTTGGATGTATAGGGGGCTGACAGGCATTCCCTTATCCATACATCTTTGAGGTATGCATTATCAGAATCCTTCCAATGGGTTACTTGTAAGAAGGCAATTTGTGGTGATAATCTTTTAAGGTATTTGAAAACTAGTTTACGTTTTACTGGGATGTTTAATTAATCTACATTCCAAGAGCAGATATTTAATATGAATGGTTTGGTAATGGTCATAGAGCTATCTGGTATATTGCCAGGTACCCTATCCAATTCCCTGTTTCCTGGAATCAATTAGAGATATTATAGTAAACATTTGGGTTCCCTCCATGTCCCAGCACTCATAGGGGGACCCTAATCATTCCGAAAAACATGAGCCAACCCTTTCATTGGCTGTTTGACCCTCTTCCCCACCCATATGAAGGAAGAGAAGTCATTATAAATATTCCTCAAGTAAGGGGGTCTGATCCCATGTTTCGATGAAGTGTTGCGCTTCGCTTGGTGTATTAAAAAAATGGTTCTGGCCGTCCTTGGCTATCTTCAGTTTCGCAGGGTAGGTAAGAGCAAATTTAACATTTTGAAAGTATAATTGCTTGCAGATAGGAGTGAATTTGCTCCTTCTTTCTGTCACTTGAGCCAAGTAATCTTTGAAAATTAATATTTTAGGAGTGTCATAAAGCAATTCCGGTTGTTTTCTGTACTCCATCAGTATCCTTTCTTTATCTTGGAAGTTTAGTAACTTGATGATGACAGGTCTAAGTCTGCCATTGTGGCTCCTTTTTCTTGACCCATTCTGTGTGCCCTCTCAATCAGTATTGAGTATGGAAGATGGAGTTTATTTGTTAGCCAGGTTTGCATGGTTTTCAACAAAGAATGGGGTTTGATCGTTTCTGGAAGGTTAATGAAACGTAAATTGTTTTGGTGGCTATGGTTTTCCAAATCTTCTATTTTGTCCATCAAAAATGGTGATGGAATGTTGTTCTGCATCTTTACGGGTTTGATGGATGGTATCTTCTGCATCACTCACCCTCTGTTCCAGTTCAGTGATTTTTGTAGAATTCGTTGATATTTGAGCCAGGGTGGCCTCCATATTTGTTGTTAGTTCTTGGAAGCAAGAATCAAATAGTGGCCAGAGAGTTTTGGCCACCTCTGATGCTGTTTCAGCGGCCACAGATTGGGATGAGGAAGGGGAAGGGGAGCGACTGGTGCGAGTGGCAGAAGAGCATGGGGAGGTATCCATAGTATGGACTTTAGATTTGTTTTTTTGTGGCCGGTTGGTCTTTGGATTTCGGGGATTGTTAAGATGATGCTTTTTTGGGATGTTTTATCCACATACTTATCCATGGTAGCAAAATAGGAGAAAGATGTAAGGACAAAATAGGATCGGATATGTGGATAGGATCCAAACAAAAGATCAAAATGCCTTCTCGTGGAAAAAGAGATGAATGCCACGGGGAAGCAGTCTGGTAGCCCGGGGAGAGCTTTGCGGGGTATGCTAACTTTCGATTTGCTTGGATATCAATTCCCAGATTTGCTTCATAAGAAATCAGGCTGTCAAACTATTTCGGTCGTGTCCTTTAAGTGTAGGTTTCTTCCTGTCCCAGAAGAAGCTGGACTTCAATTGTCAGCAAACTTTTGTAATATACATAGGATTATAGAGAAATTAGGAATACCATGTAGTAAAATGCAGAGTATTGGTATATCAAGGGTCACTTTCAATGATGGTGCAGATAAAAGGAAAGACTCTGCGTGTGGTTTTTCCATGGGTCAAGTTCAGGTATTTGGATCCCTACCCCAGCCCAGGTCGTGGGATTGAGTACCCACAAGACTGTTTGATGTCACACAAAATCGGGGTATTTATGTAGTATTGCAAACAGCCAAAAGCATGGTACACATAGAAAGACAGCAAATCAATTGTGATAGTCCTAAGAACGATGGTTTCACAAGGCTTTCACGTTGCAGAGTAACATGCCGACATCAGCCTACCACGTGGATTGGCTTCGTATCGCCTTTTGTTGTACGTCAAGTCCGTTGGCCTGGCCAGTCTCCGGTTCCTGCAGGCTTGTGCAGCATCCTTCGGTGACTACCGATGTGCGGCCTTGCTTGTCACAGGAATCCTGTTCAGTTTACCTATGATTAAGCATTACAATACGCGAAACGCGTAAGGTGTGGCCCCCCCCTTACCCTTCTTCGTTCTGTCATCCCATTTTTTGCCTGCCTTTCACTTAAATAAAGCATTTTATTCATCTATGCTACGAGGAGTGGAGTGCACATATTTTCACATATAACGTCTAATTAACGCGGTGGAGCACCCGCTCCCGTGGCAATGGTGAGTGGAGCCCACTCGAACATCAGTTGTTTTTTTTTTTTTTTGCCCAATCCTGTTCACAGTACCGTCCCTTCAGGTAGTGGGTGTGAATGGTTGTGCATCAATTCGCACTGGACTCCGGGGTGTGGGTGGAGAGCCGGGGATAGAAGAGTACCTCTTGTCCACCATCTTATCCTTGCTGTAACTGGGAAAACTAGAGGTAAAACTCCCCGTGATAATGAGAATCTCATCCTCAGAAAATCCAAAGAAGCAGGAGCCCGATCAAAAAGTGGCCATCTCAATAAGGTCCGCCCCAGAAGTCCTCGCCGTCCTATTTTTTAGTGCCAAGATTCTAGTAGGACGGCATGGAAAGTCCTACTTTAAACAGCTCATCGCGGCCCCCCGGGACTTGCAGCGGGGTCCACACTGACTGGTGAGGCCACTTTGAGTTGCCACACTGACACAGAAAAAGGAGCAGACACTCAAAGTGAGCGGCTGCTCCATTTTACAATGAAAGCCTGCAGGACAGCATAGACCATCCTGCATGTTACAGATCATTGCGGCTCCTGCCTCAGTGTGACATAAGAAATGAAGTGAACGCTACATTTCTGACATCCCAGCAGGTCCCTGCTTGGATGTTCCTGGCTGCCGATCACAAAGTGATTGGCGCCCAAGAACAAAAAGACGCAGATGGTGCTTTAGTCGTTAATGACCAAAGCACCATCGGTCGTGAAGTGGAATTTAACAAAATTATTAAATAAGGTGCTGGACAGACGCAGAGGCGCACTTACTTTACGTTGTGTCCCTAAATAGTTATTGTCGGCCAATACTCAGTTTCAATAATATACTGCTACAAAATGCATGTTTATCTTATCTTGGCCCCTGCCATAGTCAGTCAACTACAATTCCCATAATTGGGAGAAGAGACTGAAGACGAGTTGTGCACCTGTAGTTCTTTGACAGTTGGATAGCATAGTTCTAGACCAATTTATTGCAGAATCATTCACATAAATATTGAATAAAAGGTACAAATAGCCAAATGGAATTGTGAATGGTTGTAACTTACCAGTGGGAACAGACAGTGGTGAGAGCGGCCTTGATAGAGTTGGTGATGGAGACCCAATAACCAAACTCTTCCTGTTGCTGCTCCTACAGCTGGGAACAGAAGACATGTATTAAAAGCATGAACATCACTAGATGGAAAAACAGTGAGTAAGCAAGGACTTATAAGTACATGATGCATAAATATAATATGGAAAGAAGGTTTTAAAGTTAAAAGAGGAACAAAAGATTAAAAAGGTTCCCTTCCACATGCCGACAAAACAAATATCCCTTAAATCATATATAATAAACATACAGATGTATGTAAATACACATAAATAAGTCTGGCATTTATTTTAGACTTGATCAACATCATGGGATATTGAGAGCAAAGAAAATGATGACAAATTGGTGTGTCTGAGGCATAAAACACAAAAGTGTGAGTGTTGGTTCTCATTAATATTTTATCATCTACCGTATTTATCGGCGTATAACACGCGCCGGCGTATAACACGCACCTAATTTTAAGAAGGAAATTTCAGGAAAAAAAACTTAAGAACTTAAATTAAGAACTTTGAAGCCCAATATGCCATTTTAATATGCCAGGATATTGCCCCCAATATGCCATTTAATATGCAGGATATTGCCCCCAATATGCCATTTAATATGCAGGATATTGCCCCTAATATGCCATTTTAATATGCCAGATATTGCCCCCAATATGCCATTTAATATGCAGGATATTGCCCCCAATATGCCATTTAATATGCAGGATATTGCCCCCAATATGCCATTTAATATGCAGGATATTGCCCCCAATATGCCATTTAATATGCCAGATATTGCCCCAATATGCCATTTAATATGCAGGATATTGCCCCCAATATGCCATTTTAATATGCCAGATATTGCCCCAATATGCCATTTAATATGCAGGATATTGCCCCCAATATGCCATTTTAATATGCCAGATATTGCCCCAATATGCCATTTAATATGCAGGATATTGCCCCCAATATGCCATTTATTATGCCAGGATATTGCCCCCAATATGCCATTTTAATATGCCAGATATTGCCCCAATATGCCATTTAATATGCAGGATATTGCCCCCAATATGCCATTTATTATGCCAGGATATTGCCCCCAATATGCCATTTAATATGCCCCCAATATGCCAGGATATTGCCCCTTAGTATGCTCGTTATGCCAGCGTGATGGGTTAGTGCTAGCGTGATGATTAGGGTTTGGGGTCAAAAGGTCACTATAGGAGAAGATTACATTTTTGCCCTATAACTTGCAAAAAAACAGAAAAATATGTAACATGCATATTTCTAAACTTGGGACAAAATGTAGAAACTATTTAGATAAATTGTAATTGTGTAAAAGATTTTTCAGGTCAAAATCAGAAAAAGTGAGTTTTTATAGTTAAATATCATATGATGAAAATGATGGTGTCTAAAGAAAGCCCTTTTAATGGCGATAAAATAGTATATAGTACAGGGCTCGACAAACCCAGGGCGCCAGGTCTGATATATGTATCAGTATGTATGTATGTATGTATGTATGTAGGTATGTATGTATGTAGGTATGTATGTGCCTGACTGGATGTGTGTGTATATATGGGTCTGACTGGATGTGTGTGTGTGTGTGTGTGTATATATGTGCCTGACTGGATGTGTGTGTGTGTGTGTGTGTGTGTATATATGTGCCTGACTGGATGTGTGTGGGTGGGTGTGTGTATTTATGTGCCTGACTGAATGTGTTTGTGTGTGTGTATGTGCCTGACTGAATGTGTTTGTATGTGCCTGACTGAATGTGTTTGTGTGTGTATGTGCCTGACTGAATGTGTTTGTGTGTGTGTATGTGCCTGACTGAATGTGTTTGTGTGTGTATGTGCCTGACTGAATGTGTTTGTGTGTGTATGTGCCTGACTGAATGTGTTTGTGTGTGTATGTGCCTGACTGAATGTGTTTGTGTGTGTGTGTATATGGGTCTGACTGGATGTGTGTGTGTGTGTGTATGTATGTATGTGACTGACTGGATGTGTATGTATATGTATTAAAACAAGGTGTAGCGGGTTTCGCACTCAGAAGTGGAGGGTGCACGGAGAGGACTTTCACCCTGGTACTCCAAATTAGAATAAATTATCCTTTATTCTGTATGTATATGTGATGGACTATGTTTCTGTATATGTGATGGACTATGTTGTGTGTGTATATATGTGACTGACTAAACATATAGCCCAAACAAATAGGTGTGATTGGTGCGCTAAGTAAAATCCACCGACAGAAAAATATATAAAATTATATAAAGCGAAATATAATATTTGCCTGAGAAAACTGGTATTTCAGTGCAGTATAATGTAGGTCTTCAATGTCTCACATTATATATATATAAGGGGACAGAAAAAGACAAACATAGTGTAATACAGTAAATATATACAATGATGGTGTAGTGTGGGTAATTACACTCACAAACAGTGTAGATTAAAATCGCTCATCTATCTCTTGTAAAGTTGTCTTCTCTCTTCTTAATATCACGCTCTCAGGCAGATGAACAAGATGAAGAGGTGGTATGTTAGACCAGGGCTCGACAAACCCCGGGCGCCAGGTCGCCATGGCGACCAGGAAATCAGACCTGGTGCCCGAGTATCGTGAGCCCCGCGTGGTGCCCTCGGCAATAGGATCGCTTTTTCCCTTCTCTCCAGCAGCGGTGCGCGAGGGAGCAGAGTGAGTGCACCGGCTGCACAGACTTCCTGCTCCGCCCCCTCGCGCACCGATATAGTGCTGATCGGGGAGCTCAGCAGGAAAGCTGCTCTCTGCCACCAGGCTGGAACGCCCCCCTCCCCCTCCCTTTATTGAGGCTTGAACGCCCCCCCCCCCCTCCCTTTATTGAGGCTTGAACGCCCCCCTCCCTCCCATTCTTGTGTTATAGCAGGGAGGGGGGACATTGATAGGTGAACATTTTTTATTTATTTTTTTCCTTTAAAAAAAACCTTCTGCCGTGTGTGTGTGTATATGTGTCTGACTGGATGTGTATGTGTGTGTGTGTGTGTATATATGTGTCTGACTGGATGTGTATGTGTGTGTGTGTGTGTATATATGTGTCTGACTGGATGTGTATGTGTGTGTGTGTGTGTATATATGTGTCTGACTGGATGTGTGTGTGTATATATGTGTCTGACTGGATGTGTGTGTGTATATATGTGTCTGACTGGATGTGTGTGTGTGTGTGTATGGATGTGTATGTGTGTGTGTATATATGTGTCTGTGTGTATATATATATATATGTGTGTGTGTCTGACTGGATGTGTGTGTGTATATATGTGTCTGACTGGATGTGTGTGTTTGTGTGTGTATATATGTGTCTGACTGGATGTGTGTGTGTATATATGTGTCTGACTGGATGTGTATGTGTGTGTGTGTGTATATATATGTGTCTGACTGGATGTGTGTGTGTATATATGTGTCTGACTGGATGTGTGTGTGTGTGTGTATGGATGTGTATGTGTGTGTGTATATATGTGTCTGTGTGTGTATATATATATGTGTGTGTGTCTGACTGGATGTGTGTGTGTATATATGTGTCTGACTGGATGTGTGTGTTTGTGTGTGTATATATGTGTCTGACTGGATGTGTGTGTGTATATATGTGTCTGACTGGATGTGTATGTGTGTGTGTGTGTATATATGTGTCTGACTGGATGTGTGTGTGTATATATGTGTCTGACTGGATGTGTGTGTGTGTGTGTGTGTGTATGGATGTGTATGTGTGTGTGTATATATGTGTCTGGATGTGTTTGTGTATATATATGTGTGTGTCTGACTGGATGTGTTTGTGTGTATATATGTGTCTGACTGGATGTGTTTGTGTGTATATATATGTCTGACTGGATGTGTTTGTGTGTATATATGTGACTGACTGGATGTGTGTGTGTGTGTGTGACTGACTGACTGGATGTGTGTGTGTGTGTGTGTGTGTGTGTGTGTGTGTGACTGGATGTGTGTGTGTGTGTGTGTGTGTGTGACTGACTGGATGTGTGTGTGTGACTGACTGGATATGTGTGTGTGTGTATGTGACTGACTGGATATGTGTGTGTGTGTGTGTGTGTGTGTGTGTGTGACTGACTGGATATGTGTGTGTGTGTGCGACTGGATGTGTGTGTGTGTGTGCGACTGACTGGATGTGTGTGTGTGTGCGACTGACTGGATGTGTGTGTGTGTGTGACTGACTGGATGTGTGTGTGTGTGACTGACTGGATGTGTGTGTGTGTGACTGACTGGATGTGTGTGTGTGACTGACTGGATGTGTGTGTGTGACTGACTGGATGTGTGTGTGTATGTATATGTAGAAAAACAAGGTGTAGCGGGTTTCGCTATGTGTGTCTGTCTGTGACTGCGTGTGTTTATGTGCTGTTGTCTGGCTCCTAGATATTTTAGCTGGCTCCTAAAACTCGGATACATTTGTCAAGCCCTGTGTTAGACAGTAAAAAGATAGAAGTTTAATAAAAAAACAATAGCATCTTACATATGTGGTTATAGATGTCAGATATTTTTCTGTGACTGCAGAGATCCAAAATGGGAACAAAGTCCAAAGGGCCAATTCAGCCGAAGTAAATCCAGAAGGAATCCAAAAAGTTCGTAATATGAATAGGATTTAGACCTGGCGCCTGGGTGCAGTCATCCTCATGGTCCCCTTGCCTCTGCCATCAGATTTTTTTTTAAAATTCTGAGCGCGAGGGGGTAACGTCTGTGCGGATGGCACAGACTGCAAGCTCCGCCCCCTCGCGCAATGCATGTCTGAGTGCCGGTTGTCGTCACGTGACATCCTGGCACTCAGCAGGCCGACCAACGAAGATCAGCTGCAGCACAAATGTCCCCCTCCCCTGCAGTGAGGTAAAGCAGCAGGGAGGGGGGACATGTTAAGAAACCAAGAAAAGACTGTGTGAGGTGGGTGTGTGTTTGTATATTTGTGTGAATGTAAAGTAGGTGTGTGTGTGAGGTGTTTGGATATATATGTGTATATGTGAAGTAGGTGTGTGTGAGGTGTTTGTATATATGTGTATATGTAAAGTAGGTGTGTGTGAGGTGTTTGTATATTTGTGTATATGTAAAGTAGGTGTGTGTGAGGTGTTTGGATATATGTGTATATGTAAAGTAGGTGTGTGTGAGGTGTTTGGATATATGTGTATATGTAAAGTAGGTGTGTTTGTATATATGTGAAGTAGGCGTGTGTGTTTATGAATTGCGTTTATGTTTGCGTGATTGTCTGGCTCCTAAAATCAAATTAAATTTGTCAAGCCCTGCGTTAAGGGGTTAAACAATCTGGAAGATTTCAGAGATTGATGTTATAACTTTTTAGGATCTTCTAAATATTTTAGAGTAGTTTTCCACGTGCTTCTTACAAGAAATAAGGCAATGTCACCAAATATTTACAAAGCATATGTAAACTTTTGACCCTGAAAGAAATCTATCTGTAATTGATCGTTTTAAAGTGACATCAGATGGGAACAGAGTAGATTCCTTAATTGACTTGCCAAAAGAAATGTATGGGAACATGAAATGTGTGGATTTGTGAACATGAGAGTCTTAGCCTAGGTTGATGTAAACTTTTGGCCTCAACTGTAGCTTTGTAAATGTGTAAAACTTGTCTATAAGACAGGGCTCGACAAACCCCAGGCGCCAGGTCGCCATGGCGACCAGTAAATTGGACCTGGCGCCTGGGTGCCGTCAGCCTCATGGTCCCCTCACCACTGCCAATCCGAATTTTTTTTTTTTTGCGCAGCGCGAGGGGGTAAAGTCTGTGCCATCCGCACAGACTGCAAGCTCCGCCCCCTCGCGCAACGCGTGTCTGTGTGCCGGGTGTCGTCACGGCAGCAGGGAGGGGGGGCACGTTAAGAAACCAAGAAAAGACTGTGTGAGGTGTGTGTGTGTTTGAATATATGTGTGTATATATGTGTATGTAAAGTAGGTGTGTGTGAGGTGTTTGTATATATGGGTATATGTAAAGTAGGTGTGTGTGAGGTGTTTGTATATATGGGTATATGTAAAGTAGGTGTGTGTGAGGTGTTTGGATATATGTGTATATGTAAAGTAGGTGTGTGTGAGGTGTTTGGATATATGGGTATATGTAAAGTAGGTGTGTGTGAGGTGTTTGTATATTTGTGTATATGTAAAGTAGGTGTGTGTGAGGTGTTTGTATATTTGTGTATATGTAAAGTAGGTGTGTGTGAGGTGTTTGGATATATGGGTATATGTAAAGTAGGTGTGTGTGAGGTGTTTGTATATTTGTGTATATGTAAAGTAGGTGTGTGTGAGGTGTTTGGATATATGGGTATATGTAAAGTAGGTGTGTGTGAGGTGTTTGTATATATGTGTATGTAAAGTAGGTGTGTGTGTGAGGTGTTTGTATATATGTGTATGTAAAGTAGGTGTGTGTGTGAGGTGTTTGTATATATGTGTATGTAAAGTAGGTGTGTGTGTGAGGTGTTTGTATATATGTGTATGTAAAGTAGGTGTGTGTGTGAGGTGTTTGTATATATGTGTATGTAAAGTAGGTGTGTGTGTGAGGTGTTTGGATATATGTGTATGTAAAGTAGGTGTGTGTGTGAGGTGTTTGGATATATGGGTATATGTAAAGTAGGTGTGTGTGTGAGGTGTTTGTATATATGTGTATGTAAAGTAGGCGTGTGTGAGGTGTTTGGATATATGGGTATATGTAAAGTAGGCGTGTGTGTTTATGAATTGCGTGTATGCTTGCGTGATTGTCTGGCTCCTAAATTTTTTTGCTGGCTCCTAAAATCTAATTACATTTGTCAAGCCCTGCTATAAGAAATAAATAACATACGATCCAAACAAACTTTGCGACAATGAACGTGCCTGACACGTCCTGAGGTGGATCGCGAAAACCGTTCTGACGGTGCTACTGTATTGACTCAAAATCTAGGCAATAGGCAGCACCGAAATTTCAGCTCTGGGGCACCCACGATCGCTCCAGAGAGCGATTGTGGGTGCCATATTGCAGGAGAAATATGGCTGTTCCCTCTTGTGGGTAAAGCTCCGGAAATGAAAAAAGAATTCACTTCCGATGATCTGAAACTGTTGCATGACTGCTCCTATATGCAATCAGCAACAATGCAATGAAAAAAAACTTAATTAGCTAAAATGTAGGGTTAGGGTTAGAATAGTAGTTAGGGTTACAATTAAATTATGGATAGCATAAGGGCTAAGGCAGGGCTTGACAAATTTATCTGAGTTTTAGGAGCCAGCTAAAAAATCTAGGAGCCAGACAACGGCACATAAACACAAACACACGCAGTCACACATAGTCTGTCACATATACATACAGAATAAAGGATCCTTTATTCTGATTCGGAGGACTAGGGTGAAAGTCCTCTGCATGCACCCTCCACTTCTGAGTGCGAAATCTGTTACACCTTGTTTTTCTACATATACATCCAAACATCCCCACACACACACATCCAGTCAGTCACATACATTATATATATATATATATATATATATATATATATATATATACACACACACATCCGGTCAGTCACATATACACACACAAAGACATCAAGGCACACATATATACACACACACACACACACACACACACACACACAAACACATCCAGGCACACACATATATACACACACACAAACACATCCAGGCATACACATATATACACACAAACACATCCAGGCACACACATAAAAACACACACACACACACACACACACACAAACACATCCAGGCCCACACATATATACACACACACACAAACACATCCAGGCACACACACAAACACATCCAGGCACACACATAAACACACATAAACACATCCAGGCACACACATATACACACACACAAACACATCCAGGCACACACATATATACACACAAACACATCCAGGTAGACATACACAAGACAGCAGGGTTTTTTTTGTTGTTGTTGTTTTTTTTTTTTTTAAAGAAAAAAAAAAAAAAGTTCACCTATCAATGTCCCCCCTCCCTGCCATTACACCTCAATGCAGAGAGGGGGGGGCGGTTTCCGTTGCAGCCTGGTGGCACAGAGCAGCATCCCTGCTATGCTCCCCGGTGATCAGCTATAACGCGGTGCGTGAGGGGGCGGAGCAGGAAGTATGTGCAGCCGGTGCACTCACTCTGCTCCCTCGCGCACCGCTGCTGATATAAAGAAAATAAAAAAACCCCGATCCCATTGCCGAGGGCACCACGCGGGGCTCACGATACCCGGGCGCCAGGTCTGAATTCCTGGTCGCCATGGCGACCTGGCGCCTGGGGTTTGTCGAGCCCTGGGCTAAGGTTAAAATTAAATTAGAATATATTAAGGATTAGCATAAGTTTTAGAGTTGGGGTTAAATTTAGGGTTCGGGTCAAAAAGGTCACTGTATGGTGTATGGCTGCATAGGTGTGCTTAGGAATCTAACGAAAGTTTACTTCCTAAGCACCGATCGTGTTGCTAAAGTGCCTCGCTAGTAAGGTACTTAGCAATATCCAAAGATCTGTTGGTGGTCACTCTCCTGAGCGACCACATCAGCAAGCTAGAAGAAAGCGCTGCCTTCTACAAGCAAGAGCAACGGAAGTGATTTTTCTCACTTCCATTGCTCTAGGGGGCTCTGTTCAATGCTGGCAAAGCAGATCAGTGTGACCTGTGTGCCGGCAAGTATGGTAAGGGTTCAGATGTGCTCTAACCATACAGTCAAAGGCAATATTTACAAAAAGTGAGGGAGGGAGGGGGGTTTAGTGAGGGAGAGAGACAGATCGTTTTTATAGTCATAAGAAGGGCTTTCTTTTGATATCATTATTTTGATAATAGCATATAATTTGATATAAAAAAATATTTGATTCATTTTGCAGGGCCAGAACTATAAGTAGTGCAACGTGATTTCAAAATCACTTTTTTCAAAATTAGCGATAATGACATTGTAACACTGATATCTGTACTAAATCCCCCCCCCCCCCCCCCCCACACACACATGTACATATTTTTGAAAACTAGACAACTCAGGGAATTTAACTTGGGGTAGTTTGACACTTTTCATGTATCGATTTTACCACCAACATTTGCCAAAGTTTGCAGCAGAAAAAAGTTTTTTAAATTTTTCACATAGATTGCAATTTAGGTAAACATTTCCTTGGAAATGTGAAGGGGTATTGCCAAATAACACCTCAATATGTGATCAGCAATATCTCCTGAGTGCAGGGATACCACCCATGCATAGGTTGGTTAGGTTATTTGGGGGTTAAAAGGCCACATTTGAGAGGTGCGCTTTTTGGTTTTCCAACTTGGAATTTTGATATGCAGGAAACCTGCGCCCATGTCCCATTTGGGACATTTTTGAAGCCAGATAATGTAATTTACCCCACAAAACCAAATATTTTTGAAAACAAGACACCCTAGGGTATTTCAAATGGTAGTATTTTAACACTTTCCATGCACTAATTCTACCACCAGCCTATGTCAAAGTTTTGAGTAGTAATTTTTTTCCTATACATTGTACTTAAGGCATGAATTCACAAATCCTGTTATGCGTCACTGCCAAATAACACCTCAATATGTGTTCAGCAACATTTCCTACAGGGATACCACCCATGCATAGGTTGATAAGGTTATTTGGGGGTTAAAAGGCCACATTGAGAGGTGTGCTTTCTGGTTTTTCAACTTGGAATTTTGACATGCAGAAAACCTGCGACCAGACAGCCAGACAGTGTATTTTACCCCACAAAACGATATATTTTTGAAAACTAGACATCCTAAAGTATTTCAAATAGTGGTATTTTAATACTCTATATGTACTAATTCTACCACTAGCCTTTGTCAAATTTTTGGTTGATTTTTTTATGTATTATTTCCACATACATTGTACTTCGGGCATGAATTTACAGATCGTGTTAGGTGTCAATGCCAAACAACACCTCAATATATGTTCAGCAACATCTCCTGAGTACAGGGATATCACGCATGCATAGTGATTGTTGGGTTGGTTGACATGGGATGCAACCATGTTCCATTTGGGAAACTTTTGAAGCCTGTCAAAGTATTTTACCCCATCAAACCATATATTTTGGAAATTCTAGGGTATTTAAAATTGTGGTATTCTAACACTTTCCATGTACTAATTCTACCACCAACCTATGTCAAAGGGTTGGGATGTCATTTTTTTTTTTTTTTTTTTTACACACAGTGTATTACATGCATGAATTTTCAGATTCTGGTATTTGCCACGGTCAACCAACATCTGAGTACAGGGATACCACTCATGCATAGGTTTGTTGGTTTGTTTTGGGGCTAAATGGCAACGTTTGGGATGGGCGCATTTTCAACTTGGAATTTTGACATGTAGTCAGCCTGCGCCCATATTCCATTTGGAAAATTTTTGAAGCCGGCCAATGTATTTTACCCCATCAAACCATGTTTTTGGAAAATAGACATCCAAAGGTATTTAAAATGGTGGTATTTTAATACTGTATATGTACTAATTCTACCACCAGTCTTTGTCAAAGTTTGTGGTAGTAAATTTTTGGAGTTTTGTTTCCACATACATTGTACTTCAGGCATGAATTCACAGATTCTGGTATATGTCACTGTCAAACAACACCCCCAATATGTGTACATCTCCCGAGTACGGCGATACCATCCATGTATAGGTTTGTTGGGGGGGGGGGGGGGTAAAAGGCAACATTTGTGAGGTGCGCATCTCAGTGTTACAACTTGGAATTTTTACATGTAGTCAACCTGCGTCCATGTCCTATATGGCAGGGCTTGACAAATTTATTTTGATTTTAGGAGCCAGACATTTTTTTTAGGAGCCAGACAATCACGCAAACATAAACACAATTCATAAACACACACGCCTACTTCACATATATACAAACACACATACTTTACATATACACATATATACAAACACCTCACACACACATATATACACACAAACACCTCACACACACATATATACACAAACACCTCACACACACATATATTCACAAACACCTCACACACACATATATTCACAAACACCTCACACACACATATATTCACAAACACCTCACACACACATATATTCACAAACACCTCACACACACATATATACAAACAACTCACACACACATATATACAAACACACATACTTTACATATACACATATATACAAACACCTCACACACACACATATATACAAACACACATACTTTACATATACACATATATACAAACACCTCACACACACATATATACAAACACCTCACACACACATATATACAAACACCTCACACACACACATATATACAAACACCTCACACACACATATATATACAAACACACATACTTTACATATACACATATATACAAACACCTCACACACACACATATATACAAACACCTCACACACCCATATATATATATATAAACACCTCACACACCCATATATATATAAACACCTCACACACCCATATATACAAACCCCTCACACACACCTACTTTACAATACATACAAACACACACCCACCTAACACAGTTTTTTCTTGGGGGTTTCTTCTTGATGTGTCCCCCTCCCAGCTGCTTTACCTCACTGCAGGGGAGGGGGACATTCACGCTGCAGCTTAACTCCGTTGGTCGGCGTGCTGAGTGCCAGGATGTCACGTGACGACACCCGGCACTCAGACACGCGTTGCGCGAGGGGGCGGAGCTTGCAGTCTGTGCCATCGGCCATCGGCACAGACTTTACCCCCTCGCGCTGCGGAAAAATCGGATGGCAGCGGCAAGGGGACCAGGAGGCTGACAGCACCCAGGCGCCAGGTCTAATTTCCTGGTCGCCATGGCGACCTGGCGCCTGGGGTTTGTCGAGCCCTGCTATATGGGATATATCTTTGAAGTCAGCCAAAGTAATTTACCCCCACCAAACCATATATTTTTTATGTAAGTAGACACCCATGACTCCTTGTGGCAAGGGCTCAGCAGCCACCAATACATTACAAGATGATGTATCAGAAAGCTGACCAGGGTCAAAATCGAACCCTGAGTCAGCGATCTCCGAATCAGTGCCTAAGCAGTAATCTACAGCAAAGAAGGGGTTAATAGCTCTTAGAAGAGCCTATCTAGTACTATAATACATTACTGTACAAATAAATGAATCCATAAGAAAGTGCAGACAGCAAAAAATACTGTTACTGTGCAAGATTACTGCTTATACAGTGATGAATGGCAGGGATTTTTAAAAAAATTGTTAGTGTTTTTTTTATTATTGTAATGTATATTGTATATTTATTATGTTATTGTACTTTAACTAACTTTTACTATTTTGATCTGTCTCTCTACCTCACAAAAAAAAAATGTGAGAAGAGGGAGGCAGTTATCAACACTTACAGAGCATAGGAAGCGATTAAATTAGCTTCCTATGCTCTTCTTTCATGCCGTTGTTTTAAAGGCACTGCGCCTTTAAAACGGGCATTTTAATCGCTCTCTGGAGCGATCGAATTGCTGACGGGCATTTTTTCAGTATTGCACGATGCTTCCACATGGAAGCATCGTTGCAATGCCGTTTGAGCACTGTAAGCGGAAACAATCCGCTTTCAGTGCTCGTTTTGACAAGGGTCACTAACGCCTCGCCACACAGGACGGACCTAGCACATCCTGTGTCGGCAAGGGGTTAAGATTACTGCTTGTATAGTGCACAGGCTTCTTTCCAGTGTTATTTGATACAGGCATTTTGTATAAATCATATTTTTAATATTAGACTCAAGTCCTTCCTAGTGATTACTCGTCATAAGAGCCGCACCATTAGCGACCTTATGACGAGTTAACTCGTCATGCAGTCTAGCCGGCGGTGCGCTCCGTGGGCACCGCCAGCTAGTCTGCAACGGGTCCAGGACTAAGCCTCGCACCCGAGGCAAAGCTCCTGGACCCGATCGGTCAGTTTCCGGGCATGTGATCGTGGTGATTGAGTTATCACCGCGATAACATGCAAATTAGATGGCAAAGTCAGTGTGTTCACACACATACTTTGCCTCTAATTCACTCTCTGTGCTTCACATTCTTATAGTGAAGCACAGAGAGTGACCTGTAAGTAAAAATAAATTAATTACATACACATAGGTTTAAAAAAAAAAAAATATTAACCCTTTCATTGCTGATCACAGTTTTTAACTGTGATCAGTTTCCTTCCACTTTATGGCCCTCATTTATTTATTTTTTTGTTTTTTTAACAGATTTTTTTATTTTTACAATTTATAAAGTTTTTTTTAAATAAATAAAGGTAATTTTAATATATTTATTTAATAAAATGTAACCCCTGCATGCCTGTTGCATGATTTTTACTGATCTGACATCGCACACTTCAGAGTTTTTTTCTGTCTTTTTTGTTATGGGGGGTTTGGGAACCAATATTTTTCTTTTCTATTAGTTAGTTAATTAGGGGGGATCAGTGGGTTAGTGTTGCACTCGTTATGTAGCTTATTATTGGGAAAATAATGGGGAAAAACTTTTTTTTCCTCAAAAGTTTCCTCTTTTATATGTATTTTTTAATACTAAAATGTAAATCATTTTTATGTATAGGGTATCAAAAGAAAGCTCTAACTGTCCTCTAAAAAACAACATATAACTTGTATGGGTACGTTAAATGAGAGAGAGGAAATTTATGTTTCAAAAAACGCGTATTAAAAAACGCTCTGGTCCTTGGCCCAGGAAAATCCCTGGTCCTTAAAGGGTTAATGTGACCTATAAACTGTACAACTCAATTGAAAAACAAACTGAAATCTTTTAGATAGAGGGAAGAAAAAAAATAATGTGGTTGCATAAGTGTGCACACCCTCTTCATCACTGGGGATGTAGCTGTGTTCAGAATAAAGCAATCACATTCCAAATCATGTTAAATAGGAGTCAGCATACACCTGCCATCATTTAACCCCTTAGTGACAAGACATTTTCACCTTGACTTTCCCTTGGTGACAATGGCTGTTTTGACATTTCTAGGGTGTTTGTGTTTAGCTGTAATTTTTTTCTCTCACATACAGTACCCACACAAATTATATGTTGTTTTTATCGTCATAAAAAGGGCTTTCATTAGAAACCATTATGTTCATCATATCTTATAATTTACTACAAAACAAATCATAAAATATGAAAAACCCACTTTTTCTATCTTTGACCTAAAATATAATTTATACAAATAAAATCATTAAAAAAAATACCCCGACTAAATAGTTTCTAAATGTTGTCCCGAGTTCAAAAATATGCATGTTTCCATATTTTTCGGTATTTTTTTTGCGAGTTATGGGGCAAAAACTAAAAATAGTGTTTTTTGTTTTTTTCCTATATTGACCTTTTGACCCCAACCCGAACCCAAAATTTAACCCTAACACTAAATTTAACCCCAACTCTAATCCTTATTATATCGCTTAATATTTTTTAATTTTAATTTAATTTTAACCCTATCCCTTATGCTAAAAAATATTTAATTTTAACCCTATAGGCTAATATAGCTATATAACCTGTTTTTAATTAATTAAATATGTATTTTAAATATTTTCCATTGTAATGCTATTTAACTACCACTAGGGGCAGTCAAGTAGCATATTCAGAGCGACGGAATTGAAGTTACTTTCACTTCCGAAGCTCAGACCGGCAGAGGGCTTAGCCATATTGACGGAGCAGCATGCTCCATCAATATGGCTCCCCACGATCGCTCCATGGGGCGATCGTGGGTGCCCCAAAATAGAAATTTCGGTGCTGGCTATTGCCTCGACATCGAGGCAATAGACCAGCACCATTAAAGCGGTTTTCGCGATCGCTGATCGCGAAAACCGCTTGATTCACCGCAGGACGTGATAGGCACGTCCTTTGTCGCGAAGGTGTTAAAGTGCCTCTGATTAACCCCAAATAAAGTTCAGCTGCTCTAGTTGGTCTTTCCTGAAATTTTCTTAGTCGCATCCCACAGCAAAAGCCATGGTCCACAGAGAGCTTCCAAAGCATTAGAGGGATCTCATTGTTAAAAGGTATCAGTCAGGAGAAGGGTACAAAAGAATTTCCAAGGCATTAGATATACCATGGAACACAGTGAAGACGGTCATCATCAAGTTGAGAAAATATGGCACAACAATGACATTACCGAGAATTGGAGCTCCCTTCAAAATTGATGAAAAGACGAGAAGAAAACTGGTCTGGGAGGCTACCAAGAGGCCTACAGCAACATTAAAGGAGCTGCAGGAATATCTGGCAAGTACTGGCTGTGTGGTACATGTGACAACAATCTCCCGTATTCTTCATTTGGCTATGGGGTAGAGTGGCAAGACGAAAGCCTTTTCTTACGAAGAAAAACATCCAAGCCAGGCTACATTTTGCAAAAACACACCTGAAGTCTCCCAAAAGCATGTGGGAAAAGGTGTTATGGTTTGATGAAACCAAGGTTGAACTTTTTGGCCATAATTCCAAAAGATATGTTTGGCGCAAAAACAACACTGCACATCACCAAAAGAACACCATACCCACAGTGACGCATGGTGGTGGCAGCATCATGCTTTGGGGCTGTTTTTCTTCAGCTGGAACTGGGGCCTTAGTTAAGATAGAGGGAATTATGAACAGTTCCAAATACCAGTCAATATTGGCACAAAACCTTCAGGCTTCTGCTAGAAAGCTGAACATGAAGAGGAACTTCACCTTTCAGCATGACAACGACCCAAAGCATACATACAAATCAACAAAGGAATGGCTTCACCAGAAGAAGATTAAAGTTTTGGAATGGTCCAGCCAGAGCCCAGACCTGAATCCGATTGAAAATCTGTGGGGTGATCTGAAGAGGGCTGTGCACAGGAGATGCCCTCACAATCTGACAGATTTGGAGGGTTTTTGCAAAGAAGAGTGGGCAAATCTTGCCAAGTCAAAATGTGCCATGCTGATAGACTCATACCCAAAAAGACTGAGTGCTGTAATAAAATCAAAAGGTGCTTCAACAAAGTATTAGTTTAAGGGTGTGCACACTTATGCAACCACATTATTTTATTTTTATATTTTTTCTTCCCTCTACCTAAAAGATTTCAGTTTGTTTTTCAATTGAGTTGTACAGTTTATAGGTCACATTAAAGGTGGAAAAAGTTCTGAAATTATTTATCTTTGTCTCATTTTTTTTACAGCACAGAAACCTGACATTTTAACAGGGGTGTGTAGACTTTGTATATCCACTGTATGTACCCTCCTTTTTTCCACAGTTCCAACAATCTTTACTAAGGTGAGGGTACATTTTTGATAGTTGGGTGGGAACCCGCATCTATGTATGACCTTAAATTGTGTCTCAAGCAGGGAGAGGTCTTTGACATTTCTATTGACTTTTGATTAGGCTTTAATGACTCCTTCTTGAGATATTATTTTCTGAGTGTCTTTTTGCCATTTCTGGATAACTGGCCACTCAGACAAACTTCCATGGCTCTAATACAGTCTAAACATCTGGAAAAGATCTTTTTTGTATTACTGTGTGCAAAAGTCCTTGATAATATTTTTGTCGAGTTAGTCTTTTCGAGAGGTAGATGTGCGTTTAGGCAATATTTTACCCTCAGATATTTAAAAATACTGTTATTCGGTATGTTATACTCCTGGGACAGTTGCGTAAATGTTTTTATTTTGCTGTCTTGGATGAGGTCGGCTAGTGTCTATCTTGCCAATCTCCTCAGTCAAAATCTGTCATACAGTGATCAAGGACCTTTAATGGGAGACTCTCTATTAATTTGTCAGACAAACCCAATCTTTTACTTATTGCATACCATGACGAGATAATCTTCTGATTCAGACAAGGTTTCTTCCCCCTCCAAACAAAATTATCATTTGGAGCCAGCTTGGGGAAATCTTAAGTGGGAGCATCCTGAATAGATAAACCCACTTAGGGAGTATATATATGCTCTTATCACATTTATTCTCACCCAACAGGAGAGCTCTCCTTGTCACCATTGTCAAGTAGTTTATTTGTAATAGATTTAACACATTAGCTTCAATGGTACTATCTGCATTAGCTGTTATGATTATCTCAAGATAAGTGAATTCTTTCTGACATATTTTAAACTTAAGGTTTTTCTGTATTCTATCAAACTCCTCTTTTTGAGTATTATGCGCCATTACCACAGTCTTTTGAACATTTAACTTGTAATTTGATTCTTTACCATACTCCAAAACCTCGGACATGAAACTTTCTAACGATTTCTCTGGATCAATGTAACAAGAATATCATCTACATCTAGAGATATGGTTAACTCCTCTTTCCCTTTATAATAACCTTTAATTTGGGGGCTCTTATGTTAATTGCTAGAGGCTCACGAGCTAAAATATATAATATTGGTGAGAGTGGACATCCCTGGCGGGTACCGTTTCTTAGTTCGAACCACTCTGAGGGTATATTTACATACCCACCACCCTGGCTGTAGGTCCCGTGTATAAAGCGGTTATTGCTCCTCTCATCCATCCCTTGATTCCGTAGGAGTATAATGTCTTCATCATGTACCCCCACCCGACCCTGTCAAAAGCCTTCTCGGCATCTAAAGACAGGGTCAGGAAAGGGGTACCACTTCTCTCCACCTCCATCAAGAGATCATTCAGCCTTCTATTATTATTACCAGGATCTCTGCCTGGAACAAATCCAATTTGATCGCGATGTATCAAATGGTGAAGGACCTCTTAAAGATGATTGGCTAATATTGCAGAGTATAACTTGGTATCCACATTAATAAGCGAGATCGGATGATAAGCAGAGATATCTTCCGGGTTTTTATCTTGTTTTAAAATTGGAGCAATATTTGCTTGTAGCATCTCAGTCGGACAATAACTTGAGAATGCAATTGTATTATAGGTGTGGACCAGATGGTCTATTATTTGTGTTTTTAAGGTCTTATAGAACAGGGCTCGACAAACCCCGGGCGCCTTAACCCGGGTGCCGGTACCCTCATGTTCCCCTTGCCATTCGTTTTGGTTTTTTTTGCAGCGCGAAGGGGGAAAGTCTGTGCTGTGCGGATTACACAGACAGCAAGATCTGCCCCCTCACGCAATGCGTGTGCGAGTGCTGGATGTCGTCACTTGACAACCCAGCACTCAGCCGAAAGAGCAATGAGGATCGGCTGCAGCACGAATGTTCCCCCTCCCTTGCAATGAGTTAAGCAGCAGGGAGGGGGAACATTCGTGTTGCAGCCAATCTTCACCCAGCAATCACATAAGTTAAGAAAGGGGGGGGGGGGACTGTGTATGTGTGAGGTGTATTTGTGTATGTGAAGTGGGGGGGTGTATATGTGAAGTGGGGGGGTGTATATGTGAAGTGGGGGGGTGTATATATATGATGTGGTGATGTGGGGGGTTGTATATATATGATGTGGGGGGTTGTATATATGTTAAGTGGAGGGGTGTATGTGAAGTGGGTTGGTGTGTGTGTGGTGTATATGTGAAGTGGGTTGGTGTGTGTGTGGTGTATATGTGAAGTGGATTGGTGTGTGTGTGGTGTGTATGTGAAGTGGATTGGTGTGTGTGTGTGTGGTGTATATGTGAAGTGGGTTGGTGTGTGTGTGTGGTGTATATGTGAAGTGGGTTGGTGTGTGTGGTGTATATGTGAAGTGGGTTGGTGTATGTGTGGTGTATATGTGAAGTGGATTGGTGTGTGTGTGTTTATGAATTGCGTGTATGTTTGCGTGATTGTCTGGCTCTTAATTAAAAAAAAAAAAAATTGATGGCTCTTAGAATCAAATTACATTTCTCAAGCCCTGTTATAGAAGAAATTTCCAAACCGTCTGGGCCCGGAGTTTTATATTTACTAATTTATCAATTACTAGGTTTACCTCACTTTTTTCTATAGGGCGATTCATAAGAAGCTCCTGTTCACTAGTTATCTTAGGGATGTTGATTTTGGCCAAATTGGTTGAAATTTCTACCTCTGGTGTCAAATTTGGAAGGTTATAGAGGGAGTCATGCGAACTCCTTTCCTATCTCTTTAGGGGATAGTAGTGTCCTCCACCCTCTACAATCCTGCAAATCCTATTACACGCATTCGATAATTAGTGCTTTTTTGTGAACAACCTTATAATAAGACAGTGGAGCATTTTTAAGGTTACAGCAATAAAAGCTCTTAACTCCTACCACATTACTTCAATTATATAAAATAAAAAAGACCAGGCCCTCAAGGACTACATCTCTTACTACTAATACAGCACATATATGACTTTGCATTTTCAAAATTATCTTATTGTTACTTAACACCTTGCCGACACAGGATGTGCTAGGTCCGTCCTGTGTGGCGAGGAGTTAGTGACACAGGTCTTGTGTCAAAACGAGCACTGAAAGCGGATTTTTTCCGCTTTCAGTGCTCAAGCGGCATTGCAACGATGCTTCCGTATGGAATCGTGCAATGCTAAAAAATATGCCCGTCGGCATTTCGATCGCTCCGGAGAGCGATAGAAATGCCGGTTTTAAAGGCACAGTGCCTTTAAAACGACGGGCAATGAAGAAAAAAAAAGCATAGGAAGCAAATGTATTCCTCACATTTTTTTTTAGTGAGGGAGAGAGACAGATCAAAGTAATAAAAGTATGTTAAAGAAAATAAATACACAATTCACTAATAAAACAATTCAAAAAAGTTATTAAAAGCAATTCCCTGCGTTTAACCCCTTCCCTGCCATTGATCTTGCGTAAGCAGTGATCTTGCACATCAGAGCTTTTTGCTGTTTGTGCATTTTTTAGGGGTTAATTTATGTTGTACTGTAATTTATTACAGTACTACAAAGGCTCTTCTAAGAGTTATTAACCCCTTCTTTGTCGTCGATCACTGCTTACGCAATGATATTGACGCCAAAGCAATTTTTATCTGTCTGCATATTTTATTTTTATTTTTTACACACACCCGCTAGGGCAGTGATGGCGAACCTTTTTGAGCCCGAGTGCCCAAACCGCAATACATGCCAACTTTTTTCCCCTCAAAGTGCCAACACGGCAATTAAACCTGAATACTGAGGTTTAAGTTTAGAAAAAACAACTCTAACAGTTGTCCGAACTAATTAACATCTTTTGTTTTAAAAGAAGAACAAAACAACAGAGAGTTCAATGATACAAACTGTTTTTTTATTGAAAAAACATCAATTCTAGTAAATTAAAACACACTGGTGTTCGGTGGTGCTTTACCTTATTAAGGACCTATTCCCACCTATCCACCTGCAGTTTGCATGCATCTTACATGCTGCTTTGGCACAGTTTACATCAGAATTACATCAGTCTTACATCCAGTTTTGGTGCAGCTTTCAATGTATGTCAATGGACATGCATTTTTCATCAGGTTTCTGTACATCCAGCTGCACCAAAACTGCATGTAAACTGTAGTACTGTGTGTACTCAGCTGCCCGTGTGTGTACTCAGCAGTCTGCTGAATACACACACTGCTAAATACACACACAGACAGACTGTTGAATGCACTTATATAGTCGGCTGAATACACACAATGCTGGATACACACAGACAGAATGCTGAGTACACACAGACAGTCTGCTGAGTACACACACACACACAGTCTTCTGAATACACACACACAGTCCGCTGAATACACACACACACACACAAAGCGGAGTACACACACTCTGCTGAAACACACACTGCTGAATGCATGCTGCTGAATACACACACACACACAGAATGCCGAGTACACACTGTCTGCTGAATACACACACACAGACCTCTGAGTGCGCACACACACACAGACCTCTGAGTGCGCACACACACACAGACCGCTGAGTACACACACACAGACCGCTGAGTACACACACACAGACCGCTGAGTACACACACCACTGAGTACACACACACAGACCACTGAGTACACACACACACACACACAGTACACACACACACACACAGACCACTGAGTACACACACACACACACAGACCACTGAGTACACACACACACACACACAGAACGCTGATGACACACATACAGACTGATACATACACACACATATACTGCACTGAGGGGTGCAGTGTATGTGTTTGTGTGTGAGGTGTGCTGTGTGAGTAGAGGTGCTATGTGTGAGTGGGTGGGGGGTGTTATGTGAGTGGGGGTGCTGTGTGTGTGGGTGGGGGGGTGTTATGTGAGGGGGTGCTGTGTGAGAGTATGGGGGGTGCTGTGTGAGAGTGGGGGAGGGTGATGTGTGTAAAGGGGGGGTGCTTCAGGTAGAATTTTTATTTTTTTAATAATCATTAAAAAATATATTTTTTTATTTATCCCCCCTCCCTTCTTCTTACCTTTGGTGAAGGAGGGGGGACACAGTCGGTGGTAAGTAGCTGTATGCCTCCTGTCCTCCCGCGCAATGCTGTGTGGAGCGTTGCCATGGGAACACGCGGCAACGCTCCCCACAGCCTTCTCGCGGGAGGATCGATCTGCGTGTCACATCCCTCCCCTTGCTGGCTGTCTCAAGTCCTCCGAAGCGGAAGCAGAGTAGGCGCCTGCCATTTTGAGCAGGCAGGTGCCTACTCTGCATTAATGCCGACCCGCACCAGCCACCTCCCGGCGACCTATGGCCGCGTGCCCACAGAAAGGGCCCGGCGTGCCACCTGTGGCACGCGTGCCATAGGTTCGCCATCACTGCCCTAGGATGTCTTGTTTTCCAAAATATATGGTTTGATGGAGTAAAATACATTGGGACGGTTTCAAAAAATTTCCAAATTGAACATGGGCGCAGGCTGACTACATGTCAAAATTCTATGTTGGAAATGCACACCCCCTAAATGTGACCTTTTAGCCCCCAAACAACCCAACAAACCTATGCATGCATGGTATCCCTGTACTCAGGAGATGTTGCCGAACACATATTGGAGGTGTTGTTTGGCACTGACACAACAGGACCTGTGAATTCATGCCCGAAGTACAATGTATGTGGAAACAAAACATTAAAAAATGACTAACCTAAAATTTGACAAAGGCTGGTGGTAGAATTAGTGCATGGAAAGTGTTAAAATACTACCATTTGAAATACCCTAGGGTGTCTAGTTTTCAAAAATATATGGCTTTGTGAGGTAGAATACACTTTCTGGCTTCAAAAATGTCCCAAAGGGGACATGGGCGCAGGTTTTCTGCATGTCAGAATTCCACGTTTGAAAACCAAAAAGCGAACCTCTCAAATGGGGATTTTTAACACCCAAATAACCTAACCAACTTATACATGGGTGGTATCCCTGCACTCAGGAGATGTTGCTGAACACATATTGAGGTGTTATTTGGAAATACCCTTTCACATTTTAGGGTAATGTTTAGCTAAATTGCAATCTATATGAAAAATTTAAAAAATATATTTTTTGCTGCAAACTTTGGCAAAGATTGGTGGTAAAATGGCTACATGAAATGTGCCACATACCCTAAGTTAAATGCCCTGACTGGTCTAGTTTTCAAAATTATGTACATGTTGGGGGGTCATTCAAGGATTTAGTACAGATATCAGTGTTACAATGTCACTATCGCTAATTTTGAAAAAAAGGATTTTAAAATAGCTTTGCATTATGAACTCAGGACATATATTAGGAACTATTTAGCAGTGTTTTTTGTTGTCTCTTGTACATGAGTATAAGATTTTTCAAGTAAAAGTAAAAAAAAAAATTTTTATATATCAAAATATATGCTATTATCAAAATAATGGTATCAAAAGAAAGCCCTTCTTATGACGATAAAAACGATATATAGCTTGTGTGGGTACACTAAATGAGACAGAAATAAATTACAGCAAAACACAAACATCTCAGAAATGTTAAAACAGCCCATGTCACCAAGCGTCGGACAAGCCATGTCACTAAGGGGTAAAAACAACCACCAGCTGGGCTGCGTAGTTTGTTCCAGGCCCCTGAATAGATCATTTGGTGTTAGTTATGATGATTAATTCACTCAGAGAGCTCACGGCTAATATGTTGAAATGAATAAAATTGGCACGAGGATTTTTGCTGTACCCTATCAAGTGCGCTCATCTTTACTATGTTGGGTATATCGACATCCACGATTTTTATTACCCTGCCCTGTTTGTGAGATATACAGATATTACATACATGAATCCTCATAGTCTTCTAAAGATGCTAGTTTGTGCTGGGAAAACTAATCTAATGCCAGCACTGACTGCATCAGTTAAACAGTAATATTTTCTAACCAAATCTTACTGCATACAAGCTGTATGTTCTGTTGTAAAAAACATCTGTTGCTTATTTAACACACAAAATGACCATACAAAGCAGTGTCATTGTTCTAAAATCAGTCAACTGAATGTTATTTAATTGTGTTCTAGTAGGAGGAGCAAGCAAGGTTAACCAACTGAAGAGAATAAATGACACAAATACACTCTTTAATAGCGATTGGTAGATTATTCATAAAATAAATATTTGTTTGGGTTATGGCAAGAATTAAAATGACGGTGAATCGAGAAAAGCAAAATATTCATGGTGGCAGGGGTCTAAACTGCGACTGGGCCTGCCACTTTAAGGGGACAAATATGGCACTGTCAAGCTTTTTAGTGGCAGAGATGGCACTGTGAAAAATGTTGCTTGGTAAAGTCTGGGGCATCTTTTGCATCAGACCATGTGGTTTCTAGTTACACCCCTGCATCTAGGATACTAAGTTAACCAGAACACAGATCATCAGGAGAAGCTTCTGGTCAAAAATTACCTATAATACATAATCTATATGTGCTTCCAGTTTTCTTGTAACCTCAATTATATGTTGATGAAAAATTAAAAAGTTGGCTTGTATCCATAAAACAAAAACAAAACAAAAAAAAACCTTCTGGTGTCAGTCATTGCAAAACACTAGCATAATCAGTAAATTCAACAGAGAAATTATGTTACCTAACTCCACTACCTGAATGTAATCCTCTCTGGAGTGCTCCATTAAACAAAGAAACGGAGATGACAATGACACATAACATGTGTTTGGCAGCGTTAGCTATTCTTACAGCTTTAAAAATTGGATTCCTTATTGTGTTACACATTTAATACACATTAATTCAAATAAAATATGCAACAGATTCAATTGGCAACAACTGAAAAGCAAAATACAAAATGAAATAAATTGTTAGCAATGTGCCTTGTATAACTATATCACTTGCCATGGTTTTATATGACACTTTGTACAAAACTAGCTTTTATTTTCTCAACAAGAGGTTGGGTAATGATATCGATGATATGAAACCAGAGGAGGCCTAAACCATTTGTTCTTCCAATACATTAAACACAAACAGATTTTAAAGGACAACTGTAGCAAAAAATTTATATTTATTTGAAAGAGTGCATCATGTGTAGATAATTTGCATAGAAATGATTTTAATGAAAATATATAAATAAAGTACCTTACTGAGCCCTTCTTGCTATGTTTAGATCATTGGGTTTAGAAACATTCCCCATTAGAGCTATACAGAGCAAAGGGCTCAATAAGGTACATTATTTATATTCTTTCATTAAAACATTTCTATACTCCATGCAATCACGCAATTAACCCCTTCGCGACAATGAACGTGCCTGGCACGTCCTGCGGTGAAACAAGCGGTTTTCACCATCAACGATTGCAAAAAACGATTTAACGGTACTGGTCTATTGCCTCAATGTCGAGGCAATAGTCAGCACTGAAATTTCCAAACTGGGGCACCCACGATCTCCCCACGATGTGAGTCTGAGCTTCGGAAGTGAAAGTAAATTCATAGTATTGTTAAAAATTTTAAAAAAAAAGGATTTTAGTTAGCTTAAAAATAGTATTATGTTAGATTAGCCTATAGGGTTAAAATTAAATTAAAATATATTAAAGGATAGCATAAGGTGTTAAGGTTAAATTTAGGGTTCAGGTTGGGGTCAAAAGTTCAAAATATGAAGAAAAAAAAAAAACTATTTTATGATAGGGCTCGACAAACCCCGGGTGCCAGGTCGCCATGGCGACCAGGAAATCATACCTGGCTCCCGGGTACTGTTTGTCACAGGCTTGCCGGCTGCCATCCGTATTTCTTTTACTTTCTTTTTCAGCGCGAGGGGAGAAAGTCTGTGAGGATCACACAGACGGTAAGCTCCGCCCCCTCGCGCAACACGCTGTAGTGCCGAGTGTCACGTGACAACACGGCACAGGAACCGAAAGAGAGCGGGCTCCAGCATAAATGTCCCCCTCCCCTGCAATGAGGTAAGCAGCAGGGAGGGAGGACACTGTAAGAAATATTTTTGTTCTTTAAAAAAAAAAAAAAAGCAACACAAAAATGGTGTGTATATAACTGGCTGTGTATGTGGCGTGTGTGAATGTAACTGGCTGTGTATGTGGCGTGTGTGAATGTAACTGGCTGTGTATGTGGCGTGTGTGAATGTAACTGGCTGTGTATGTGGCGTGTGTGAATGTAACTGGCTGTGTATGTGGCGTGTGTGAATGTAACTGGCTGTGTATGTGGCGTGTGTGAATGTAACTGGCTGTGTATGTGGCGTGTGTGAATGTAACTGGCTGTGTATGTGGCGTGTGTGAATGTAACTGGCTGTGTATGTGGCGTGTGTGAATGTAACTGGCTGTGTATGTGATGTGTGTGAATGTAACTGGCTGTGTATGTGGTGTGTGTGAATGTAACTGGCTGTGTATGTGGTGTGTGTGAATGTAACTGGCTGTGTATGTGGTGTGTGTGAATGTAACTGGCTGTGTATGTGGTGTGTGTGAATGTAACTGGCTGTGTATGTGGTGTGTGTGAATGTAACTGGCTGTGTATGTGGTATGTGTGAATGTAACTGGCTGTGTATGTGGTATGTATGAATGTAACTGGCTGTGTATGTGGTCTGTGTGTATGTATGCGTGAATATAACTGACTGTGTATATGGTCTCTGTGTGTGTGTATGTATGTGTGAATGTAACTGGCTGTGTATATGGTGTGTGTGAATGTAACTTGCTGTGTGTGTGAATGTAACTGACTGTATGTTGTGTGTGTGTGTGAATGTAACTGGCTGTGTATGTGGTGTGTGTGAATGTAACTGTGTGTGTGTGTGTGTGTGTGTATGTATGTGTGAATGTAACTGGCTGTGTATGTGAGGTGGGTGTATGCCACTGTGTCCGTGCGATTTTGTGATGTGCCGTTGTCTGGCTCCTAAATTTTTTGGCTGGCTCCTAAAACTAAATTAAATTTGTCAAGCCCTGTTATAAGATATGATGAACAGAATGGTATCTAATGAAAGCCCTTTTTATGACAATAAAAACAACATATAATTTGTGTGGGTACAGTATGTGAGAGAGAAGAAAATTACAGCTAAACACAAACACCCCAGAAATGTCAAAACATCCATTGTCACCAAGGGAAAGTCAAGGTAAAAATGTATTGTCACTAAGGCAGGGCTCGACAAACCCCAGGCGCCAGGTCGCCATGGCGACCAGGAATTTAGACCTGGCGCCTGGGTGCTGTCAGCCTCATGGTCCCCTTGCAGCTGCCATCAGATTTTTTTATCATTTTTTCGCAGCGCGAGCGGGTAAAGTCTGTGCAGATCGTCACGTGACATCTTGGCACTCAGCAGGCCAACAAACGGAGAACAGCAGCAGCACGAATGTCCCCCTCCCAGTGAGGTAAAGCAGCAGGGAGGGGGACACATCAAGAAGAAACCCCCAAGAAAAGACTGTGTGAGGTGTGTGTGTGTTTGTATATTTGTGTGTATGTAAAGTAGGTGTGTGTGTGAGGTGTTTGTATATATGTGTATATGTGAAGAAGGTGTGTGTGTGAGGTGTTTGTATATATGGATATATGTAAAGTAGGTGTGTGTGTGAGGTGTTTGTATATATGGGTATATGTAAAGTAGGTGTGTGTGTGAGGTGTTTGTATATATGGGCAGTGGTGTATCTTGATTTTGTGCTGCCCTAGGCAGACAAAATCCAGGCACCCCCCTACCCAAGCTGCACACCCACGTTACACACCTAAGACATCATTCAGACTCACATCAAGCTCACACTCCCATCACACTCAGTCACACACTCCTACTCCCATCACACTCAGTCACACACACACAATCTCCCATCACACTCAGTCACACACACAATCTCCCATCAGCACTTACCTTTCCCTGGCAGGCAGGCAGCATGGTCCCTCCATGCTGCCTGTTCGGCTTCCCGGCGATTGTGCCGACAGGTCACGTGACCGGGCGCGCGTATGACGTCAGCGCGCCCGTCACGTGACTGTCGGCACTTCCGTGTCGGCACACTGCATGGGGAGCCGAACAGGCAGCACGGAGGTTTCTCTGTGTTGCCTGTTCGGCTCCCCGTGCAGCCTGGCAGGCAGAGCGTTGGTGAGGGGGGATCTTCCGATCCCCTCTCACCTCTGTCTCTGCCTGCAAGTGCGGTGTTTTTTTTAAATTTTTTTTTTCAGTGCTGGGGGGCGCTGGCGCCCCCCAAAATTTGCCGCCCTAGCCATCCGCCTAGGATGCCTCGCGGTAAATACAGCACTGTATATGGGTATATGTAAAGTAGGTGTGTGTGTGAGGTGTTTGTATATATGGGTATATGTAAAGTAGGTGTGTGTGAGGTGTTTGGATATATGGGTATATGTAAAGTAGGTGTGTGTGAGGTGTTTGGATATATGGGTATATGTAAAGTAGGTGTGTGTGAGGTGTTTGTATATATGGGTATATGTAAAGTAGGTGTGTGTGAGGTGTTTGTATATATGGGTATATGTAAAGTAGGTGTGTGTGAGGTGTTTGTATATATGTGTATATGTAAAGTAGGTGTGTTTGAGGTGTTTGTATATATGTGTATGTAAAGTAGGTGTGTGTGAGGTGTTTGGATATTTGTGTATATGTAAAGTAGGTGTGTGTGAGATGTTTGGATATATGTGTATATGTAAAGTAAGTGTGTGTGAGGTGTTTGGATATATGTGTATATGTGAAGTAGGCGTGTTTGTATATATGTGAAGTAGGCGTGTGTGTTTATGAATTAAGTGTATGTTTGCGTGATTGTCTGGCTCCTAAAAAAAAAATTCTGGCTCCTAAACTCAAATTAATTTGTCAAGCCCTGCACTAAGGGGTTAAACATTACTTATGTTTTTGCTACAGCTGTCCCTTAACGCATTTGGACGTTTATATACGTCCTGAAAAGCATGGTCCTTGAGGACGTATATATGCGTCCTCCGTTTACATGTAGTGTTGCGCTCCTTAGCGCAACACTACATGCCTGCAGCTATGAAATGAGAAAACAACTGTGCACTCCACTCACCGGGTAGATGTAAAATGAGATGCTTTAATAGTGAAAAAAAAAAGTGTTCCAGAACAGACAAAAAAGGCTAAATCCTATAAACACCTATGTAACACCTATAAAACACCTATGATTAAGCGTGTTTTTCACGCGAAACCCGTTAGGCTGCCTTCCTGTGGACTCTATCATCCGTGGATTTATCCTTTTTTGTCTGTTCTGGAACACTTTTTTCACTATTAAAGCATCTCATTTTACATCTACCCGGTGAGTGGAGTGCACAGTTGTTTTCTCATTTCATGTCTGATTTTAGCACCTGATCAGTGCTGTGGAGCACCCACCACCTCAAGCATATCTGTCATAAGTGTTTGGAGCCGGTATAGCTGCTTATGCCTGCAGCTACTCTCAGAGGCTGCTTCGGATCCGAAGAAGCCTCTGAGAGTGCTTTCAGCCCCCCCCCCCCCCCCCCCGGCGAATGTGATCGTATGCGCGTTATAGCTTGGAGGAAAGACGTAACGGGGGATATGATAGAAACATTTAAATACATAAAGGGAATCAACACAGTAAAGGAAGAGAGTATATTTAAAAGAAGAAAAACTACCACAACTAGAGGACATAGTCTTAAATTAGGGGGGCAACGATTTAAAAGTAATATCAGGAAGTATTACTTTACTGAGAGGGTAGTGGATGTATGGAATAGCCTGCCAGCAGAAGTGGTAGAAGTAAACACAGTCAAGGATTTTAAGCATGCGTGGGATAGACACAAGGCTATCCTAGCTATAAGACCGGGAACGGGGGACTAATAAAAGTACTCAAAAAAAATTGGGCAGACTAGATGGACCGAATGGTTCTTATCTGCCGACACATTCTATGTTTCTAAGCTGATCACTGCATATGTGTGTTAAAGTGTTGCAATGATGCCTCAATTGAGGCATCATGCAACACCTTCTGTGCCCCCCCCTGGGCACCGCGATCACCCAGTGAAGAGAGAGAAAAAAAAATCTCTTCCGTCGCTCTGAAACCGCTACTAGACTAAAGTATATTACAGTTTGAAAGAAAAAATGAATTAAATAAATAAATGGAAAAAGCAAACCCTAGATCTACTAAACCTAGATCTAGGGTTATGGTCATAATTAGGGTTACAGGGGGGTTCGGATGATTACAAGGGTTAGATTAAGGGGTGGGGCTAGATTTAGGGTTAGGGTAAATTTAGAGTTGACGTAAATTTAGGGTTGGGGTTAAAAAGTCACTATAGAAGAAAATGGTTAGAAAAAAAAATATATATATATATATATATTGTTTATTGCCCTATTGAAATAAAACAGACAAACAAGGAAACATTGGTATTACTGAACTCAGGACAAATATTAGAAATATATAGACGGGGTCTTTTTTACCATTTGTAATTGTGTAAAAAAAAAAAAAATGTAGGGCAATGTTAGAAAAAGTGTTTTTTATGGCATATTTTCATCATATTTTATATTTTTTTAATAGTAAATGATATCATTTGATGAAAATAATAGTATCAAATGAAAGCCCCATCTCTCCTTTAAAAAATGATATATAATTTGTGTGGGTGCGCTGAACACAAAGAAAGAAATTCACAGTTCAGTAAACGTATGACAAAAATAATGGAATTCTGGTCTTCAAGACACATCAAATGCAACATAGCACTTGGTCACTAAGGGGTTAACTGTGGCACAAACACACACAAAAAATTCTGTACCACTAATAAAATGCTGACAAAAAAGAAAAGGTCAAAGAGCAAGAGGACACATCAATATTTTTTTTTAAATACAAATCATTAACAGGAATAAGCACACAGTATTGGGATACATGAATGGATCCCAATACTGTTACTTTTGTGGTTACCTTTTCGATCGTTGCAATAAGGCACCCTTTGCCAGATGTCCCTTGCACCCATGAAATGCGGTCCAGTAACTTGGATCAGACATCCTTATCTCAGCAGTTCTGCTAACTAAGAGTGAGATAGCCTGTCCAATGAGGATACAGATTTATTCATTCAACTTGTAACTTATTTCCCATCACAGAGATGTTATTTCAACCCATTTGGTAGCTATCTTGATTCCAGACTATAATACAGTAAAGGTCTGTTCGGGATCATCAACGCACCAAATTAAATTAATCCCAGTAGCATATCTTGAGATATTTATAGAGCAAAAAAAATCCATCTTTCATGAAACAAGAACAAAAACTAAAATTACTATCGAGAAGTCATACTCCAGCTGCGTCTCCTGAATCTTCTTAACGGTCTCAGACTAAATAAAAACGACACCACATGAGTCAGAGCATCTACACAATAGTGCAAGGAGGTTCAGAGCAATAAAAAAAAACTGTTCCGCTGGATGCAAAACAATGCTGCATGAATCCCGTTCTGGTAGTTGAAGGATGCCACTGTTGCTAACTCCGCGGTTTTCCTGCTGACTTTGGATGTTTTTTGGGGTTATTTTCACATTTTTTTCCGCCTGGGTAATTGTCTCCCTGTTTCGAACGAAGTCTTCCAAGCGGGAGGACTCTGTCTAACTGTTATAGAACAATCATCATCGTGGCGCCGCGTCGCATGCCGGTTGATGTATGGAGGAGGAGCCTTGAGAGGGAACCCGCCCATGTATGCATTTACAATAGACGAAGCATTGTCTCGCAGTGCGCTGCATTTTTGGTGAAAAGCGATAGGGGTATGTAGTAGCTAGCTGTTATATGAATCGACAGAACAGTTCAATCGGCAGAGCGTTACTATAAATCGTCAGTCATTGTATCAGCAGAGCATTTCTATCTATAGCAGAGCAAGTATATCAGCAGTTCTATGAATTAGTAGAGGCATTCTATCCAGGGCCTGCCTTTCAGGCATTGTGTGCGGGCCACCCCCTTCATGTCTGTCTTCTCTCCCTCCCCATGTTTGTCTGTTTTCTCTTCCTTGCCATATCTGTCTCTCTCAAACCCCATTTTATGTCTCTCGCTTCCCATGTATGTATTCCTCCCCCACCCCTCATGTCTATCTGTCTCTTAACACCCCCCCCCCCATATCTGTTCTATCCTCCTCCCCCAAATCTGTTGTTAACTTGTTCCCCCTTCCCATATCTGTTTTCTTCCCTCCATATCTGTTTTCTTCCCTCCATATCTGTTTTCTTCCCTCCATATCTGTTTTCTTCCCTCCATATCTGTTCTCTCTCCCCCATATCTGTTCTCTCTCCCCCACCTCATTCATATCTGTTCTCTCTCCCCACCTCCCCCATATCTGTTCTCTCTCCCCATATCTGTTATCTTCCCCCATATCTGTTCTCTCTCCCCCACCTCATCCATATCTGTTCTCTCTCCCCCATATCTGTTCTCTTCCCCCATATCTGCTCTCTCTCCCCCTCCTCCCCCATATCTGTTTTTTCTCTGGCGACTTGAGAAATAAATTTGACAGACAGACTATAGAACAAGGGGGACAACACAACAGACCTTTTGAGCACCTCTTTGAAATCACCCTTGTCTATCTTGTGTAGCGTGCTCATCTATTATTAAAGGAGATAAATTCAAACATCCCCAAAAGGATAAATGGTACTCTATCAAATCATATTATACCTGTGAATCGCCATTTATAGGGTACCTTTTACGGTGTCCCTGCAATGTAGTGTATGTTGGTGAGACCACCCAGAAAATTAAATCAGTGCTCAAGAGGCGTGAGGCTTGGTGAATAAATCAGTTGAATAGCCTCTCCCCCAAGGGTTAAACCCCTTGGCGACACAGGACGGACTAGGTCCGTCCTGTGTGCCGAGGCGTTAGTGACACAGGACGGACCTAGTCCGTCCTGTGTCAAAACGAGCACTGAAAGCGGAGTTTTTCCGCTTTCAGTGCTCAAGCCGCATTGTAACGATGCTTCCGTGTGGAAGCATCGTACAATGCTAAAAGAAAATGCCCGCACAGAGCCTTTAAAACGACGGGCATTAAAAAACGAGCATAGGAAGCGAAATTTTCGCTTCTTATGCTCAGAAAGTGTTTCTGATTGCCTCGCAAGTCGAGGCAATCAGGAACACAAAAAAAAAATGCACGATCTTGGTCACTGAGTGACCAAGATGGCGCTGCCCTTCTAAGGGCAAGAGCACAGGAGGCAGGAAGTACCTGCTTCCTGTTCTCTCTGGCTGTCACACGATTGCCTCTTCACAGAGGCAATCAGTGACTGACAGGCAGTGGGGATGCTCTGCTGAACATCCCCACTGACTGGTCAGATCAATATTAACTCTATATTGATCTGACCAGTTATGATCTGCCTCCCTCTCCTCACATTTTTTTAGTGAGGGAGAGAGACAGATCAAAGTTCTAAAAGTAAGTAAAAGTTAAAAAAAACAAATACACAACACACAAATAATAAAACAATAAAAAAAAAATTATTAAAGCAATTCCCTGTGTTTAACCCCTTCCCTGCAACTGATCTTGCATAAACAGTGATCATGCACATCAGCGCATTTATTTTTGCTGTTTGTGCATTTTTTAGGGGTTAATTTTTTTTGTACTGTAATTTATTACAGTACTAAAAAGGCTCTTCTAAGAGTTATTAACCCCTTATTTGCCGTCGATCACTGCTTACGCAATGATGTTGACAGCAAAGCAATTTTTATCTGTCTGCATATTTTTATTTTATTTTATTTTTTTACACATACCCGCTAGGGAATTACATGTAAAGTAAAAAAATTTGAGTTTTTTTTTTTTTAAGCTGCCTGAGCACATAGCGATCAGTAACAGCGAATTAGTGGCAAAGGCGGTTTGGTGATTTCTCAATTAAGCTCACCATTCGCCCTGGTCAGATCAAAATTAGTCGGATCAATATTCACAAATATTGATCTGCCTCCCTCTCCTCACTTACATTTTTGTGACGGAAAGAGACAGATCAGTATTAGTGATATAAAATAACATTTTATAAAATTGGCAGGTTTTATGAAAGTCTTTCACTGTGTATTAACCCCTTCCCTGCCATTCATCACTGTGTAAGCAGTAATCTTGCACAGCAACAGTATGTTTTGCTGTCTGCACTGTTTTATGGATTAATTTCTTTGTACTGTAATGTATTACAGTACTAGATAGGCTCTTCTAAGAGCTATTAACCCCTTCTTTGCTCGAGATCACTGCTTACGCACTGATTCTGAGGCCGCGGACTCAGGGTTCGATTTTGACCCTATTCAGCTTTCTGATACATCATCTAGCGATGTATCGGTGGCTGCTGAGCCCTTGCCACAAGTAGTGATGGGGGTCTACCGATAAAAAAATATATGGTTTGGTGGGGGTAAATTACATTGGCTGGCTTCAAAGATATATCCCATAAAGGACACGGACGCAGGTTGACTACATGTCAAAATTCCAAGTTGGAATTTTGAGATGCGCATCTCACAAATGTTGCCTTCTAGCCAAAAACAAACCAACAAACCTATGCATGGGTGCTATCCCTGTACTCGGGAGATGTTGCTGAACACATATTGGGTTGTTGTTTGGCAGTGACATATACCAGAATCTGTGAATTCATGCCTGAAGTACAATGCATGTGGAAAAAAAACTCCCAAAAAAGTACTACCACAAACTTTTACAAAGGCTGGTGGTAGAATTAGTACCTATACAGTATTAAAATACCACCATTTGAAATACCTTAGGATGTCTATTTTCCAAAAATATATGGTTTGATGGGGTAAAATTCATTGGACGGCTTCAAAAATGTTCCAAATGGAACATGGGCGCAGGCTGACTACATGTCAAAATTCCAGGTTGGAATTGCGCACCCCCTAAATGTGGAATTTTAGACCCAATACAAACCAACAAACCTATGCATGGGGGGTATCCCTGTACTCAGGAGATGTTGCTGAACACATATTGAGGTGTTGGTTGGCAGTGGCAAATACCAGAATCTGAAAATTCCTGCCTGAACTACAATGTGTGTGTGGAAAAAATGACATCCCAACCCTTTGACATAGGTTGGTGGTAGATTTAGCACTTGGAAAGTGTTAAAATACCACAATTTTAAATACCCTAGGATGTCTAGTTTTCCAAAATATATGGTTTTATGGGGTAAAATACTTTGACAGGCTTCAAAAGTGTCCCAAATGGAACATGGGCGCAGGCTGACTACATGTCAAAATTCCAAGTTGGAAATGCACCCCCCCAAATGTGGCCTTTTAGCCCCCAAATAATCGAACTAACCTACACATGGGTGGTATCCCTGTACTCAGGAGATGTTGCTGAACACATATTAAGGTGTTGTTTGGCACTGACACATAATAGGATCTGTGAATTCATGCCCGATGTACAATGAATGTGAAAAACAAATTACTATCCATAACATTGACATAGGCTGGTGGTAGAATTAGTGCATGAAAAGTGTTAAAATACTACCATTTGAAATACCCTAGGGTGTCTAGTTTTCAAAAATATATGGTTTTCTGGGGTAGAATACACTTTTTGGCTTCAAAAATGTCCCAAATGGGACATGGGCGCAGGTTTTCTGCACGTCAGAATTCCAAGTTGGAAAACCAAAATGCGCACCCCCTAAATGTGGCCTTTTAGCCCCAAAACAAACCAACAAACCTATGCATGGGTGGTATCCCTGTACTCAGGAGATGTTGCTGAACACATATTGAGGTGTTATTTGGAAATACCCCTTCACATTTTAAGGTAATGTTTACCTAAATTGCAATATATGTGAAAAATTAAAAAAAAAGATTTTTTGCTGCAAACTTTGGCATAGATTGGTGGTAAAATGGCTACATGAAATGTGTCAAAATACCCCAAGTTAAATTCCCTGAGTTGTCTAGTTTTCAAAAATATGTACATGTTGGGGGTCATTCATGGATTTAGTACAGAAATCAGTGTTACAATGTCACTATCGCTAATTTTGAAAGAAAGGATTTTAAAATAGCTTTGCACCACTTATAGTTCTGGCCCTGTAACATGAACAAAAAAGCACAAAAACATAAAAACATGGGCTATTTCTGAACTCAGGACATATATTAGAAACTTTTTAGCAGTGTTTTTTTGTTGTCTCTTGTACATGAGTATACGATTTTTCAAATAAAAGTCATAAAAAAATTATTTTTTCAATTTTTTTGCCATATTTTATTATTTTTTTTACATCAAATTATATGCTATTATCAAAATAAAAGGTTTTAAAAGAAAGCCCTTCTTATAACGATAAAAACGATATATGGTTTGTGCGGTGTACACTAAATGAGACAGAAATAAATTACAGCAAAACACAAAGACCTCAGAAATGTTAAAACAGCCAATGTCACCAAGCGCCGGACAAGCCAAAAAAGTCATGTCACTAAGGGGTTAAATAAAGAGTTAGATTTACTGTCTTTTGTTTGAATGATTTGTAAAAGATCCTTTGATTAGCTACTTATAATAATATATAAAAAAATATTTTTCTTCTTCCCTTTTCTTTTTTAGAGACCCGATCTTCTGATCTCCTTCCAGGCGCAGCTGCCCCCATACAAGATCTGCTTGAACCGAGTTTTTAATATTAATATATAGCTATTTGTTTATATACTATATAATAATAATAATAATATGCTTTGGATAATGATTTGTATGGGAACAGCTGCGCTATCAGACATTATATATCTGCATTTGCATTTGCTATGTTGTTTTTAAATGTGTGATTTATGTACACTTGTATTTCACTTTACACTACTATTTATTAAAGAGTATTATATTTGTCAGTATTTGTCTACTTTGACACTTAACAATTTATATAACATGTTGAAATTATTGTATGTTTGTTGACAATGCACTTTATTGGGCTTAACCCCTTCCTGACGCTAGGACGCACTATGGCCTCCTGATTTGACAGTGCCTAAAAGACATTAGGACGCATAGTACGTACAGCGTTAAACAGCTCATCACGGCTTCCCGATGACAAGGAAAATGTAGCCAGTGCTCAAAGCAAGCACCGCTTACATTTCACTAATATGCGCCGTGCCTGAACTTCGGGGTTTGGGCACACCTCACGTGACATCTGGAGGTCCCGCGATCCTTTGGCAGGGACCCACAGGGTGTATTAAGACCCTGATCGGTTCTTTGCCATGGTGTACCTGGCTACCAATCACCTTGTGATCGGTGGCCAGGGACAAATCGTCACATTTTGGTGCTTGCGTCGTCTGGGACGCAAGCACCGTGTGTCATGAACGGGTTAACTTGTTTTAATAGTTTTATTTGGAGGGAGACTAAAAAAAATTTGAACAGTTTGTGTGTATCTGAATGTTTGTCATTAAGTGTGTCTGTGTATTTGCATGCGTGTCTTGTGTGTATCTGTTTGTCTGCATGTGCATCTGCCAGTGTGTGCCCCTGTGTATGTGTGTCACTGTTTATATCTGTATGAAGGTCATTCTGTGTATGTGCGTCTATATGTGTGTGTGTATCCGCATGTGTGTTTGTGTATCTGTATGTTTGTCAGTGTTTGTATCTGTAGAAGTGTCATTCTTTGAATCTGAATGTGCGTCTGTGTATTAGCATGTGTTTCCCTGTATGTGTTATACAAAAGAATGTGCGGGGGAAGATGCATGGGGGGGCCCCAGGGTACTTTTCGCCCCAGGGCCCTGTGGTTTCTAGTTACGCCTCTGCGAATGGCACTAGGCAGGGTTGCCCTCAGCGGCCTACAGGGTCTAAAAATATTGGTTGCCAGTAGACAAAAGGGATCCACCAACAACTATAAGGCTATAATTTAATTTTTATAATAAATCAATAACATTTTCAAAAAATACACAAGTGGAAAAAAGGTACCATTAAAATTTTTGTTTTTATAAATAATTTTTAGTAATTACAGTGTACATATTACAGGCAGTATACAGTAGATACTAAATGTAAATACATATTGTTATATTATTTTAAATAAATGGCAGATATTTTTTTCTAATTAAGTGTTTTTGGCATCTTCGCAGCCATTCACAAAAATATAAACGTGCCTTTGCCATTTCAAGGTTTTTGAAACATAAATACAGAAGCATTCAAATATTATATTTCACATTTTTACATAACATGGTCAAATCCTTCGGTTACTTTAACAAAAATATTGTAATTTCAATGAACTGGAATTTGAGATAAACTTTCAGTAGGCAGAGTAAAAACTGACTATTTCTGGATTTCCACTGCCCTGCATCGCCATGTATTGGATAAAATACTGTATTTGCTCAAATATAAGACCACCCTGATTATAAGACGACCCCCCAAACTTTGGATATTTTTTTAGGAAAAAAACTAAAAGCCTGAATATAAGACTACCCCATAGGAAAAAAGTTCAACTTGTATATTTGTAAATTGCTTTTTAATATTTAATAAAAATTATGATATAAAAAAAAATGCATTTCTTGTTTTTATTTCCTTTTATGTGCCAATGCTGCCTCTCTCTCTCTCTCTATCGCCACCTTCCCCCCAGCATTATCTCTCTCTCCCCCCCTTAGTGTTATCTCTGTCTGTCCCCCCAGCGTTATCTCTCTCCTCCTTGTTCTCGCCCTCCCCCAAACATTTGTCTCTCTCTCCCCCTCATCTTGTGTGTGTCTCTCTCCCCCCTCCCTCCCCTTGTGTGTCTCTCTGCCCTCCTCCCTCCCCTTGTGTGTCTCTCTCCCCCCTCCCCTTGTGTGTCTCTCTCCCCCCTCCCCTTGTGTGTCTCTCTGCCCTCTCCCTCCCCTTGTGTGTCTTTCTGCCCCCTCCCTCCCCTTGTGTGTCTCTCTGCCCCCTCCCTCCCCTTGTGTGTCTCTCTGCCCCCCTCCCCTTGTGTGTCTCTCTCCCCCCTCCCTCCCCTTGTGTGTCTCTCTGCCCCCTCGCTCCCCTTGTGTGTCTCTCTGCCCGGAAGGACCCGGCTTCATCATAGAAGTTCCGGCGGTCGTGCCGGGCGGCAGCAGGGGATGTCTACGCGCATCACGCAGACATCCACCGGCTGTTAGCGAGGTGGATCCCAGTTTTATAATCTGACATCGATTTGAGGTCAGATTATAAGACGACATTGAATATAAGACAAGGGGGCTTTTTCTGAAAAAAACCTTGTCTTATATTCGAGCAAATACGGTAAAAACAGTCCTGGGGGCGTTTATCAAATCCACTAAAGAAAAAGAATGAAAAAAAATCAACAAATATGGGATTGCCACTAAGAGATTATATGCAGTTAACCTTTTGTAAATGCGTCTTCTTGAAATATAATCTCCGTTATTCAGTCAACCTAATAATGTTCGCTGTCAGGACACTTATCATAACAGTAAGGAATACAGAGCAAACAAAAAGTGCAGAGTCCTATACTTAAAGTGAACAGTTCAAATGGAAGAGAGGATTAAGGCACGAAATATATAATTAAAGAGAATAAATCAATAGATTTAAGAGGGAGTAAATAAGAAAAAGTAAGTTTAGGTGAAGCCAAAAAAAGGATGGGGCCACATCTTGTGTCCCAAAGTTGCCCTGGGGGAGGGGGTTACATCAGTAGCGTAGTATCGCAGGAGTGGAGTGACATGTCAAGAAGGTATGCAAGAGACCGTCTGATTAATTTGCCAGTGATAATTTGCTCATTAATATGCCAGTGATAATTTGCTCATTAATATGCCACAGATAATTTGTCCGTTAATAGCCACTGATAATTTGACTATTAATAGCCACTGATAATTTGCTCATTAACCCCTTCGTGACACATGAGATGCCAGGCACGTCATGCATAAACATGTCGTTAGTGACACATAATGTGCCTGGCACGTCATGCATTAAGAAGAGCAAAGAAAGCGACCAAAGGTCTATGTAGAGGCATTGTGACCATAGGTTCCATTTAAACATGGCGCTTCCTAAGCATCTTGGGGGTTGCTAAAGTGCCTCTCTAGCAAGGTACTTTGCAACACCAAAATGCCCCCGCTGATCCGTTGGTGGTCGCTCTCCTGAGCGACCACATCAGCTCAGCAGAAGGGATCTCTGCAGGCAGCGCTTCCCTTCTACTGGAGGAGCATCGGAAGTGATTTATTTCACTTCTGTTACTCTAGGGGGCGCTGAAGAATGCCGGCACAACAGATCTGTGTGCAGGCATGTATGATAAGTATATTTACTAATACTGCCTTTGACAAGAGTTGATCGGCCTCCCTCTCCTCACTATAGTTTTAGGGAGGGAGAGAGACAGATCAGATAATGTAATTTTAAAACATGTAAAAATAAATAATTTTAATTTAAAAAAAAATTTTTATTTTTTTTATTTTCTCAGATAAAAAAGGACATTACAAGACATTTACAAATACCGTACAATATAAACAATACAAAATCTCGATACATTTTCATCCTTAAAGTGCAAGGTGACAATACATCAATACCTGCATAGTTAACTTTCTCTAATATATATATCTATAAGTTCTCTATTTCCCCCCCCCCCCTCCCTCTCCCTCTGACTTCCCCCCTTCCCTACCCCCCCAATTCTGTCTAGTTCCCCAGGCCTACACTCAGTTTCAGTCAATTTCCTTATCTGATAATGGGGAGAAGAGTGGGGAAGTCTTATCTCATCTAGCTGACTAGCGACAAATACATATTTATATATATATATATACATACACGTATATATAGACGAAAGGTAGAATAGGGAAGACAGAAAGGAGAAAAAGAACAACCAAAAAAGGCATCGAGATATAACTCACCAAAAAAGAGCAAGAGCAACGGAGTGTCAACCTTTTATATTATTAGATTCTGACAGGGGGTAATATTATTTGTTACCTATGCTTCTAAGGTTTCGATCCATTTGGTCCATTCTCCCCTTTTTCTTCCTTTCTCTCCCCCGACCATGTTAATCCCTCTTTCCATTTGAAATTGATGGATAATTTTTTGTTTTAGTTGGATCTTTTGAAAGGGATCTGCCTTCTTCCAATTCCTTGCTATAATTAATTTTACAGCTACCAAGGAGTGGATCATCGCTGTTTCTTGTACCTTAGTCAGCTTGAGTCTTGCCCAACCTAAGTGTAGTAGCATAGAGCCTGCATTTCTTGGTATATTTATTTTACACAGCTTCTCTATTATTTCTTCTGCCGATTTCCAGAGTTTCGTAACAATTGGGCAGCTCCACCAAATATGTGAGTACGATCCCTTTTCTGCGAAACATCTCCAGCAGATGTTATCATTACCCCCAGAGAAACTAGCTATTTTTGTAGGTACCATATACCATTTGTTTACTACCTTGTAGTGAGTTTCAATTAGAGATAGGCCATGGATTGTTTTGTGAACCCTAGCTAGAGAATGGGACCATTCAGTTTGATCGATATTTATATTCAGGTCTCTTTCCCAATATTTAAGCGCTGTAGGGGGATGGAATTTTAGCCCTAATTTATTTAGCTCTGCACATTTGGAGAACAATTTCTTTGAGTTGTATAAAATATATTTTATTAACCCATATAGTTCTCCCTTTTGAGTTATAATTTTCCCTTTCATGTAGTTTTTAACTCGTAAATAGGTGAACACTTCTCTGCTTGAGAGGTTATATTCTTTACTCAGCAGCTCAAAAGTCTTAAGCCTCCCTTTTATGACTAAGTCTCCAAATGTACAGATGTTTTGGTTCTTCCAATTTTTTAAGGATAAATCTTCGACTTCTATCTCAATTTTATCTAGTCGCTGGTAGTCCATAATCTCATTCTCTGGTCTGATATTGTTCTTAATTGTCACCCACACTGGAATAAGCTGGTTGAGAACGTAAAATGGTGTAATATCTGCCTTCTTTAAGTTCCATAGGGTCTCGGAGATATCGCTATTTTTACTCTCTATTTTATACCAGCCTTCCGCTTTAAATTTTTCATTTTGGAGCATTGAGGTATGCATGATTATTCCTGCCTTATATATCTCTTCAATATTTGGGAGTCCCATTCCCCCTTTGTTGACTTTCTCGGTCATGGTGGACTGTTTGATTCTAGATTTTTTCCCTCGCCAGACATATTTTATAAAGGATGACTGAATCAGTAATAACCAAGCTTTCGGTACTGCCAGTGGAAGCATCCTAAACATGTAGATCCATTTGGGTAATATGTATGATTTCAGTACGTTAACTCTACCCCACCATGAAATCTCGTGTGGGCCCCATTCTTTGAGATCCTTATTCATTGATTTCATGAGATAGAGAACATCGACTTCCATCAATTTATCTACCCTTTTGCATATCTTAATCCCCAAATAAGTGAATTCCTTAGGCTGGTTAAATCTGTATTTTTCCTGCAAGATGTTGTTCTCCTGTTTATCCATATTGTGGTACATAGCTATTGATTTATTTATGTTTAACTTATAGTTAGAGACAGAGCTATAATCTTCAATCTCCCTCATCACATGTTCTAAGGTCGCAGTTGGGTGTGTTAGTTGCAATAGTATGTCGTCTGCATATAAGGCGATTTTTAGATCGCCTTGGGGTAGGGAAAAGCCTTTGACTAATTTGTTTTGTCTTATTTTTTCTGCCAGAATTTCTATAGACATAACATACAAACTCAGAGACAGAGGGCAACCCTGCCTTGTTCCGTTTTTTAGCTCAAACCAATCGGAACATATGTTTGGACCGATAGTTCTTTCCGTTGGGCAACTGTACAATGCCATTATAGCCTTGTGACACCACCCGTCTATCCCAAACTTCTTCAGGACCCCACTCATGAAGCCCCAGCCGACCCTGTCGAAGGCCTTTTCTGCGTCCAATGACAGGGTCAGCAGGGGCGTCCCCTCCCTAGTCACCAAGTCCACAACGTCAATCAGCCTTCTTATGTTGTTACTGGCCATCCTCCCGGGTACAAACCCGATCTGGTCGGGATGTATTATGCCCGGGAGTATGGCTTTCACTCTCTCTGCCACAATAGAGGCGAAAATCTTGACATCAACGTTTATTAGGGAGATTGGTCTGTAGCTTGTGGTATCCATTGAGTCTTTACCTGGTTTTTGTATAGGCAAGATATTTGCCTTTAGCATTTCTTGCGGAAAAGTGCCCCTTTTGACCGCCTGATTAAAGGTTTCTGTCAAATGTGTCACAATGCTATTTTTCATATACTTGTAAAATCTATTACCAAAACCATCAGGGCCTGGGGTTTTAAAACTTGCAAGGTTGTCGATAGCTTTTGCTACTTCCTCTATAGAGATTTCTCTATTCAAAGCGCTTAGTTGCTCTGCTGTAATATTGGGTACATTAATGTCCCTTAAATAATCCTCAATGGCTTCCTTTGAAATATTTGTTTGTAGATCATATAATTCCTTATAATATTTATTAAAAGCCTCTCCAATATCTTTCGGCGCTATTTTATTATTTTCCCTCCATCTCTTAAATTATCAATACGGTTATCTGCTCTTTTTTTTTCAATTTATTAGTTAGCCATTTATCTGTTTTATCTTTTTTGTGGTAGTATTTGATTTTTAATCTATGCATATTTCTTTCAATCCTGATCAGAATTTTTTCTTTTATTTAATTTTTAATTTTTAACAATTTCTTATGATTTTCCTCTGATGGGTTTAGTTTATCTTCTTTAGCAACGGAATATAGAGGTCTGGTAAATGTGAGCCTGCTTGTATCTTTTTAATTTTTTCCAATTTGATCAAATAACCCCGCATCACTGCCTTATACGCACGCCAACGGTTACATCTTCTATTTCCTCGGATTTGTTTTCTTCAAATAAATATTTTGACAAGTTTTCTATTTGTGTTCTGTTTTCTTTATTATTCAGTATTGTCTCATCCATCCTCCAAGTTGTCATCGGAAACTCTTTCCTACCCTCGTGCAAGTCCATGATTACTATCTCGTGGTCTGACCACAAAAATGGTCTGATTTTAATTTTATTTACTTTTTCTATTAGATCTGCACCTCCCATAATCATATCTATCCTTGATCTAGATTTGTGAGGCCAAGAATAGAAAGTATATTCTCTCTCATTTGGGTTGAACACCCTCCATTTGTCACATATATAATGTTTTTTCAGGGAATTTCCTAGAGATCTAGCTTGTTTAGTACTTCTTTTATCACTCTGTTTACATTTTATTTGTGACATTTTGTCCATCTCGCAATCTAACACTCAATTAAAATCACCTGCCAGTATTTGTATACCCATAGATACTTTTTCTACTTTTTCCATAATCCGATTCAAAGTGTTTATCGGGTTTACATTCGGTAAATAGATGTTAATTGGGGTGTAAAGCTCTTCGTTTATCAAACACACTACAACTAAATACCTCCCTTCAGGATCTATATACTGGTACTTCACCTTTATTTTGACAAGTCTCGAGAAGTATATTGCCACTCCACATCTTTTTTCCTCAACCCTTGCTGCGCTTATGACCAGGGGGAAGTTCTTACAACTCCATTTTTTTTACATCTCTCAACTTCCATTGTGTTTCCTGGACCATAGCAACTTGTATTTTTTCTTTAGTCAAATATTCACTAAAGGCCCATCTCTTTGAGGGGATGTTTAGACCTTGGATATTAATTGAAGCAAACCTAACCATTTTTATTCTTTTCCTCCCTGTGTCTTATCTTATCTGACCACTCCGTTGCTCTTACACAAACATAAAACATAAAATCCCGCACCAAGCCCCATCTTAACCTAAGGCGGTTGGCCTGATACCCCATGCCCAAAAAACCCTTCTGGGACATTTAGCCCAAACTAAGTTCTACTCAGAACCTATGGCGGACCGATCCGTGACCGGCAATCTGAATTTTTATTTACATAAGCCTTATCCTTGCTTTATTCTCCCCTTAGCCATTTTCAATCTCCTTTTTTCCAAACCGTATCTTGGCTTGATTATTATTCCCTATAATTAGTGATTGCTACTTAATTGTTGTCAGGATCGCCACCATGACATCCAGACTGCCAGACGTGGTCGCCCCAGATGCACCCAACAGGGGATTTGAACTGTGGTTCTTCTGGACCGTAGCCTGCTATTTTGCCTCTGAGCCATTTCAGAACTTTGATACAAATTATGTTTGTATTGCCTGCAGCACTAGGGGGCTGGACTTCACCAAAGGCTCAGAGCTGTCAGTAACTCTCCAGCTGAATCACATACCTAATTAACAAGGTATAAGACACTGCCTCTCCCTAAGGGCAGTGTCAGTTCATTGACTCTGGATTCCTTGTTTGGTTCCTGTGATGTTGACTTCCAGTATTCCTAATCATTTTCGGCTTTTGACCTTGGATTTGTTACCTGTTTATTCTGAATTCTGGCATCCTCTGACCTCTGGCTTACCCACGAAGATTCTCTTGCTCTTGTCCCTGTATGTAACTTTACCTGGATATCCTGACCAGCCCCCGTGCACAAACTCACAGGCCACGTGGCTTCTTATCTGGTCTGTGTTTGTTTGCAAGGGTGAGCATACATCTCTGCTTAAAAGACTCCCAACAAAGGTAAGCCCTGACAAAACATCTCTTCCTAAAGGACTCCCAACAAAGGTTTCCCTGACAATTGTGTAACGTTGGCATCGTAACCTAAACGGACTGTGAGGAGAAGGGAGACGAAAAGGAAGAGGGACTGTTCACCTTTAGTCTCCTCAGGTTGGTTTCTACCTTGAGTCTATCTTTGGTATAAGTTGATACTATCCTATAGTGTTATATCCAGCTTTCAAAAGTATATGAAGGAGAGGGGGAAAAAGGAAGTAAAGGAAAACGACAACCTCTTTTAATCTATGCATATAGATTCCTCCTTTAGTCCATTTTAACTCTTTCTCTTGAGTCTCTCGGAAAAAAAAAATAAAAATAAAATTTTCTTTCCTTTTTTTTTTCCTTTATAAAAAAAAAAAATTCCCCCATGATTTCACCAATACCTTTATTTAAAGTGCAATTATGTCTCTTCCTTATAAAGATCGTAAAATGTAAAAATTGAAGCTTAAAGTGAATTAGTGATGTATTTATCCCTTAAAGGGAACAACACCAAGCACACAAAAAACAAAAAAAAAGATGTTTTTTCTCACTAAAAATGTTATTTAGAGTGCATTTATTTACTTCCTTCAAAAAACTTCCTAAAATATATTAATTGGCACTTATAGTGACTTTGTGTTATATTTGATTTAGTGTTCTATTTCCCCCCCCCCAAAAAAAACCTTCCCTATTACAAATTATTCTAGTGCTATATATCTTCTCTCTAAATCTTTTTATATAGTTTATTTATAATAAGTGCATAGTGAGGTAAAAAAAAAAAAAAACCCTTTTGCTATTCTGTTACTCCATTTACTTATTCTGACTTTCTTCTTCTAAATATTTTTAACCGATTACCTTAAAGTGAGCATTTAGTGAGGATAATATATAAGGCTCTCTTCACCCTCCTCCCCCCGTCTCCACCTTAATCTAAATTTCTTTCCTTCAGCCACTCCTCTGCTCTGGCAACTGTGCTAAGTATCTCCAAGTGGCCTTCAAAATACACTCTCATTGCCGTTGGAAACCCCCAAGCATATTTAATATTATGCCTTCTAAGGGTACTTGAAACCCTTGAGAATTTTTTCCTTTGAGACCTTGTATAGTAAGACAAGTCCTGTAGTGCATAAATGTCCTTAGCATTTGTCTCTCTGCTTTGAGAGGACCTGCTTGCTTTTAATATGGCTTCCTTCAGTTGATAGGATTGAAAGTTGACGATAATGTCTCTGGGTGCTTTTTCTGGGGCGCTTTTTGATTTAAAAACTCGATGGCATCTTATCAACTCTGTGTTGAATTTTTCCAGTTCTACGTTCCAAATTTTCCACAGATTTATTAAGAATGCAGGGATCTCTTCCTGGGTAGTTGATTCAGGGATATTCCTAAATCGCAGATTATTTCGCCTGGAGCGATCCTCTAGGTACCCCATCTTAGCTTCCATTTTTTCCAGAGTAGGAGGTTTTGATCTTTTTTTTTTTTTCTTTATCTTGATATTCTAGAGTCCCCAATCTTTCTTCTACTGTCAAGATTTTATTGGACAGCTCTCCTAGCTGTCTTGTAATTTCCATTGAGTTGGTATTCAATTGATGGGTAATTGCTGCTAATTGTGAATCTAGACAGTTCTTCAGAAATTTCGCTGTGATATATGCATTGTTCAAACCTTCAGAATTACTGAGAGATTCTTCCAAATGGGACATTGTTGATAAGGGGTCTTCCCCTTTTCTTTCAGTGTTTGTTTTGTTTAAGTTTATAGGGGAGAAAAAATTGACTTTTTCTGTTTTTGCGTCTTTCTTTTTATATCTTTCTTTGTGGTTACCTTAACTTGAGCTCTATTTGTAGCCATTTTGTCTCTAGCGCACCCCTCTACCTATCCTCCTTCAACACCTGTGTTTTGTGTCTGCCACACCCTTTACTTTGGGTAGGGTTGTGAGGTTTGGGGAATTATGGTGGGTGTGTTTTAAGATATAATGAAATCGATATTGTACACGTGTTTCTCTTGTGTCCACCTACACGGTATCGATGAACAACACTGTTCAAGTTGTTTGATAAAGGAATTCAATAGTATCGTGATTGCTTATAGTATTTTGCAACACTTCACACCCCTCTACTTATACAAGCTATATCCAAACATGTCAGTTAAGATGGTTCATCGGGACAAACATTCGTCTACAACGGAAAAAGTTATTTTGTTACCTACAGTTTTTTGCATCCCACATTCACTTATGCATAATATATCAAAGCAAGTCAATGCCTATATTCTGTCAGGCTCCAAGTTTGTGGGACAGACGTTCACCTGGGCAGCCAAAGTTCAGGGATGTTTTTAAATATTACACCGTAGTTTGTCCAGCTTTCCCCTTTTCTTTCCTCCTCCTTCCTCTCTAAATTAGCTGTGCTGCCCCTTAACTGACGGCGGTACTCCGGCTATCAACAGTGATATAGACAATTTCACTATATATACCACAAAGGTTGCTTAACCCTTTAAGGACCAGGGATTTTCCTGGGCCAAGGACCAGAGCGTTTTTCAATTTTTAATACGCGGTTTTTGAAACATAATTTTCCTCTCTCTCATTTAACGTACCCATACAAGTTATATGTTGTTTTTTAAAGGACAGTTAGAGCTTTCTTTTGATACCCTATACATAAAAATGATTTACATTTTAGTATTAAAAAATACATATAAAAGAGGAAATTTTTGAGGAAAAAAAAAGGTTTTCCCCATTATTTTCCCAATAATAAGCTACATAACTAGTGCAACACTAACCCACTTATCCCCCCTAATTAACTAACTAATAAAAAAGAAAAATATTGGTTCCCAAACCCCCCCATAACAAAAAAGACAGAAAAATACCCTGAAGAGTGCATTGTCAGATCAGTAAAAATCATGCAACAGGCATGCAGGGGTTAAATTTTATTAAATAAATATAATAAAATTACCTTTATTTATTAAAAAAAACTTTATAAATTGTAAAAATAAAAAAATCTGTTAAAAAAAAAAAAACTAAATGAGGGCCATAAAGTGGAAGGAAACTGATCACAGTTAAAAACTGATCAGCAATGAAAGGGTTAAATTGTTTTTTTTTTTTTTTTTTTAACCTATGTATATGTAATTAATTTATTTTTACTTACAGGTCACTCTGTGCTTCACTATAACAATGTGAAGTACAGAGAGTGAATTAGAGGCAAAGTCAGTGTGTGAACACACTGACTTTGCCATCTAATTTGCACGTTATCACCGCGATCACATGCCCGGAAATTGACCGATCGGGTCCAGGAGCTTTGCCTCGGGTGCGAGGCTTAGTCCTGGACCCGTTGCAGACTAACTGGCAGTGCGCACGGAGCGCACCGCCGGCTAGACTGCATGACGAGTTAACTCGTCATAAGGTCGCTAATGGTGCGGCTCTTATGACGAGTTAACTCGTCATAAGGTCGGGAAGGGGTTAATCAATGGGCAGGTTTAGCCAACAGTCACAGACTTGCTATTACAGTGCTTCTATATTAGTACTTATCGTTGTTGTATTTCAGCAGTCTTCCTCTATGTTGTTCCCTTCGCAGCTTTTCTCGCGTTTCAGATTCAGATGCCGTCTTATAGCTCATTTCAAACAGCCACCATGCCTTCCTTTCCTCTCCTCTGACTCTGACCTTTCACTCTCCGCCCTTCGGCTTCCTGCTCTGGTCGTCTGTCAAGTGGATGGCGTTTGTAGGCTTGTGGGTGGCATAGTAGTTCCCAGCGTTTAAAGCTTCTGGCGGTTGTCACCCGGGGAGTTTTTGGCTGCAGGGCGTTTCTCCTTTCAGGAACAAAGAATCTCTCCCTCGCCTGTTCTTCTCCAGATCGCCGGTCTCTCGTCGCTCCGCCTCTACGTCATCACGCACCCCTCCCGTGTCTCACCAATTTTAATAAAATTTTAATAACAAAGGGCTTTTATAAATGCCATCCCCATTATTTAACCCCTTCCCTGCCATTGATAGCTGCGTACACAGTGATCGTGAATAAGCAGTAGATTTTTTTGCGGTGTGCATTTTTTAGGTGTTAGTTTTTTTTTTTTACTATAATTTGTTACGGTATAACAAAGGCTCTCTTAAGAGCTATTAACCCCTTGCTTGCTGTAGATTGCTGCATAAGCAGCAATTCAGCGGGCGCATTGCTGCATAAGCAGCAATCTGTCTGCTAATGCAGCGATCTGGCCGCAGAAGCATTTTTTACAGAAGCATTGTTACAAACGCTAGGGGTTAATTATTCCCGCTAGGGGATTACTTTTAATGTAAACATTTTATTAAAGCTGTCTGAGTGCATTTAAAATATATATGGTTTGATGGGGTAAAATACACTGGCTGGCTTCAAAAATTTCCCAAATGGGACATGGGCGCAGATTGTCTGCATGCCAAAATTCCAAAAAATGCACCTCACAAATGTGGTGTTTTAGCCCCCAAACAACCCTACAAACCTACGCATGGGTGGTATTCCTGTACTCAGCACAAATAGCAGAATCTATTTAGCAGTTTTTTTCATTAGCTTTTGTAGATGACTAAAATATTTTTCAAATAAAAGTCAGAAATATGTGATAATTTGCTCACTAATATGCTGCTGATAATTTGTCCATTAATTGCCACTGATAATTTGCTCATTAATATGCCACTGATAATTTGTCCAATAAAAAATAACCTTCCTCCCCCCTTCTCCTACTTCCTTAGATGCTGTTCATCCCCTGCAGGCTTGCCCGCAGCATTTCTTCCTGCATGTGTGCAGGAAATACAGCCTCCGGAAATTACTTGCCATAATTTCTGCGGCTGTGATAGAAAGCCGGGTGTGCAGTCCACTGGAAGCGGACTGCCGGCTGCTGCCCGAACATGACTGTCTCCATGTGAGACAGTCACGCTGGCAGCGGGGGCCACTGGGCAGCTGTTTTGGGCTCCCAGGAATGAATGGGCCCTGGGCAGCTGCCCTGTTTGCCCACGCATTTTTTACGCAGTTTTTTTTTTTTAAAAGGGCCCCCTGGGTCCACAACGGGAACTAGAAAATACACAGATTTAATACAGATGGCAGACACTATAAAATAACAGCATTTACGGACAACATTTTAATGACAATATCGGATCCAGTTAAGTCATTGAAACACGTTCTTAAGGAACTGTAAGAATATGGTTGTCTATCTAATTATAAAATTAATACTTCTAAAAGTGAGATATTGAAAATGAATATTACAGATAAAAAAGAACAACAGATTAGGAACGATTATCCTTTTAGATGGTGTTTGTCCACTATAAGGGGGGTACATTTGTCAGTAGAAAATAAAGATCTCTATAAATCAAACTTTATAAACCTACTTAAGAAAATAAGTAAAGACTTAACTCACTAGTCATCCCCTTGTCTTTCATGGCTTGGTAGAATTAGTATTATAACAATGAATGTACTACCAAGATTTTTGTATCTTTTTCAAAATTACCTATCTTTATACCGAGAACATTCTTTGTTAAAAGTAAACAGGAAATATCCAGGTTTATTTGGTTAAACAAAAAAACGAGACTGGTGCACATACATTTAACAAGACCCAGAGACAACGGGGGATTTGGAGTTCCATATATTTGAAAGTATTATGACACAACCCATTTAACGCGAATACTAGACTGGTCACAATCCCCAAAGAAGCAGTGGATTCAACTTGAACAGGAGTGTTTTTTCCTGTCCCAATCCATACCATACCATGGACAGAAAGTTTAAGTAAATTATGGTGGAAGAAAAGTTACCTTACAATAAAAACTTCAGTACATTTGTCCTAAAATACAGATACAATGGAATTTAAGTAAAACTCCAGGCTCACTTTTTCCAATTATTACTAATATAGAATTTACCCCAGGTATTGAAAATGATAAATTATTTGCATGATTAAAAGGTAATAGGAAATATGTACGTTTAAGCAAAGTAGTCAATTTAAACTCTGGGGAATTAATATCAACTGACAATTTGTTTCCTAAAATTATTTTTTATATAATCAATTAAAACAAAAATTACTTTTCCTTTGGAAATAACATGAATGAAAATAGTCTACCTTATTATATCAAACTCTGGGAGAGAGATCGTGGTATCTCTCTCACAGAGACAGAGTGGGGAAAATGTTTTACACTATTAACACAATGTTAGGAGGCTAGGAAAAAACAAGAAACTGCCTTTAAGATCATCTCATGATGGTATCTAACTCCAGTAGATTTGCATAGATTCAGCTGAATGTTTCAGACCCCTGCTGGAGAAGCGAAAAGGAAAAGGGAGACCTGTTTCATATATGGTGGTCCTGTGCACAAAAAAAATAACATTTCCCCTGTGCCCTCCATTTTGATGCTCTAAAACAGAAAGTCAAGACATGCGTGTAATGGACCGTCTACCGAACGTAGTAGACCCTATGCCCGTTGTGTGAAATCACCTCCTTAGCCCCCTATTAAAGCTCAGCATTCCCCCAGCAAGTCTTTCCTGGACCCTTTCTCTTTGTAACCAAATAGACAGGACATCTAGCAGTTAGGTACAGCAAGAAGAACAACTCCGTTATTTGTCAAACAACACAGACTTATAAAAATACATCACAGACATTAGTATACAATAGGGGGGGGGGGGGGGGGAGATGGAACTAAACATAGTTCTCCAACTAACTGGGGCTAGCAAAATATTAGACATTCAGACTGCAAACCAAATCGGAATTAACATAGAGTGAGTAGACCTAATTACAATACACGCAGTAAAGCACACACAATACTCAGTTTACCAGTTAAAACAGAACAATGGATGTTGGAGTAAACTATTGGAGTCACTGTCACATTATAAACCTTCAGAGTGGTCTACTCACATAATTAAACATTACACATAACCAATATACTAACAGAATATAACTAACTAACAATATTAACGTATAGTGTTATGGCACATTCCTTACCCAGGTGGTCCGTTCATTCGTGAGTTGGTTCGGTAGATTCAATCTACCAAACACCCAGGCAGAAAGGAAACAATCCTTTCTGCAGGGGAAAATACAAGCTTTTACCATGGGGCCATAGTCCAGAGGCAGCAGGCGAGCAACCAGGCTTCTCCAGAACATAGTGGCGAGGTTGGTTCCGCCACAATGCGTAACAGGAAAAATACTTTGGATTTGAAAAGGGCCATGGATGGATTGGAAAGTTTGATCCATTGTTGTAAAATAGTTTTGAGGGCTACTACTGAGGTTAGAAGTGTAAGATTGGAGCATGTAAGATGTTTGTAGGTTATGCCAAAAATTGCAAATGTTGATGGGTGAGGGGGAGGTTCAGTAGCGCTGCATGTGTTTACATAATGTATCCAATTGCTCTATAACAGGTAATGAAATAATCCGCGTTTGAACGTGCATTTAGGGCAATGGGAGGTTGGAGCCGTTTCTATAGTAAAACTACACAATGGAGAAATATAGGCACAGTGTAATAATTTGCGAAACATTTCTTTGTAAAATGTAGCAGGGATTGTTTGTTTCAGCAGGTCCGGAATAGTTAAAGAAGGATCTATCTCCAAACACCAGCGCATGCCGCGGTTATATGTGAGCCAATGAGACAGAAAAATACTTAAAGTGGAGTAACTTTTATGGGAGGTTGAGCAAAGGAGACATGCAAGTGGGTCATTCCAATTATTTGGAGAGAGGTGACTAAGAATTTGAGAAACAAAACTTGCAAGTAATGAAATTGGAAGAGTAGAAGTTGAAGGAGATTAGATGGAGGAGAATATTTTGTGTAGTTTCATCTACAAATGGATGGACAGATGCAATACCCATCCATGCCCATATTGTATATAGGTAGTAGGCAGAACCTGACTGGATAAGTTGGTTATTGAGGAATGGTAAAGCCAATGAATGTTGGCTAGAGAGAGGCTAAATCTCAAGGTTTGCCAGGGCCGAATTATGGTGTATAGTGTAAGTATGTTGATTCTGTGGTGATGTATATGAGATGTCAGGGTAAATGTATGAGGCCTGCTTTGGCCATAGCTTGGTCCAAAGGATTGTTAGTGTAATGGGATTTGTTGGAGAGCCAGTCATCGGCTTGTTTGGTAAGAGATGCAAGATTGTTTGGGGCATTTACCTGCCCAGATAAAATATCGCAGTTCAGGGTCTGAATATCTTTCCTTTGAAATAGTAAAAGTAAAACCTGTAATGTATAAAATAAAGAAGGAATAGGGATCATTTTAACTAAAGCGGCCCTGCCCATAACAGAGTGTCAGTGTTGCCAGGCCTTCAACTCCGACAACATTTTATCAATTGAAGGGGTAATGTTGAGGCAATATAGTTTTTCATCGTGTTTGGGTAGGGCAATGCCTAAATACTGAATGTGGGAACCGGCCCAGAGAGGGGGGTGGGCTGAGTGCCTGGAGGATGAAAATATTACATGTATATGAAACTATTTTGAAAATACCGGGCTTCAGATATTTCATAATTGACTAAAAATACAACTGATTTGGCCAAAGCCATATAGAAGATCTTTTATAATTGGCCAATCATGTTTTGGGTCAGAAACATAGAGTAGAATGTCATCAGCAAAAGTTCTGGCTTTCAGAGAAATCTTACCAGTAGTTTTCCTGTGTACTGATGGCAAGTCCTCTAGTAAACATAGCAATGTTGAAAAAAGGGGTAAAAGCAGACAGGTTTGTCTAACACTGCTGTGTATTGATATCAGATCTGATTTGTTCTCGGTAGACGGATGAGAGTACATATTTTGAAAAAAAAGTAGCTCCGGAATACCTAAATTTAAGTATGCGAATACTCTGTCGCCATTGAAAGCTATTGAATGTCTTGTGAACATCAAGGCTAATGAGGGTATTGTGGGAGGGGTGATAACAGCATCTAGAATAGAAGACATCCGCAATTGCTTGGCGAATGCCTACCACCGAAGATTTGTGTTTGGTGAATCCTAGCTGGTTTTTGGTCAGAAGGGATTGAAGAATGCTGTGAAGGTGATTGTCTATGAGTTTGGTAAGTATCTTGATGTCCGTGTTAAGAATAGTGATAGGATGGTAAGATTTTAGTCTTGGCTTCTATTAGGTAATGTACAAATTGATTTGGCTAAAGTGGGAAGTGAGCATGGTTAAAAGACCAGGTTTTGAGAGTTTAGCATATTTGGCTATGTAGCTATCATGGCCTAGTGCTTTTGAGTTGTGTTGGGAAGATGTTGTGTGGTGTACCGCCTCCCAGGTAATAGGCGCATTCAGTATCTTGTTGGTTGATGGTGAATCTGGTTAATTTTGCCTGTTGTAGGAATTAAAGTCCTTTTGAGAAATAGTATTGGATATTGGAATATAAATTATTGTAGTAATCCCTGAAGGAGGAGTTGAGGAGTTTATGGTTAAAGATTGATTTGTCAGCTACAGTTAATTTAGGAATCCAAAATCTGGTGTTTTCACCTTCTCTGGTGACTTTTTATCTAAGGAATAACTCCAATAGTTGTTTAGTCAACATGTTACGGGATTAAGATGCCTCAGTGTTGTGTTGGAAATATGAGGTTTGGCAATTCTGTATTTAATTTAGCAAATAAGAATATTTGTTTTTTTTGTTATGGCAGCTGTATAACTCATGATGTTGGGCATGCCTTAGAGGTTTAGGCCTGGTGGCTGACTGGATCTCGAAGCCTGAGTGTGGTTGGCGAAGAGGACTTCTTTCTGGTTGGGCAACGAATATTGTTTTTGAATAAAATTTTGCAGATGGGGCAAACCTTTTCTGCTGAGACGTGTACTGAAAAATCTTGTACTACTAGGATCTTCTTATTGAGAAAGATTAGATCCTTGGCTCTTCCATAGGCTTGTAGGACTGCTTCTTTATCTACATAATTCAAAAAGCATGCTATAATCAGTTGTGATCTAGTATATTTACCCAGTTGTTCTGGACCCAGCCTATGTGCCTGTTTGATAATTGATTCGATAATTGGTCTGTCGTTTGGTTGCCGAACATGAAGGTGAGTTTGGTTTCCACCTCTGTAATCAATTTTGTTTTGGAATGTGTGGTATGGATAGCTCTGATAATCCCTAGATTAATCAGTTCATCCAAATATTAAGTAAAATAGAAACATGTAAGATTTAAATTGTCACCGGTATATAATAAATGAATACAGAAGAACAAAGGCAAGAGTTCAGACTTTTAGAAACAGCTATTCAGAACTGTAAGAAAATGTCTAGGGAGATTCCTTATTTCCCCTTTATGCTTTATATATATATAGATTTGTATATCCATAGTAACATGGTCTTTTTTCATCCTGAATTACTAAGTTCAACCCGTCCTATCTACCTTTCCTTAAGTAAGCTATTATGGCTTTTTTTTCCTTAATAAATTGTAATGATCAAAAATGACATCAAGGTGTCGGTACCGGAACAAACAATTGAGAAAGAGTAATGTGAACCAGACTTTATCTCCCACCAATACTTGAAATTATAAAAAAAATCCAATAAAATGTCCAGGTCCAGGATGAAATGGTGGGGTGAATTCTGTAGTTAGTACATTAGGCCATATGGAATTGTGATAGAAAGATTGGTTATGCCTGTGGCATGAAGAAATGTGGAGTTTGAAGTAGATGATAAAATGGTTGAACAGTAATAGAGACAGCCTGGAGGAAATAAATTCCATTGGGAAAATCCGTTTTTTATATGATAAATTAATTAAGCATTAATGGGAAAAAGATTTAAAGATATAAATATCTCGGCCGCTGAGTGGTTGGCATCCCTAACAAGGGTCAAGAGAAATATTTACTGTTTAAATTTAGTGGAAAATCAATACGAATTAGCCAATAGATGGTATCTGGCGATACACTGTCTGGTGGTCGCAATAATCATTATTGCCCGTAACTGGAAATCCAGTCTTCCCTACTGTAAGAGTAATTTGTCGAACCAATTAGAACACCAACTATATATGGAGAGTGAATTGGGTTGGTCCAATGAGCTCTCCAGTTATAAATACGTTTATTAGTAAGGTAATTGGCTGAACAAATTAGAAACTCCAGTTAACACTTGATTCCTTTAGGAGTTAGGCATTTATACAAAAAGGAGAAAGGGAAAAGGAAAAACAGAGTTCAAAAACTCCCCTGATCATTCTTTGCTTTATACCAGGGGTCCTCAAACTACGGCCCGCGGGCCACATGCGGCCCGCCGAGGACATTTATCAGGCCCGCGGGGGGTGCTGCCGGCACGCCACCTCCGCGCTGTTTACCTTTTTTTTTTTTTCTCTTTCTGGTAGCCGTAGCGAATGCGGCTGCAGGAAAACGGGAAAAAAAAAATCACTGCAACGTTACGTCACATCCGGATCCGGTAACTTTCCCTCCTCCGTGCAGGAGGACACTGCGCGAGACGTCCGGCCGGGGACACAGCAGCTGGAGGTAAGTGATGGGGAAGGGGGGGGGGGGAGGTATAACGAGCACTGGAATGGCACGCTATACCTGGGCATCTGACTGGCAAAATATTCCTGGGCATCTGACTGGTGCAATATTCCTGGGCATCTGACTGGTACAATATTCCTGGGCATCTGACTGGCATAATATTCCTGGGCATCTGACTGGCATAATATTACAGGCATCTGACTGGCACAATATTACAGGCATCTGACTGGCACAATATTACTGGGCATCTGCCTGGCACAATATTCCTGGGCATCTGACTGGCGTAATATTCCTGGGCATCTGACTGGCAAAATATTCCTGGGCATCTGACTGGCGTAATATTCCTGGGCATCTGACTGGCAAAATAATTCTGGGCATCTGACTGGCATAATATTCCTGGGCATCTGAATGGCATAATATTCCTGGGCATCTGACTGGCACACTATTCTCATTGAAATACTGGTAAGTTTGTTGATTTAACTTTACTTTATTTTAAATATTGTATTTGTTCCTGTTTTTGTTTCTTCACTTCAAAATAAGATATATGCAGTATGTCCGGCCCTCCAACGGTCTGAGGGACAGTGAACTGGCCCCCTGTTTAAAAAGTTTGAGGACCCCTGCTTTATACATTACCTACTATGGAAAAGTGATTAAGATCTCTGACCCTGTCTGTTTCTCCCAATCCGAAACTATAGTCTCTATATTTGTATTACTCGCAGCTATCCTGGTGAATCCCCTGCATAATTCTGTTGTATGGATACCTGATTTTTTTTGTTATATGTGTTTGTATTGTCTTTTTTCTATGATATGAAAAATAAAAGAATTTAAAAAGAAATGCATATTTAAACATTGCAGAATAAAAAACAAAAAAAATGCACAGGGAGAAAAGAGATCCAACACGGTTTATTATCATCACTTCCATGTTTATGGAAACTGTTACTATAAGTACTCTGTAAGAAGTTGACACTACCCTAAGGAAGCAGATTTAAATAACAGTGGTGCAGTCATAATACAGTACTTAATGGGCCTGTCCCTTTGCATCACTTTATGCACCATTGACTATCTGAGACAAGCAAGGTTTACACCTAACAATGTTGCATTCCATGCAAACCATAACAACTGTAAATGGCCAAGAAAATAGCGATAAATTAAGTATATATCATGTGCCTCTAGGCACAACATTGCATTCTTTCTCCATTCCCAGGTATGTTTAATTTAACCCTATGCAGCAATCTATGATTTATATTTGTAACATAATTTTGGTATTGATGTACAGAAGCTTGACAGTGGAAAGCTCTTGGGATATGAAACTGGGTTGGCCACAGTGGAATCTTCTGGCATCAGAGGATAATGTAGGAATATTACCTAATTTCCCTACTGCCCAGGCCTTTGTTCAGCTTCAGGGAGAGGAGCAAATCTTTCATAGGAAGTGGCAAAGACCACACTGCTGCTTTGGATAACAATTTCTATGATGATCAACCAGCACTGACATAGAATATCTGGGAACTAAATCTCTAATGGAGCTGAATGAGCATCATAGCTGATTTATGTGGCGAGTTTGTGATGTCCAGAGGTTAACCCAAGTGCACTGATTAACACAGATTTGTGTTCCTTACAGCAGTAAAAGGGTTAATGTGCAAAAACTGACCAACCTTTGCACAGTTTAGTATCTTTTCATTGATATTAACTTAACAAGCAGAAATTGACGTTTTTTTTACTGTTATGTTTTAACACATCTCATTAAATTGTCTTTGTGCATTACTTTGCATTTGTTGTTTTAACGAGTGCGATATTTATTTTATCACACCTGTTAATTAATTTAACAGAGAGAAATAATTTTTTCCCTTTAATTTAATGCAGTTTGTGATTTTTGCAGTAACGGGCATCATTGCATCTGCCCTATGTGTTTTAAATGTAGCTATGGTGTACTGTTTATGACCACACATGTGGCTTGATATGCAAATTATACATGCAAAGTAGTTAATTTGCATGCCAAGTCCAGGGCTGCCATCAGAAGTTTCAGGGCCCCTTACTGGAAAAAAAATCTGTGCCCCCCCCCCCCAATATCCCCCTCTTGCCCCATTGCCCTCCCAATAATAATAATTTTTTTCCAGGTCTTTGTTTCTCATGCCAATGATTTAAATACACCCCAGGACATGCCCCATTGTTATGGCAATATGAGACAAAATGGACACTTGCTTGTTATATAGCTAAAATAATAGCTCAATAGCTCAAATTGAGGTCAGATTATAAGACATGGATCCAGGTCCCCAGCAGAGCTGCAGGGGACCTGGATCCCCCTCTCTAGCAGCAGGGGAAGTCTGCGCAACGAGCGCAGACTCCCCTGCTTCCGCCCGGCACGACCGCCGGGGCTTCTGTGAAGAAGCCGGATACTTGCTTTCGTCACAAAAGTCCCGGCGAGCGTGCCGGGCGGCAGCAGGGGAGGTCTGCGCTCATCGCGCAGACTTCCTCTGCTGCCCCACTAGGCACCAGGGACAATCGGGCAGCTGGGGGATGTCTGCACGATACGTGCAGATATCCTCCATGCTGCCCGACACGGCAGACTATTATGACGGACAGCTGTCCGTCATAATAGACTGCCGTGTCGGGCAGCATGGAGGATGTCTGCAAGTATCGTGCAGACATCCCCCTGCTGCCCCCACTAGCCACCAGGGATCAAGGTAAGGGGAAGGGAGGGAGGGAGGGAGGGAGGGAGGGAGGGGGGGCAGAGAGACAGGGGGAGGGAGGGAGGGGGACAGAGAGACAGGGGGGGACAGAGAGACAGGGGGAGGGAGGGGGGCAGAGACAGAGTCAAGGGGAGGGAAGGGGTTAAGAGACAGACAAGGGGAGGGAAGGGGTTAAGAGACAGAGACAAGGGGAGGTGAAGGGGTTAAGAGACAGAGACAAGGGGAGGGAAGGGGTTAAGAGACAGAGACAAGGGGAGGGAAGGGGTTAAGAGACAGACAAGGGGAGTGAGGGGGTTAAGAGACAGGCAAGGGGAGGGGGGAGAGAGAGAAAAATGGGGGCAAGGGAAAGAGAAAGGCAGCATTGGCACATAAAAAGAAATAAAAACTAGAAATACATTTTTTGATATCATAATTTTTTATTAAAAAAGCAATTTACATGTGAATATATACAAGTTTAACTTTTTTCCTATAGGGTAGTCTTATATTCAGGCTTTTAGTTTTTTTCCTAAAGGAATATCCAAAGTTTGGGGGGTCGTCTTATAATCAGGGTCGTCTTATAATCGAGCAAATACGATACTCTGTAACACACTCAATAAACCAGAGATTTGCTTTGACCCCACAGCGTGTCAGTGTCTTTTCTCTCCGTGCACGTATCATATCTAACTAATTTGGACCAACACATCAACATAACTGACTCTTGATCAGATCCAAAACAGTTGGCGCCCAACGTGGGGCACACGAGAGACCTCCTGGCGGGACACCCCCCGACCCATCGGACAGAGGAAAGACGCATTAACGGACACCGGGACTGCAGCCCGTGATTGAGGTGAGGAAATGTATCATCTTACCTACACGTGTCATTTGGTGTAGTCTTTGTCTATCTGTCCGAGGGAGGGTGTGTCGCCAGTCTGAGGCATCGTGTGGGCATGACAGTAAGAACCCCCATATGTTGAAAATATCTTGATGTGTTGCATATACGTTTTGTGACGAGAACTTTGAGTGACTAACGCAAATATCCACGTATAATAATAATAGTCTACCTCAAATTGCCTGTACCACGGGTCAGCCCAGACGTCTGCCCGGGTCACAGAAGGGGAGGAGGCGGTCAGAATAAGCCCAAGGTGTAGTCCTAAGGTGTGCTGTACGTATCTGACTCAACTTATTATACGTGATATACGGTAGATCAAAAGACTAAGTTACGGAAAATCCCAGGAAGTGACTAAATACAATGGGTAATAATACAAGTGTCCCGAAGGAGTAGTACGTGGCGGACAAAAGAGGAAAACGGTTTGCCACGTGTCTACTGAAGTTAGAAAATGTTATGGTGTATGTAAAGGTGGCTAGCTGTGTAGTACCACATGGCGACAATTGTTGAGTGACAAAAGATGGAAAGTTGTTAGATGACAATCTGCTACAAGCGGTGTGGCTTGACTGTAGTAAAGAATTTGAAAGGACAGGAGTAAAGCAAAAATATGATGAGGACTCAGGGAGAAATGATTGCAAGCCTAGCAAAACATAGTAACATAGTAACATAGTAACATAGTAATTTAGGTTGAAAAAAGACACAAGTCCATCAAGTTCAACCCTTCTACCTATCATTACAGCGTTTGATCCAAAAGAAGGCAAAAACCCCTAAGGAAGCTATTTTGAATTTTGCCTCCTGGGGGAAAAAATTCCTTCTTTACTCCAAGAGGCAATCAGATTTCTCCTTGGATCAATAAGCTCTTTTATTAATGCTTATTCTATTATTAATAGCCCTGTATGTTCTGCTTTCCTAAAAAAACATCCAAACCATTTTTAAATGCATCTATTGTGGTTAATAGCACTACCTCTCTTGGCAGGGAGTTCCATAACTTTATTGTCCTAACCGTAAAGAATCCCTTCCTTTGCTGTCTATGAAATCTTTTCTCTTCCAGTCTGAGGGGGTGACCTCTTGTTCTTTGTACCTTTCTGTTAATGAACAGGTCACTGGAGAGCTCTTTATATTGGCCCTGCACATATTTATATAATGTTATCATATCCCCTCTGAGACGCCTTTTTTCTAACGTATATAAATTCAACTTTTTAAGTCTCTCTTCATAACTAAGATCCTCCAAACCCCTTATTAATTTTGTAGCTCTCCTTTGCACTTTTTCTAGTTCCTTAATATCCTTTTTAAGGACTGGTGCCCAGAACTGTACTGCATATTCAAGGTGAGGTCTTACCATTGATTTGTAAAGAGGCAAGATTATATCCTCCTCCCGTGAATCTATACCTCGTTTTATACATGCCAATATCTTATTGGCCCTTGCAGCTACTGACTGGCATTGGGCACTGTTGCCAAGTTTGTTGTCTATAATTATCCTAAATCCTTTTCATTAGTAGTTTTCCCCAGGGAAAAACCATTTAACGTATATGTTGCTTTGTTATTATTTTTCCCATAATGCATAACTTTACATTTGTCTATATTGAACCTCATTTGCCACTTTACTGCCCAGTCCCCCACTCTGTCCAAATCTTCCTGTAAAGAAAAAACATCAAGATTAGTATTTATTGCCTTACCTAATTTAGTGTCGTCCGCAAACACGGAGACGTGGCTCTCAGCACAACGTGGAAGATCATTAACCCCTTAACGACAGATGACGTGCCAGGCACGTCACGGCAAATCGAGGACTTGCCGACAGGTGACGTGCCTGGCACGTCATGCACTAAACTGAGTAAAGAAAGCGACCAGCGGTCGCTTTCTTTACTCTAACGGTGTTGCTACAATGCCTCTAGGTAGAGGCATTGTGCAACACCCCCCAAATGTGCAGGGGCGCGCTACGATCACTCCACGGAGTGATCGTAGCAGCCATTTAAAAATGGCTGCGCCCACTGCACACATGTGCTTAGAAAGCAAACGATCGTTCGCTTTCTAAGCATCTGCGGTGTTTCTAAAGTGCCTCGCTAGCGAGGCACTTAGTAACACCTTGATGCTCCCCAGAGCCGATGGTGGTCGCTCTCCTGAGCGACCCCATCGGCTCAGTAGAAGGGAACGCTGCCTGTACAGGCAGCGCTTCCCTTCTAATGGCAAGAGCATCGGAAGTGAAAGTATTTCACTTCCGATGCTCTAGGGGGAGCCAATCAATGCCGGCACAACAGATCTATGTGATCTGTGTGCAGGCATGTATGGTAAGTGCTCTGATGAGCACTTATCATACTGTCAAAGGCAATATAAGTATTGATCTGCCTCCCTCACCTTACTAGTTTTAGTAAGGGAGAGAGACAGATCAGATAAAGTAAAAAATAAAATAAAATAATAAAAAAAATATTGAATACAATTTTAAACACCAAGGGCTTTTATAAAAGCCATTTAACCCCTTCCCTGCCATTGATCGCTGTGTACGCAGTGATCATACACAGCAGCACATTTTTTGCTGTCTGCATTTTTTAGGGGTTCATATTTTTTTTACTGTAATTCATTACAGTATAAAAAAAAGCTCTTTTAAGAGAGATTAACCCCTTTCTTGCTGTAGATCACTGCCTAAGCAGCGATCTGACGCAAATGCAGCAATCTTGCTGCAGAAGCATTTTTAATTTTTTAAAAACTTTTTTATTACACCCGTCACGTGTTAATTATACCCGCTAGGGGACTACGTTTAACGTAAAAAAATTTTTTTTAGCTGTCTGACCGCATGTATAGCGATCAGTAACAGCTGATAAGTGACAAAGGCGGGTTGGCGTTTGCTTAGATGAGCATCACCATTCGTCTGGTTAGATCAATATTTGTAAATATTTGATCTGACCCGTGTAGATCTGCCTTCCTCTCACTTGAGTTTTAGTGAGGGAGACAGAGCTGTATAATGTAAGTTTTTAATTATAATATATTTAATTGAATTGAGACCCAAAGGCTTTTATAAAAGCCGTTTCCAGTATTTAACCCCTTCCCTGCAATTGATCGCTGTGTACGCAGTGATCTTACACAGCAGCACATTTTTTGCTGTCTGTGCATTTTTTTAGGGGTTATTTTTTTTTACTTTGATTTATTACGGTATATCAAAGGCTCTTTTAAGAGCTATTAACCCCTTCCTTGCCGTATATCACTTCCTAAGCAGCACATATGGTCACTGCCTAAGCAGTGCATATGGTCACTGCCTAAGCAGCGCATATGGAGCAATCTAGTCGCAGAAGGATTTTTTTTTGCTATCAGCATTTTTTTTGTCAGACTCGCTAGGGGTTAGTTATACCCACTAGGGGATTACGTGTATTCCTTTTGAAGCTGTCTGAACGCGTGTATAGCGATCAGTAACAGCCGATCAGTGGCAAAGGTGGTTTGGTGATTTCTCAGATGAGCATCACCATTCGTCTGGTTCGTAAATATTGTTCTGACCCATATGGATCTGCCTCCCTCTCCTCACTTGAGTTTTAGTGAGTGAAAGAGACAGATCTGTATAACATAATTTTTTAATTGTAATAAATTAAATAAAATGTTAAAAAATTGTGAGTCCCAAGGGCTTTTAGAAAAGCCATACCCTTTGTATAGTGTAGTGTATTAACCCCTTCCCTGCCACTGATCACTGCACAGCAGAACATTTTTTCTTGTCTGTGCATTTTTAGGGGTTAATTTTTTTGTACAGTACTACAAAGGCTCTTATAAGAGCTATTAACCCCTTCCTTGCTCTACATGTTCAAATTCCAAGTTTGAAAATCAAAAAGCGCACCTCTCAAATGTAGCCTTTCAACACCCAACAAAGCTATGCATGGGTGCTATCCCTGTGCTCGGGAGATGTTGCTGAACATATATTGTGGTATTGTTTGTCAGTGACACATACCGAAATATGTGAATTTGTGTCTAAAGTACAATGCATGTGGGAAAAAATACACAATAAAATGACTACCACAAACTTTGACAAAGGCTAGTGGTAGAATTGGTGTATGGAAAGTGTTAAAATAACACCATTTAAAATAGCCTAGGGTGTCTACTTTTACAAAATATATACTTTTTGGGGTAAAATACACTGTCCTACTTTAAAAAAAAGTCCCAAATGGAAGATGGGCTCAGGCTGGCTACACGTCAATATTCCAAGTTGAAAATGCGCACCTTCACAATGTGGCCCTTTTAGCCCCCAAACAACCCAACAAACCTATGCATGGGTGGTATCCCTGTACTCAGGAGATGTTGTTGAACACATATTGGGTTATTGTTTTTGTTTGGCAGTGACACATACCAAAATCTGTGAATTTATGTCTAAAATACAATATTTGTGAAAAAAAAACACACAAAAATTACTACCACAAACTTTGACAAAGGCTGGTGGTAGCATTAGTGCATGGAAAGTGTTAAAATACCACCATTTGAAATAGCGTAGGGTGTCTACTTTTAAAAAATATATGGGTTGATGGGGCAAAATACACTGGCTGTTTTCAAATATGTCCCAAATGGGACATGGGTGCAGGCGGTCTGCATGTCAAAATTTCAATTTGGAAAACCAAAAACGGCACCTACCAAATTTGGCCTTTTACCCCCCCAAACAATCCAACAAACCTATGCATGGGGGGTATCCCTGTACTCAAGAGATGTTGCTGAACACTTATTGGGGTGTTATTTGGCAGTGACACATACCAAAATCTGTAAATTTATGTCTGAAGTACAAGGTTTGTGAAAAAAAAACACAAAAAAATTACTACCACCAACTTTGACAAAGGCTGGTGGTAGAATTAGTGCATGGAAAATGTTAAAATACCACCATTTGAGATAGCCTAGGGTGTCTACTTTAAAAAAATATATGGGTTGATGGGGTAAAATGCACTGGCTGGTTTCAAATATGTCCCAAATGGGACATGGGTGCAGGCTGTCTGCATGTAAAAATTTCAAGTTGGAAAACAAAAAACTGCACCTCACAAATTTGGCATTTTAGCCCCCAAACAACCCAACAAACCTATGCATCGGTGGTATCCCTGTACTCAGGAGAAATAGTAGAATCTATTTAGCATGTTTTTTCGTTCGCTTTTGTCGATGAGGAGAAGTTGTTTCAAATAAAAACAAAGAAATGTGTGTATTTTTCTTTTTTTTACCATATTTTTTTTTTTTTTTTTAATAATATGATAAGATATGATCAAAAATATGGCATCCATAGAAAGCCCTTTTTGTCCCGATAAAAACAATATATAATATGTGTGGGTACAGCAAATGACGAAGAAGAAAATTACTGCTAAACACAAACAGCACAGAAATGTTAAAATAGCCATTGTCCAGAAAGGACAAAAATGTTTCAAAGGCTCTGTCCTTAAGGGGTTAATAAACAAGTTAAAAAGAAGAGGGCCCAAAACAGACCCCTGAGGTACTCCGCTTAATACCCTTGTACAATCTGAGGATTTTCCATTTACAACAACCCTTTGTGTTCTATCTTTTAGCCAATTTTCAATCCACATGCCCCCAAACCTATTTTTACTGACTTCTTCATAGAATGTTAAGTTTGTTTGACAAGACCTGTCTTTCACAAAACCATGTTGACTTTTACTAATTATATTCTGGTTCAAGATGTATTCTTGAGTGTATCCCTTTAGCAATCCTTCAAATAGTTTCCCCACTACAGATGTCAAGCTCACTGGCCTATAATTACCTGGCAGAGATTTGATCCCTTTTTAAATATTGGAATGACATCCGCCTTTCGCCAGTCTGTTGGCACTGTACCTGAACTGAATGAGTCCCTAAAGATCATGAATAGTGGTCTGGCCAGAATTATGCTTAACTCTCTAAGTACCCTTGGGTGTATACCATCTGTTCCTGGGGCCTTGTCTATCTTAACAGAGTTTAATTGCTTAAGCACTTTTTCCTGTGTCAGCCAATCCCATGTTTGCGGCAAATGTCCCATAACTTCCTGTAGCAGGGGCTCGTCCATCTGCTCTTCCTTAGTATAAACAGAAGAAAAAAAGTATTTAAAATGTCTGCTTTCTCTCTGTCCTCACTTACCAAATTTCCCATTTGGGATAACAAGGGCCCAACATTTTCCCTCTTTAGCTTTTTTCCATTTATATATTTATAAAACATTTTGGGGTTAGTTTTACTCTCCTTGGCAACCCTTTTCTCATTTTCCAATTTAGCCATTTTAATTGCCTTTTTGCAGTCTTTGTTGGCCTCTTTGTACTCTATAAATGATAATGCTGATCCCGTGTTTTTATAATGTTTGAATGCCATTTTCTTGTTTTGTATGTCCTGTTTCACGTTACCGGTAAGCCACATTGGTTTTGATTTGTGTCTTTTGCATTTGTTTCCCAAAGGTATATATTGGGATGTGTACTTTTGTAATGTGTGCTTAAAGGCATTCCACTTTTCTTCTGTGTTTAGTCCAGAAAACAATCGTTCCCAGTCTAAATGTTCAATCGATGCCCTTAGTCCATCAAAGTTGGCCCTTCTAAAATTAAGTGTTTTGGTGGCGTAGTTACCAATTAGCTTTTTTGCATTAATCTCAAATGAGACCATATTATGGTCACTATTCCCCAAGTGTTCTCTTATTTGGATGTTTGAGATAAGCTCCTCATTGTTTGTTATTACCAAATCCAGACAGGCATCCATTCTAGTTGGGGTGTCTACTAATTGTGCCATAAATGTGTTATTAAGCAGGTTCAGAAACTTGCTGCCCCTAGCTGAACTAGTTGTGCCACACTTCCAATCTATATCTGGGTAATTAAAATCTCCCATGATTAGAACTTCATTCATATTTGCAGCCTTTTCAATTTGTAATAAAAACTGATCTTCTCCATCAATGCTAATATTTGGTGGCTTGTAGCATACACCTACAAGTAATGTGCGATTCTTTTTAGCGTCTAAGCTAATCTCCAACCACAGTGACTCCACATCAGTTTCAGCTTCATCATGTACACCTTCTTTAATACTGGGCTTTAATTTAGGATTTACATACATACAAATCCCTCCCCCTTTTCTATTTACTCTGTCCTTTCTAAAAAGTGAGTAGTCTTGTAAATTAACTGATCAGTCGTGGGTCTCATCCCACCACGTTTCTGTGATTCCGATTAAATCATACTGTTCAGCACTTACCAGTATCTCCAGCTCACCCATTTTGTTTGTCAAGCTTCTTGCATTTGCTAAAAGACATTTAAGATTACTACCCATTTTCTGTTTAGTTGACAAACACTTAATGTGTGCAGGTATAATTATATGGACCTCCCTTTGGTCTGTTAACCCCATCACTGCTTTCCTCCTCCTCTCCCATAGCTAGACCCACCTTCCAATCTACCCTAGCTACCATTGCTTCATTTTGATCTTGACCCTCCCCCCAGAGCTTAGTTTAAAAGCTCATCTAATCCTCTAGCCATCCTCGCCACTAATACTGCAGCCCCCTCATCATTGAGGTGCAGCCCATCCCGTCCAAAGAGTCTGTAGCCTACTGCAAAGTCTGCCCAGTGCTCCAAGAACCCAAATCCCTCTTGCTTGCACCACCTTCGCAACCACGCATTAATCTCCCTAAGCTCCCGCTGTCTCCCTGATGTAGCGCCTGGTACTGGTAATATTTCTGAGAATATTACCTTGGAGGTCCTTTCCTTTAGCTTCTTTTCTAGTTCCCTAAAATCATTTTTAAGGACCCCCCACCTACCATTGACTTTGTCATTAGTACCAATGTATACTATGACCGCTGGATCATGCCCAGCCCCTCCCAATAATCTGCCTACCCGTTCCGCAAAATGCCGAACCCGAGAGACAACAAACAGTTCGGCATTCGGGGTCCTGGTGACAGATTACCCCATCTACCTTCCTAATAATAGAATCCCCTACCACCACAACCTGTCTAGCCTTCCTAGTGTCCGGGCTCCCAACTGTGCTGGAGAGGCTACTCACCTGGCTGCTAGGAGAGTCTGCCTGCCCCAGAAATGCCTCTTCTGAGCTAATCCCCCCAGCATCCTCACACAAGCTGGCAAACATGTTGGGGTGAACCAGCTCAGAACAAGCCTCCCTAGCTCTCCGACCCCTACTGCCCCTAGTAAAAAAACTGTTGTGCCGGGGCAGCCACTGCCCTATAATGGCGCTGCCAGGAAGGAAGATGGGTGGACCTGTTCCGGATGCGGACAGCAAAACCCCTCCTCCAGAAAGACGTGTTTTGCATGTGGTGCTTCATTCCCACATAGCCACACCCTTTTAGTTCCCCAGCACTGATAGAGAATAGGACCAGAGAATACTCCACCCTTATTCTCGACAAGATTCCGAGAACAAGAGGTGTTTATGCTGACCGCACCCAGGGATCTGGGGCGGACTTTATGACACGACTACAACAATGGCCAAAAGATAAATTGGCAGATCAATCTTCTACCCTGCAAGACATGACTCAAGATAAAGGAGAGTCATTCGAGAAATTTGTACAGCGAGTGAGGATGCACTATAGACACATGAGCTTCAGCACGTACGAGCCTGTACTTTTGCGACTTCTTTCGCAATCTTTTGTAGAAGGGTTGTGCCCTGATATCAACAAGGCTCTGACCACTTGCCGCCCGGAGTGGAAATCCCTAAACCTAGAAGTGTTAGAGCAGGTGGCAAAGGTACTTGAAAATAACAACAAAAAGGCCAGAGTGGCAGTAATTGCAGTCATGACTGGGGACGGACCTAGCGACCGGCCCCCTATCCATAACTGTTACGGGTGTGGCAAGCCAGGTCACATCAAACGGAACTGTCGCAGTCGCCATCTTTGGCCCACCAACCAACAGCGCCAGCCCCAACGTCAAGGGAACGTCACCCCTCCTCCTTGTCCCGACCTATAGGGCGAAGGCAAGCCAGTGCGTGAAGGGGACCCTCTATGTATGACGGTCTCCGCCCCTCCTGCCTGACCCACCCCTTGACTCACGCTCGAAGTGGCAGGCAAAGAGCTTTAATTTCTTGTCGACACTGGTGCAGCCCGTAGCGTACTCTGCGAGACTGCCACACTCCCTTCCTAGCTTACAAATATCCAATTACCCTACTCCGGACTCGAGGGACTCGTCCAGAGCAACCACATCACTAGGCCCATGAGTGATGTGTCCCTTCAATCTGTTAGGAGCTGACATTCTGCAGAAAATTCAAGCCAATATACAGTTCAGAGATGGAATAGTCACCCTCAGTACTGCTCTTCACCCATACCTACTCATGGCAGTGGCAGCTCTCCAAGATGATGACTCGAACATATCAGGAGACACCTTACAGGACATTCTGCATCTCGTCCCCGATACTCTTTGGGCCAAGGGACCCCAAGACATCGGTTGCCTCAAGGTCACTGTAACCCTGAAGGATCCCAAGGTCCTGCCATACAAATCGCAATACCTGCTCTCCGTACCACAGCAGGATGCTATTACACTCCAAGTACAGGCCCTCCTGCTAAACGGGGTCGTCAAGATCACTACTTCTCCTTGTAACACACCGCTTTATCCTGTCAGGAAGAAGAGGGAGAAGGGACAACCTCTTGTTTACCGCATGGTCCAAGCCCTCCAAGCTGTTAATGAAGCCACGGTCCTTGAAACGCCAATCATCCCAAATCCACATACTCTGCTGGCTGCCATCCCACCCATGGCTACTACCTTTACGGTCATCGACCTGGCGAATTAATTTTTCTCTGTCCCCCTGCATGAAGACTGCCAGTTCCTTTTTGCCTTCACCCATGCTGGCAAACAATATACCTGGACTGTTCTACCACAAGGGACCCAAAATAGCCCCTGCTGCTTCACCAAAGCCATGTCCTCGATACTGCAGCCCTGGCAGGCTGACCACCCGGAAGTAGAACTCCTCCAATACGTGGATGATTTACTCCTGTGCGCAGTCTCCACTCCGATCTGCCTAACTACCTCAGTCTCACTCCTCGAGTTGCTAGCCGCAGCCGGATGCCGAGTGTCAAAACAAGCTACAAGTGTGCCTCCCCAAGGTTGTATTTTTAGGCCACTGTATCGCTCAAGGCAGAAAACACCTCACGGATGCCAGAAAGAAGGCCATCTCAGACATACAACTCCTGGATACCCCAGACCGGCTTCAGACCTTCTTGGGACTTATCTCCTACTGCAGGCCCTGGATGCTTCAGTCCAGATGCAGCCCCTGTATGACTGTATATCCCGCAATGCTACTACACCCTTTCGGATGACACTGGAAGCTGCAGAAGCTTTTAAAACATTAAAAGCAGCCATTGCATCTGCTCCTGCTCCCGGCATCCCCAACTACAACCTTCCTTTCAGGCTGTATGTCATGGAACGCCAGGGACATGCCACGGGGTCCTTCCCCAAACCCATTGTGGTCGCAACAGACCCCTGGGTTACTACTCCAAACGCCTTGACCCGGTGACCAGAGCGGCTCCCTCATGCGTTAGGGCCATCCACGCCACCAGTTCCCTTTTGGACGTTACCTCTGATGTTATTCTGGGCCACCCCCACACAATTCTGGTCCCTCATGACATCTCTGCCATTCTCCAGCAAATGCAGCCCAAACATCTCACCGCCCAACGTCACCTTCGGCTCCAGTGTAGCCTACTACTGCCTGATAATGTTACCATTCAGAGATGCCACATCCTCAACCCTGCGGCACTCCTTCCTCTTCCAAGGGGGGAATATACTAGAGATAACGAAGATTTTATTGATCTACATGCCAAAGAGGATCTTCAGGAAGTAGAACTTTGGGCCTCATCCGATTCCTCTCCTGAAGGATCAGAACACGATTGCATCACGATGATGGAAGCTGAAGTAGGGTCACCACCATCAGTCCATGACACCCATTTGACAAACCCACTTTGGACTCTCTTTGTAGACGGCTCAAGATATGCCGATGACAAAGGAAAGTTCCACACAGGTATGGCAGTTACCAGCGAGCATGAGGTACTGTGCACAAGACAATTGCGCCCGGATCAGTCGGCACAGGAGGCTGAACTCATTGTCCTCACTGAAGCCTGCCTCATGACAAAGGATTCCACCGCCAATATCTACACGGACTCTAGATACGCCTACGGAGTAGTACATGACTTCGGGGTAATATGGAAAACCCGAGATTACATCACAGCCACAGGACACCCCAATCAAAGACGCTTCAGCAGTAGCGGCTCTAATGGCAGCAGTACACCTGCCCACCCAAGTGGCAGTGATCAAGGTAAAGGCTCACACCCAAGCCAATGCCTCCGAGGCCAAAGGAAATGCCCTAGCTGATCAAGCTGCCAAGAAAGCAGCAGTGGAAGAGGACAGAGTCCAACCAGACCAAATTGGTATGACAAATGACAGCACAAGAAGACCTGTAACAAAAGAGAGTTACATGGGATCTACGGAAGCAAATGCAGAAACAGGCCACTCCTGCGGAGAAGGAAACCTGGCTGAAAGAGTCAGCCCATGAAGAAGAATCGGGAATCTGGACCCAAGGAAAGAGAGTGTGTCTGCCCAGAGCCCTCTAATAGCTTCAGTGGCCCACGGACCTACCCATCAGTCCAAAACAGTCATGAAGGAGCTGATTGATAGAAAATGGGTGGCTCCAGGGATCACCCCAGTCCAGGTAAGACACTCCCAGTCTTGCCTCATCTGTGCCGAGTGCAATCCAAGCAGGACTGAACCCACACCCACCAAGTGTCTCCCCAAAGCTCTGTACCCATTCCAGAGAATTCAAATCGACCACATCCAGATGCCAATGTGCCATGGGTTTCAATACGTGCTAGTAGTAATAGACTTGTTCTTTGGGTGGCCAGAGGAATACCCCGTCCGAAACACGACAGCAACCACCACTGCCAAAAAACTCATGCAAGAAACTGTTTGTAGGTTCGGGGTACCTTTGATTATTGAGAGTGATCAGGGCCCAGCATTCACTGCCAACCTAACCCAAGAAGTTTGGAGGATGGTAGGGTCACACTTAGCATTCCACACCCCTTACCGACCCCAAAGTAGTGGGAAGGTTGAAAGACTAACTGGGGTGTTGAAATCCAAAATACTAAAAATGACCAGGGAAACAGGACTTAATTGGGTACAGTGCTTGCCCATAGCGCTCTTCCCAGTTAGGCTCACTCCACGGCCCCCGCACAAATTAACCCCCTATAAAATCTTATTTGGAATTTGGCCAAGAATGGGACAATACTTCCCTCAACAATTACAAATGCATTATGAATCTGTCACAAAATATGCTCTTTGTAAACAATTGTCTAACATACATGCACAAGTTTTCTCTTCCATTCCAGATCCTGATTCTTTGGAAGGAAGCCACACTCTGAGGCCCAGAGAGTGGGTAGTGGTAAGGAAACACATCTGAGGCACTCTTGACCTCAGATACGAGGGACCCCACCAAGTGTTGTTAACCACACCAACCTCCGTAAAACTAGAAGGGAGACTCACCTGGATTCACGCTTCTCACTGCAAGAGGATCAAAAGTCCTCCAACTCCTGAGCAATAAAAATGTTTTTGTCATTCCTGTTAATACTCACCACCTGCCTCTCCCAAACTATACGGGTCACAGGTGGCTATCACACAACAATGGGTAAATTACATTCTCACAACCACCTTCTGGTATAACTCATCTAACACTCATGTGGCCACTTACTCAGTTAAAAGTGACGAAATGATCCCTGAGAATAGTGACTGACAATTATTGTGGACAAAACTGCGACTACTGGGGGCAGCAGGATGGAATACGGGGGACAACTGGGGTTATAAGCCACAGAGTGCCCTAGCAAGAAAGGACAAGAATGGGAAGTCACTGATAGATAGAATGACAGGGACTCTCCATACCCCTAGGATTTTCACCAAAATCAAGTTGACCATTGAAAACCCTGTGTGTAATTCACCTCCCCAAGAAATAAATCCCCTGAAACCTCATGTTCAAACCTTCAAGGACATGATGGCCATAGCAGACCCCACATTTGAAGATACCATGAGACAGGATTCTCTGACATTAACCTATGGCTTGAGTGGGTGAAGTACAATGTAAATAAACACAATAAGAGTGACTGTTATGTTTGTGGAAAGGCACGTCCCCACTTAGGTACTGTTCCCATCCCCCTGCCAGCGGATGTAGAGTCCTGTTTTCTCAGTCTGTATACTAATACCTCCACTAACCTGTCTGCATGAGAGGCCTTGAAAAATGAATTTCCCTTACTTACAAAAGCACCCAAACCCGGAGAGGGAGTACCATTTACCCTGGCAATTACACCTGCTATCAGAACACAAAGGGTAACGGTAGGTTTTTAGGTAATTTCAACTAAGGTTATTGCTAAGAAATCAGCTATCTGTAGGAATCTGACACCCAAAATCAAGTGTACACCCTAGGAGATGTGTATTGGATATGTGGTGATCAGAAAATACGAACCAGGTTAGAGGGCACTTGGACAGGACAATATGCTCTAGCAAAGGCCATCATGCCTCTCAACATAGTCAGTGAAAGAGATATGACGCCCACAGTAGGGGAGCTAAGCGTAACCAGGAAAAAGAGAAGTGCACCCCAAGCCAGCTTTGATCCCCATGTCTATGTAGATGCTATTGGAGTTCCCAGGGGGTGCCAGATGAGTTTAAAGCCAGAGACCAGGTAGCAGCAGGATTCGAGAGTCTTTTTTACTATAGTCACTGTAAACAAAAATGTTGACTGGATCAATTATATATACTATAACCAGCAACGGTTTGTGAACTATACAAGAGAAAGAAAGTTCGCTTCCTAAGCACTGATGGTGTTGCTAAAATGCCTCGCTAGCGAATCAATTCGCAACACCAAAATGCTCCTCCGATCTGATGGTGGTCTCCCTCACAAAAACCTGTACAGCAAAAGGGAGCGCTATACAGGTTTTAGTGACAGAGAGAGAGACAGATAAGATAATTTAATATATTTTTTTTTTATAAATGTAATATTTAATAACATTTTAGAAACAAAGGGCTTTTATAAAAGACCTTTCCCATGTTTAACTTTTTCCCTGCCATTGATCGCTGTGTACGCAGTGATCTTACACAGCAGCAAATTTTTTGCTGCCTGTGCATTTTTTAGGGGTTCATTTTTTTTACTGTAATTTATTACAGTATACCAAAGGCTCTTTTAAGAGCTATTAACCCCTTGCTTGCCATAGATCACTGCCTAAGCAGCGCATATGGAGAGATCTGGCCGCAGAAGGATTTATTTTTTGTCACACTCGCTAGGGGTTAATTATACTCACTAGGGGATTAAGTGTATTCATTTTGAAGCTGTCTGAACACGTGTATAGTAATCAGTAACAGCCGATCATTGGCAAAGGCGGTTTGGTGAGCATCACCATTTGCCTGGCAAGATCAATATTGGTAAATATTGTTCTGACCTATATGGATCTGCCTCCCTCTCCTCACTTGAGTTTTAGTGAGGGAGAGAGACATATCTGTATAATATAAGTTTTTAATTGTAATAAATTAAATAAAATGTTACAAAATTGTGAGACAAAATAAAAGCCATACCCTTTGTATAGTGTACCCTTGTGTATTAACCTCTTCCCTGCCACTGATCACTGCACAGCAGCACATTTTTTCTGTGCATTTTTAGGGGTTAATTTTTTCTTTACAGTACAAAAAAGGCTCTTATAAGAGCTATCAACCCCTTCCTTGCTCTACATGTCAAAATTCCAAGTTGGAAAATCAGAAAGCACACCTCTAAAATGTGGCCTTTTAACCCTGAAAAAAGCTGACAAACCTATGCATGGGCGGTATCCCTGTGCTCGCCAGATGTTGCTGAACACATATTAGTGTGTTGTTTGGCAGTGACACCTACCAAAATGTGGGAGTTGGCGTCTAAAGTACAATGTATGTGGGAAAAATACACAATAAAATTACTACCACAAACTTTGACAAAGGCTGGTAGTAGAATTGGTGCTTGGAAAGTGTTTAAATACTACCATTTAAAATAGCTTAGGGTGTCTTCCTTTACAAAATATATGCTTTTTGGGGTAAAATACACTGTCCGGCTATAAAAAAAAAAGTCCAAAATGAAACATGGCTGACAACATGTCAAAATTCCAAGTTGGAAATGCACACCTTCAAATTGTGGCCTTTTCGTCCCTAAACAACCCAACAAACCTATGCATGGGTGGTATCCCTGTACTCAGGAGATGTTGTTGAACACATATTGGGTTGTTGTTTGGCAGTGACACATACCAAAATCCGTAAATTCATGTTTGAATTACAATGTATGTGAAAAAAAACGACCAAAAAATCACTACCACAAGCTTTGGCAAAGGCTGGTGGTAGAATTAGTGCATGGAAAGTGTTAAAATACCACCATTTGAAATAGCCTAGGGTGTCTTTTTAAAAAAAAAATATATGGGTTGATGGGGTAAAATACAATAGCTGGCTTCAAATATGTCCCAAATGGGACATGGGTGCAAGTTGTCTGCATGTCAAAATTTGAAGTTTGAAAACCAAAAAGCGCATCTCTCAAATGTGGCCCTTTGACCCCCAAACAAACTGACAAATCTATGCATGGGTGGTATCCCTGTACTCAGGAGATGTTGCTAAACACATATTGGGGTGTTATGTGGCAGTGACACATACCAACATCTGTGAATTCATGTCTGAAGTACAATGTTTGTGAAAAAAAAAAAAACACAAACAAATTTCTACCACCAACTTTGACAAAGGCAGGTGGTAGATGTAGTGCATGAAAAGTGTTAAAATACCACCATTTGAAATAGCCTAGGGTGTCTACTTTTAAAAAATATATGGGTTGATGGGGTAAAATACACTGTCTGGCTTCAAATATGTCACAAATGTGACATGGGCTGCAAGTTGTCTGCATGTCAACATTTTAAGTTGGAAAACCAAAAGCGCATCTCTCAAATGTGGCCCATTAACACCCAAACAACCCAACAAACCTATTCATATACAGGTATCCCTGTACTCAGGAGAAATAGTAGAATCTATTTAGCAGGGTTTTTCATTCGCTTTTGTCGACGAGGAGAAGATGTTTCAAATAAAAGTCAGGAAATTTGTGGGTTTTTTTTATACCATATTTTATTTATTTTTTATATAATATTATAGGATATGTTCAAAATGATGGCACCCATAGAAAGCCCTTCTTGTACCAATAAAAACAATATATAGTTTGTGTGGGTAGAGCAAATGACAAAGAAGAAAATTACATCTAAACACAGCACAGAAATGTTAAAATAGCTCAAATAGGCCAAAAATGCTTGAAAGGGTCTGTCCTTAAGGGGTTAATATTGATTCCTGCATTTTATATCAATATGTAATACAAAATTGATTAGCAGATTTGGCACTCTATTCATCTTCATTGTATAGGAAGATATATAATACTTGTGGATTGTTTCTTTTAATCACCGAATACAATTTTTTGTGGTAAATATATAATACATACATGATTTTTAGAGGTTTTATATGTACACACTGGTTTGATGAATTTTAATTTGAACATTCACAGTACAGGGCAAATGTTTTTAGCCCATTTTCCATTACATTTTTTGTGGGTTTTAACCCCTTAGTGACAAGACATTTTCACCTTGACTTTCCCTTGGTGACAATGGCTGTTTTGACATTTCTGGGGTGTTTGTGTTTAGCTGCAATTTTCTTTTTTCTCAGATACTGTACCCACACAAATTATATATTGTTTTTATCGTCACAAGAAGGGCTTTCATTAGATACCATTATGTTCATCATAACCCACTTTTTCTAACTTTGACTTAAAATATAATTTAGACAAATACAATCATTAAAAAAGACCCCGTCTAAATAGTTTCTAAATGTTGTCCCGGGTTCAGAAATATGCATGTTTCCACATTTTTCGGTATTTTTTTGCGAGTTATGGGGCAAAAACCAAAAATAGTGTTTTTTGTTTTTTTCCTATTGTCAGGATCTACCACGAAGTAGATCCCCCGAATACCCCGTTCTACTTGCCTGGAATCCCGCTCCGGTAGCGCGCACACTGCTGCCAATGAAATCGGAGGCGCGTCCCCGATGACGTCACGCCCGTCGCGTGCACGTCAGACGCAGGAAGATTCAAAAGGGAGAATCACCTTGCAATCCTAGCTTGGTGATTCTCTTGTTCCTTGCTCAGCTCCATTCATCTTTTTTGATTGATCTTGACCCTGGATTGTAATCTGACTACTCTGCCTGCCTGTGCCCTTGATCCTGGACTGTCCTATTACCTCTCTGTCTGCCTGTGCCCCACTGAACCCGGTTTGTACTTCAACTATTCTATATGCTTTAACCATTTACCTGCTGGATTACAGTACTGTTTATGTTTATATGCTTTGACCATCAATCTGCTGGATTACAGTTGCTGTTTACGCTTATATGCTTTAACCATCTACCTGCTGGATTACAGTTGCTGTTTATGCTTATATGCTTTAACCATCTACCTGCTGGATTACAGTTGCTGTTTATGCTTGTATCTACCTGCTGGATTACAGTACTGTTTGTGCTTATACGTTTTAACCATCGACCTGCTGGATTACAATTGCTGTGTTATGCTTATATGCATTAACCCTCTCCCTGCTGGATTATAGCCATTACCCGTGGCCTCAAGCTTATCACCTTCCTGCTGGATCATGAACTTTTATGTGTTCCTGTGTACTCTATATTACAAACTAGGTTCATACCCTCAGTGTATTGCTCTTTATTTAATTGTGTCTGCATCGAGGTCTCTATCTAGTTCCCTAACAGTCGTCACATAATCACCAAGCCCCTAATCATGGAGACCGCAGACCTCACGAATGCTATTACTGCTCTCACCCAACAGTTAACCAACCTTAATCAATCCGTACAGGACCTACAAGCAGGTCAAGCACATATGCAGCAACAGATACAACAGCTACAAGCCAACCCCGGGAATGTTCCAGACCCTGCCATTGCAGCTCCTGCACCTCCTCCGGTTCCTATCATGGTAGAAGGAGCTACAGCACTCGAACCGCAAGTAGCCCTACCAGAGAAATTCTCCGGTGATAGAAAAAAATATCGTACCTTTCTCACTACCTGTCAGATCTTGTTCAATCTACGTCCACGTACATATGCCTCTGATTTCGTCAAGATCCACACTGTCATTTCTCTCCTTACTGAAGAACCCCAATTATGGGCTCACCACCTTCTACACACCAACAGTCCTTTATTGGAGTCATGTGGATCCTTTCGCCAAGCACTGGTCTCATTATATGAAGACCCATTTAGAATCTCCTCTGCAACCAACACCATTAGTACTCTTAGACAAGGCCGCAGACCAGTTGAAGAATACATCATCGAATTCAGAAGAGTAGCTCTCGAGACTACTTGGAATGAATCAGCTCTGCTGGATCAATTCCGTCTGGGATTGTCCGATGGATTAAAGGACGAGTTGGCACGTGTGGGTATCCCTCCCTTGACGATCTTACTCGGTTAGTGATACAGATTGACCGAAGATTGCAGAACGAAGAGCCGAGCAAATATCTACACCTAATACTATGGTACCTGCTTTCAATCCCTCTTATATGGAGTCCAGATCTCCAGCGCCCTCACAGACAGAGGAACCTATGCAGATCGGGTTGGTACGAGGGCCGTTGTCCCCTGAAGAAAAAGCACGACGCAAAAACCTCAATCTACGCTTGTACTGTGGGAGATATGGTCATACGTACCGTGACTGCCGCGCTCGTCGACGAAATCCTGACGGTAAGGATTCTTCCATTTTAAAAGGGATAGATAGGGATTTATCCACCTACAAAACACCCCATTTATCTATACCTCTCTTTCTACAGTGGACTGAAGACCCTATATCCATGATGGCCATGATCGACTCGGGAGCCAGTGGATGTTTCCTGGATATTGATTCAGCCAAAACCATGTCTATTCCTACTCGCAAAAAATCGTCTCCAATGCATATTTAACTGGTGGATGGTAGCCCACTGAAGACAGGCCCTATCACACATGAGACCGTTACGCTTATAGTAATCATTGGTGAGGGGCACCAGGAGATACTTCAGTTCGATATTGTTCCAGCTCCTCTTTTTCCCGTTATTTTAGGCCTACCATGGTTACGCAAACATAACCCTATCGTCAATTGGGAGACTGGTGTCTTATCCTTCAACTCCAAATTTTGTACTCAGCAGTGCCTTACTTCTCCTGCCTTGTGTGTTACGTTGAAACAAGATCCGTTCAATAATTTACCAGCTGTTTATTCCCAATTTCAGGATGTCTTCGAGAAGAAAAAAGCTGATGTACTTCCCCCCCATAGAGACTACGATTGCCCTATCGACTTACTCCCAGGAGCCTCTATTCCATTTGGGAGAATATACCCCCTTGCTGAACCAGAACTTGCTACTCTCAAAGAATCTATTGATGAGAATTTAGCTAAAGGATTCATACGTCATTCCACTTCACCAGCAGGAGCAGGTATATTCTTTGTAAAAAAAAAAAAAAAGACGGGGTATTACGACCATGTATTGATTACAGAGAGATGAACAATTTAACCACCAAGAATCGTTACCCCTTACCTCTCATTCTCGAGCTATTGGACCGTCTACGCTCAGCCCAGGTTTTAACTAAAATTGATCTTCGAGGCGCTTACAATCTGGTCCGGATCAGGAGAGGGAATGAATGGAAGACGGCATTTAGATCACGTTATGGACACTTTGAGTACTTGGTCATGCCTTTCGGTTTATGCAACGCTCCCGCGACCTTCCAACATTTTGTGAATGATATTTTTCGTGACATACTGGATCAATTCGTCATCATTTACCTGGATGACATCCTCATCTATTCTCCATCCCTAACATCTCATAGAGAACACGTACGCACAGTTCTCATCCGTTTAAGACAACATCGATTATATGCGAAACTAGAGAAATGTGAATTTGAAACGAAAACAGTGGAATTTTTAGGATTTATCCTTTCACCTAACAATATACGGATGGATTCCAAGAAGATTGCTGCAATTTTACAATGGCCTACCCCCACCAACAGAAAAAGCATACAGCGTTTTGTGGGTTTTGCAAATTTCTACAGGAAATTCATTAGAAATTTTTCCAAACTTATCCAACCCATCACCGCATTAACTTCCAAGAACAAGATATTCAAATGGACGGATGCAGCCCAAGACGCTTTTGAATCATTGAGAGTATGATGCACTACAGCACCTATTCTAATCTTACCTGATCCCTCAAGACCATACACACTAGAAGTGGACGCCTCAAATACGGCTGTGGGCGCCGTCTTATCACAGAGACATCAAGAAGACGAACAGTTACATCCAGTGGCCTTCTATTCCAGAACACTGACGTCAGCTGAAAGAAATTATGACGTAGGAGAACGAGAACTTCTAGCGATAAAACTCGCACTGGAGGAATGGCAACACTTATTGGAGGGTGCTTTACACCCTATTACGGTTTTTACCGATCATAAGAACCTTGAATATCTACGAACCGCTAAAAGACTCCAATCCAGACAAGCCAGATGGGCACTGTTTTCCACTCGTTTCCAACTGCATATCACCTACCGACCTGGCTCCCGTAACCTAAAAGCCGATTCCTTTTCTATAATCTCAGAGATGGAGGAGATCCATGAGGAGGGTCCTAACACCATACTCCGTTCTGATAATTTTCTAGCCACCACACAAAGTATATGGGATGCTATGCGGTCCAAAACGTCCATTTCTACGCTACCTAAACAGTATCAATTCATGTACAAAGATGGTTTGTACTATTACTCCGACAAAGTTTATGTTCCACCTGATGTACGTTTACAAATACTTCAATTCTTTCATGACTCCCCAGCGGCTGGCCACGGCGGCATTCAACAAACTCAAGACCTGATTCAACGTACTTTTTGGTGGCCTAAACTACGTGGAGACATTACAAGATTCATCTCCTCCTGTGACATATGTGCCCGTGCTAAAGACGGTCATCACAAACCTCCAGGGTTACTTCAACCATTGCCCGTACCTACCAGACCCTGGGGAGAGATTTCTATGGACTTTATTACCGACCTACCACCATCTCGTCAATACACTACGCTAATGGTCGTAGTAGACTGTCTCACTAAAATGGCACATTTCGTTCCCAGTCCAGGTCTTCCTTCTGCCACTGGGACTGCTGATCTTTATATACGAGAGATCTTTAGATTTCACGGTTTGCCTGAAAACATTGTTTCTGATCGGGGCACCCAGTTCATGTCACACTTCTGAAAGGCATTCTGTACGGAACTGCATATCCAAAATGATTGGGCCAAGTATTTACCTTAAGCAGAATTCACCTACAACAATCATATACACAGCTCAATTGGGATGTCTCCGTTTTTTGTCACCTATGGCGTCCACCCATCTATGCTTCCTGGAGCCCCTATCACCAGTAGTGTTCCATCAGCTGCTATTCATGTGCGCAATCTCACTGACACATATGCTTCACTTCGCAGAACCTTGACGCAAGCTCAACAACGCTATAAGATATTCGCTGATCGTCACAGGTCCTTGCCTCCACTCTACAAGGTGGGTGATAGAGTTTGGCTTTCTACAAGACATCTGAATCTTTCATGTCCGACAAAAAAACTTGGTCCCAAGTTCGTTGGTCCTTTTTCCGTTTCAGAACTGATCTCACCCTTAGTCATAAGACTGCAACTCCCTTATTCTATGAAAATTCATCCAGTTTTCCATGTCTCTTTGCTTAAACCTTGGGTGGACAGTACGTTTCCTGGGAGACACGTTCCTCCTCTGGGACCCGTTCTAGTAGACGGCATTGAAGAATACAAGGTTGAGCAGGTTCTCGACTCCAGATTGCATCGGGGTCAACTCCAATATCTCATCCATTGGAAGGGTTATGGCCCAAGTGACAGATCCTGGGAGCCGGCTAGGATGGTACATGCAGCTGACTTGGTTCATACCTTCAATGAGTTGCACCCTGATCGCCCTTGTCGTTGGCGAGCCCGAGGTCTCGTCTTGGGCGGGGGAACTGTCAGGATCTACCACAAAGTAGATCCCCCGAATACCCCGTTCTACTTGACTGGAATCCCGCTCCGGTAGCGCGCACACTGCTGCCAATGAAATCGGAGGCGCGTCCCCGCTGACGTCCCGCCCGTCGCGTGCACGTCAGACGCGGGAAGATTCAAAAGGGAGAATCACCTTGCAATCCTTGCTTGGTGATTCTCGTGTTCCTTGCTCAGCGTATAGCTCCATTCATCTTTTTTACTCAGATTGGACCAGGGTATTGAGCGGAGTACCTCAGGGGTCTGTTTTAGGCCCTCTTCTTTTTAATTTGTTTATTAATGATCCAAGTTGTGCTGAGAGCCATGTCTCAGTGTCTGCTGATGACACTAAATAGGTAAGGTGATACAGACTAATCTTGATGTTTGTTCTTTACAGGACAGACAGAGTGGGGGACTGGGTAATTACGTGTCAAATGAGGTTCAATATAGACAAATGTGAAGTTATGTATTATGGGAAAAATCATAACAAAGCAACATATATTTTAAATGGTATTTCCTTGGGAAAAACTACTAATGAAAAGGATTTAGTAATAATTGTAGATGCAGGAGACTCGACCGTACACCATGTGAGGGGAGAAGACGCGCTTGAAAGAATGAAGCCCCTTAGAGAGCGGTCAAACCCATAGAGAATCTACAATCAAACCGAGAAAAAGACTGGTCGAATCCGAAGAGACTTGTATGCAGCAAACGGCAATCCCGCCTTGAAATGTGGCGCCTTTTCTGATCCAGGAGACAACAGATTACATCTCTATACAAACAGACAAAGCTAAGTACTTTAACTTGTTTTGATCCTAAATTTGTTGTAAGTAGTTGTCCTGCCAGGGAAGAGTTTTCAATAACGATAATTGCCTTGTAGGAGTGGGAGTGGAAATATTTATATGCTGTCTGTCCTTTTAGACAGGAGACTTGGAGGAAACTCTCATAGAACTTTAAAAACTCACATTGAAAAAGGAAAGAAAAAGGGGAAAAAGAAGGAGAAGGAAGGGGGTCGAGGGAGGAGAAAATAAAAAAATAAAAAGGGAATATTAACGGAGTAGGGACTTTAGGCTAATTAATAAGTACTACTAAATACAGGTTTCTCCATTTTTACTGCTGTGTTAAATAATCACCATTTGCTATCCCAGTAGGATTCTCCTTATATAGAACCCTTCTGAAGGTTAATTCCCCCTGGGTAGCAACAGTCACAACGTAAAAGGGAGGGAAGGATTATATCCTTAGGAAGAAAACTTAAATAAACAGCTGACTAAAATAGAATAAACAATTGATAAACAATACCTAGAGTATAGAAACCCCACTCACACCCTAAGGAAGACTAAAAGATAACAAGAGTAATATAGAAGAAGAAATAGTATTTCTAGTACAAAGTAATCATTAAGGTCCTAATTAGGCGTGCCTGTCCTTTAGCCTCCACAGCAGCTGAAAAAACTTAACTAATCTGGAGAAAGGGCTAAGAGTTTACTATCCACAGCATCTAAACCTCGTTGGCTAATAAGGGCTGAATAAAGTTACTGAAGAAGAGATCTTGATATAAAGCTTGATGGCTTCAAAGAAAAATACAGAGACAAGACTGGAGAAGACAGAAAAAGATAGAAGGAGAAAACTGGATAAAACAGAGGGTAAACAAGAAAAAGAAAATAAAAACGAAAAAAGATTTTCCAACTTCTTCTCCCCATTATCAGATATGACGGACCCTACAAAGACCCGCTTAATCATACAAGACCAAGAGCAAGAGGCACAGGAGTGGGACGAGTAAAATCCGGTTGATCAGAGGGAGCTACCATGGGGTGAGATAATCTATCTCCCCAGAGTATCTTAAAGCATGTTTGGTGGTACAATTTGAAAAAATTAAAGAAGAAATCCAAATAACACAACAAAATACACTAGAAATTAAAAAGGAAATCACCACTTTGGGAGAAAGAATTAAAATGGTAGAACAGAGAGAAGAGGATTTATCACTGCAATTAAAAATACATCAAGATAAAGCTACAGAGCTGGAGAAAAAAACCACAGGATTTGGAATCTAAAATTAATGATTTGGAAGACAGATCCAGAAAGAATAATCTTCGGGTAAGGGGAATCCCAGAAGAAATTACCAATAATTTACTGGAAGACTTCCTAGAGGGGCTCCTCAATTTCCTTGAAGTGCAATGGGACAGGAAAGAATCACCCATGGAAAGGTTCCATAGAGCAGTGTTTCCCAACCCAGTCCTCAAGGCACACCTACCAGTCCAGGATTTAGGGATTACCTGGGTGTGTCTAAGGTGTTTTTACAAAGAAGAAAAAAAACACCTTAGACACAACTGGGTAATCCCTAAATCCTGGACTGGTAGGTGTGCCTTGAGGACTGGGTTGGGAAACACTGCCATAGAGTACCAAAAGCCCAAAACATTCCTAAACATCTACCAAGAGATGTGATCATTTGCTGCAGATCCTTTCGGATTAGATCGGCAATCATGAAAAATGTATACCTAAAATCAGTAAAAGATACAACATATGAAGATATAAAAATCTTCCCAGACCTTTCCTTCAATACAAGGAAGGCTAGAAAAGCCTTTTCTCCGCTAACATCAGTCCTAAGATCAAATTATATTAAATATTCATGGGGTTTCCCTTGCAGGGTGAACCTGAGTTTTGAGGGATATAGAGAATCATTTGATTCTCCGGGAAAACTGGAAGCATGGTTACACTTTAAAAAGTTATACCCACAGTAGTGACTGCTCACTAAATAAGATATAAAGAGATCTTCAGTAGAGGAAAAGCATTAAAACCATGGGCCCCGAGACAGCTGGTGGCAGTGGCTGCAGGTAATCGGGTGCTGATGCGTGATGACGTAGCACGCGAGTGAGTGTAGCGTGTGGGTGTGCCGCAACGGGAGGAAGCCGACCCGCCGTCCGATGGTCTGAGACTATGTCGGAGAAGCATTAAACTGATGCCCCGTCTTCTCCACTGCGTTCCTGCCTGATGTTTTGATGGAGAAAAAACGTTGCCTGACGGTCTGAGACTGCAATCAGATAGACGCTGTTTCGCTACTTAGGATAGTTCCACGTGGACGGAGAGGAGAGGAAGGAAAGGAAAAGACCACAGCTGCTGTCCGCTTACTTACCTCAAAACTCTCATAGGTTCCTTCTCAGTAGCTTTCCACGCTGATTCTTGCCAGAGCCGAGGAACTGACTGGACAAAATCCTACAAGCAGAGGCTGTAGGGAGCCCTTCGGGTCTCTGTAAACTCAGGTGTACCTTATCGAAGGACGCCGTTAAGGTACTGTATTTCTTAAACAGACCATATATACACCTAAGACTGTTTTCAGCGATAAATAAGAGGTTCATAAGATGTATATATGTCTAAACTGTCTGTAATTATAATCAAGAGGCAAACAAGGTATAATTGTCTTAGGAGCCAGATAATATATAACAAACACGGACTGATAATCAGCTCCCATAAAAACCCGATCCCTGTGGCAACATAAAGTGACAAAGTTCTCAGCAATTAGATAGGTTTAAACAAGGCTGAAGCAACTTCATATTACGGTGATAACAACAATTACATTAATGTTGTACCCGCACTATACTTTATTGCTGTCCTATACGTCACTAAATAACCTTAAGTATCCATGGGGGGACGGAGCTTGTACTACAAAAATCTATAAATAGCCATTACTAAATGTGGCCCTAAAAGAGTCCCGTAACGGGGACGAAGAAACTGCCTCTCATATAAAACGGGAGCCGGAGCCGAGGCATAACTCACACCTGTGTAAAATTACCACTGTGGGCTGAAGTCTCTCAAGACTCTGGAAACTTGCATCCTCCTATTGACTATATTCTTAACTATCTCCTGACCTCCATTTCTGAAGTAATCAGAGGCATAAACAATAGCAGACTGGGGACATAACATTAGTCCTCTATATACAACCACACCAAGTCTGCTCAAGACCTCTTTATACAGAGTATACCCCTAGCGGAGACATCTTACTCTGTAAAGATACAACCAAGCCTTACATAATCATCTTAATGAGGAGAGCATAACCGGACAGAGGGAGAACTGATTAATATCCAACTTTGTACAAGACTTCTGTTGGGACAGCTATTCATACCAGGACTATATAGCCTCAACGAACTTAAACTGTTACCTGACCATTTCCTGTACTCTCTTTTGAAGAACCATCTGTATCTTAAGAGTACAATAGCAGAGACTGATCACAGACTGATACATTATTTCCCTCTTAATCTGTGAAGGCACTGAGTCTTAAATCTAAAAATGGCTCCTAAAAGAGACAAATCGGATAAAGAGAAAGGAAAGTCCGCAAAATCAATACATTTGTACTATTCTCCTCGGGCAAGTTTATCAGCTAAAAATCAAGAACATACGTCCTCACCAGAGAAGTCAATATCGGATACCTCTGGGGAAGAAATTCCAACAAACATAACACAAGAAAATCTAAACCAAGCCCTAGACAACCTTTTCCAGAAATTGAGCTCGTACATTAAATCTAATATGCAAGAATTAAAAACAGAGATTACTTCAATGCATTCAACAATAACGGCTCAAGGTAAACAGATCGAAACAATAAAGGACGATATCCAGTCTTTGAAAGAACAAACCGGCAATCTAAAAATAGAAATACAAAAAATGGAAGTCAAACTAACGGAATTAGAAGACCGTTCTAGAAGGAGAAACCTTAAAATCAGAAATATTCCAGAGGAAATTCACTCCGAACAATTATATGGATACTGCTTGGAATTCTTAGTTCAATATGTGGAGCAAAGTACAGCTGGCAGCTTCCCATTTGAGAGGATTCATAGATTGTTCAAGCCAAGAGATCCTAAACTCCAGGATAAACCAAGAGACGTAATTTTATGTTTTCAGAACACCTACATCAAGGACTTATTAATGCGAAAGGTACGGGAGAAACCACCTTCAGGAAAATTCCAAGGCCTTTTACTCTTTGCTGACCTTTCGGCATCTACGTGATATAATAGAAGGCTCTTTCATGAGACCTGCGGTTTACTAAGAGAAAAGGGAATTCCGTACAGATGGGGATTTCCAACGCCCTAATATTTACACTCAACGGAAAACGTTATCACTGCAAAGACCCAAAGGAAGCAAGAGAGAAACGTTTAAATCCAGGGACATAAATCACTAAAGACCTCTACTCAGGAACGGCCACTTAAGGCTTTTGAACGATTTTCCTTTATTTAATTTTTTTTTTTCTTTAAAATATTTTTATACTATAAATACCCTAGCACTTTTAGGCTGTAATCGGCTCACACGAAACCAGAAAATCAATGGCCTGCAAGAGCTTGGGAACATCTAATAGGCGACAATATTAATTAACAATTTTTTTTTTATATATATATATATATATGTTTCTATATACTTTCTTAAAAAAATTTTTCGTTTCCACTGTCTGTTATTTGTAATACTTACAGTGAATTTCTGCTAGATCACTGTCAAGATTTTTTGCAGAACTAATTTTCATGCTTAAAGCTACTTTTGTCTTAATTAGCAAAAAGCAGAATTGCTCATTTTAGGGAGATAACTGTTTATCACGGGAATTGCACTATCACTGTTTTTTTTTTTTTTTAAGAACTAATGTACACATTGGAATTCACTAAAGTCCCCTCTCTCTAAAAAGAGAAGGGAGGTATAGGAGATAGAAAAAGAAGGGTTCACTTTCTAGAGATAAGTTACAACAATTTAACTGAATTCAAAAGTTACCGGACAGAAAGTCTGACACTATACTGATTTGAACCACCCGAAAACACACACTAAATTATATTATCTTACACTGTAAATAATGGACACCTTGTTTGGTATACTAATTTTGCACAAATCATTGACGTACGTAATCCAAAGGAGATTGCAAGTAAGCACCTTGTTTTTCTCTTCTTCTTTTTCCCTGCTTCTTCATTTTTTTCTTCTGTGTCGCTCCTCTTCGGTCTTCCTCTGTTTTTCTCTCGCTTAACTTTGCTTTCCCTTTTTGGCTTTCGGGCCGGTGACATGGAAAGGTAAATGATGAACAAGTGAAGTGACGGATTGATTGACTTAAATAAAACAATCAGACAATTAAGAGGGCGGGGCTCCCTCCCCTCTGCGGTACCAACACTTGGATTGCTCCGTACCTACTATAGTGAGTCGGAGTTTAGTTTTCGTGTGACTAGATCACCGGATTGAAGGAATGTATGGATGTATGAATGAACTCGTTGGGGTGTTTCTTTGTAGGAAGGGGTGCGGGAGGGGCGGGGGTTAAGGGGATTAGAATTCGCTCATAAAAATTTGCCACAATGAACGTAAAGGGCCTGAACCACCCCCAGAAACGTGCCTATCTCTACGATACGTTAAACAAAAATAATATACAGGTTGGGTTTATCCAGGAGACACACTGCAACCAAAAGGGGCACTTAATGTGGAAATACCAGAAATTTCCTGAAATCTATACCTCTAGTCTTGGTCAAATTAAGAAAAGAGGTGTAGCCACATTGATTTCAAGCTCTATTAAATTTGAATATATACATCACGAAGCGGACCCTACTGGTAGATCCCTCATCTTGGTCTGTAAATGAAATAACTTCCTATATACATTGGTAAATATCTATGCCCCTAACGAGTCCCCGGTTGGTTTTCTGAGTACCTTAGGGAAAAGATTAGAAATAATATCAAGAGGTATGGTAACAATAGCGGGAGATATGAATTGTGTCCCTGATCCATCTATGGACAAAAGTCTACCGAAAGGCAAAAACCTAGACCCAAGAATCAAGATTTTGGCATCAAAACTAACTAAATGGTTATATAGTAATGAACTGTATGATACGTGGCGTCTACACCACCCAAAAGAAAGAGACTTTTCTTATTACTCAGCACCCCATTTGTCATACTCTAGAATAGACGCATTCTATGTGAAGGGTCCTTATCCGGGGAGATGCAGAACTACAAAAATAGGGGACATCACTTGGTCAGACCACGCCCCAGTATTTCTAGAGATTGATGACACCACAGCTCAACCCTTGGGACGTGGATGGAGGATAAATGAATTCAACCTGGGATCGGAGGACCAAAAGAAAGACCTTCAATCCCAGGTTGAACAATTCCTGGAGATTAATAATAACAACATGGTCTCTCCGATTACCCTGTGGTGCACACTGAAATGTGCAGTGGGAGGCTATTTGATTAGCTCAGACTCTTACTTGAAAAAACAGAGAGGCAAAACCCTAGCGGAACTTCACATAGAATTAGCACAAAAGACAACCCTTAATTAAATTACACCTACTCAGGTGCTAGCTCAACAAGTTGTATCCATTCAACGGGAAATTACAGAAAAACGGGACCTAAATTACAGCAGGGCAGTTTTATATAAAAAAACAAAAATGGTATTACTCTAATAATAGAGTTAATAGAACTCTCACAAAGAGACTGAAGCTTAGATCAGAACAAAAAAGAATAGCCAAACTAACTGTAAACAATGAAACCCTTATAGATCCTGCCAAAATCAGTGCGGACTTCAAAAAGTATTATAGTTCACTGTATAACATAGGAAATTGCTCTCGGACATCTGCCCAGATTAGAGAATACCTACAAAACCTTAACCTCCCAAAAATCACAGAGGACGATATCTACAATTTGAACCAACCTTTTACCTGGACTGAACTCAGGAAAGCCATCCATGACCTGAAATCGGGGAAATCCCCGGGCCCAGACGGCTATACTGCCTTATTCTATCAAATACTGGAACCGTGGATCTCTCCGATACTTTTAAAGGTCTTTAACTATATCAGGGAAGGTAATCTGTTTCCATCAGAGATGTTACAGGCCTCTATTTCCCCGATTCCAAAAGAAAAGAAGGGAAGGACCCTAAATTTGTTAAGAACTATAGACCTATATCTTTAATTAACAATGATATGAAAATCTACTCAAAAATCCTTTCAACGCATTTGGGTCCTATTCTCCCAGGTTTGATCCACTCGGACCAGACAGGATTTATCTATGGAAGAACAACCGAGGACAATGTCCGTAGACTAATGAATCTAATCTCGGAAATAAAGAAATCCAAAATACCATCCGCCTTCCTAGCACTAGACGCTGAGAAGGCTTTTGATCAGGTGAGTTGGCTCTTCCTAACAGAAACCTTGGAAGCATTTGGCCTTCAGGGATCCTTTAAACATTTAGTTATGTCTCTCTATCATTCTCCCCAAGCCTATGTCACGGGCCCTTCTTTAAGATCAGAACCCTTTACGATTCACAACGGCACCAGACAAGGCTGCCCATTGGCCCCAATGCTGTATGCCTTATCAATTGAACCCTTGGCAGCGGCCATAAGGCACTCGCAACTAGTACAGGGCATAAATATAAGATCACAAGAGCATAAAATAGCACTATACGCGGATGACGTATTATTGACACTCTCATCACCACTAACCTCTATTCCGGCTGCATTATATATTATTAAAGAATATGGAGATTACTCAAACTACAAAATTAATTTTGCCAAGACTCAGGTGATTACTGCTTTTCTCATTCCAGAACAAACTGTGCACCTAGATGTTTTATACCAATTGGATTGCTCGAATTCTGTTATAGACTATCTTGGCACAAAAGTCACCTTTGATCTGGGATCCCTGGTTAACATAAATTATCAACATCTAATAAGGGAATTAAAAACTAAGCTAGAAAAATGGAGGGGAGTAGAACTGTCCTGGATTGGCAGAATTAATGCCCTTAGGGCATACGTGGTTCCAAAAGTCCAGTACTTGTTTAGGGTAATCCCACTTCGGGTCCCTAGACGAATACTGGAAGCAATTACTCAGATCTTTTTAGCCTATGTATGGCAGGGCAAAAAAACTAGAATAACCAGAGTTGATCTCATGAGAAGTACCAATTATGCGGGTTTAGGGTTCCCAGATCTATACAGATTATATAAGATATCTATGTTAGTACATGCACTGGAATGGGAAAGCAAAAAGGATATTAACCCGAGATGGATGCAGCTTGAGGAAACCCAAACCCTAAAAATGAATCCTTTCCATCTATATTGGGTTGCTACGCCGCAATTTAAGAAACTAGGAATAAATTCACCAATAATAAGAGACGTATATAACAACATAGATAAAATTAGAATTAGCATTGGGACAACCATCCCCCTCAAAATAGCAGCTCCAATCGATACTCTCAAATTTTATATACCAGACCTAAACTTTGCAGTTTGGAAAAATAAGGGGATAACCCACGTATCAGATTTAATGAATAATGATGGACCTATCACATTCCTAATGGCCAAAGAAAAATTTTCCTTTCCTGAGGCAGAGATTTTTACATTCATCAGAGTGCGGAACTACCTTAAAAAGAACATACTGGCTCCGCAAGACATCCTAGATGAATTTATCGTAGCACATCATAAAATAAACCTAATATCAAAATTATCAGCGCATATGGATCAGGGTCAGAACCTTCCACTCCCTATCCCATTACTAAGTGGGAAAGAGATCTTCAAAAATCCTACTCGGAAGAACAGTGGTATGAAGCAGTGGAACTCAATAGGAATGCAGTCCACTGTGTCACACTACAGGAGGTTTACTATAAAATTTTATACAGATGGTACATGGTTCCCGAGCGTCTCCACAGATTCCAGGCCAATACTTCTAATCTGTGGGGGATCCTCGGGAACCATGTACCACATATGGTGGGGATGTGAGAGACGACTGAGGGAGATAAAAAATAATCTACACCTTTTTCTGGAGGAAACAGGTGGTTTCCAAGGACCTTTTACTGCCCCCTTCTTTCTCTTTACTTTGGAGTGCCCAAGTATGACTAAATCTCAAAAAAACCTTACTATCCACATACTTTCTGCAGCTAAAATTTGCATAGCCCGATACTGGAGAAGACCCTACCCCCCCAGATGGCAGGAGTTAATAACCCAAATCAGATATCAAAGCCAAATGGAAAAGCCCCTCTTTAAATCAGAGGAAAAATATGAAGATATATGGTCTTCTATAGATAAATTGTCAAACTAAATTCCCCCTATGGGTGTCCTCCGCCCCCTCCCCCAGCGCCCTGCACGCGGACTATTTCCTGGCCGGCCTGCATTAAATACCTCAATCAACGAGTATACTGACAGTGGTTGTATGGGTGTATGTATGTTGGGAACCTACGTTATGAATTTTAAGGTTGGATGTATGTATGATTGGGAGAAACATTGCACCTTTCGCACCTTACTCTCCTCCTCTCTATACCTTAAAAGTCTACTGTACGCGTTTGTTAAACTTTGAAATGGGACATCAAATTATCCTTATGTGTGGTTTTTTGAATATACTATAATAGATAAGTATATCATTTTGATAATCCCACAATTTAACTGTAAATTATTTACCCCCATATAATTGGGTTATTGCGGGAATAGACAAAATCGGCTGGGCCATAGTTAAATCTACTCTTGATGAAATCAAATTGTACCCATTTATTTAAACCGAGTTAGAAGGATTGTAATTGGTTGTAATCATTACCTGTAATGGAATGTTTCTCGCATTTTATAATGTCTTTTCTTGCACCCTAATCCTAGATTTATTGAATATATGTAACTTTTGATATTTTTGTAATAAAGGATTAAAAAAAAAAAGACCATGGGCCCCGATCAAAATAGGCCACAAGTTAGTTATTTAACCAGATACAATGGGAGGGGACCTCCCCTTTTTTTTCTCTCGCCCACTTCAAGGTTATACACTTATATCCAAATACACTATTTGCTCAAATACACACGATACCAACGGTTATTCCCTCCCCCACTCTATAGTTCACATCCATCACTATATACACTGCTACCGAATGCTTGTTTCACAGTAACATCTCTGGACCACTTGCTATTTTTTTTTCCTCTTCTTTCTTTCCCCCACTTTTAATGGTACTCACTTATATCTACATACATTTTGACCACATCCATGCACTCACACAACACTTAATATACCCACGGCGAATCTGGGGAAGTATCCCCCCCTCACCTTAAGCTTATAACTCATCTATATAGACACCGTCACCCTACACTTGTCTTCAGCAATAACACTGGCACAATTTTTTTTTGTGTTCCTCCTTACTTAAGGCACTTACATATATATATACACTTGCTCACTTCCATGCTTTCACAACACACAAGATACTCACGGTGAATTTCACGTAATATCCCCACCCCTCCTTAAAATCTATACCCTGCACTAAGCACTCTCCCACCCAACACTTGCCCATTTTAAACCAGCTATTATTTAGGGGGGGGGGGGGGGGTATTAGGTTCCCCTCCCGTTCTTTTTCTTTTCTCCTTTCTCTCTCTCTCTCTTTTTTTTCTTTCTCTCTTTTTCTCTCTCCCCTACCTTATGGAGAAGGGATGTCGCTTGGAAAAAACAATGGGTGGTACTACAGCCTCAGATAATACTTGAATGACGATTAAAATTGCCACGATCAATGTCCAGGGCTTAAATTCCCCACAAAAGCGGAATATACTATATAACTTCTTAAGGAAGGAAAGAATCCATATTTGTTGTCTCCAAGAGAACCATTGGAGATCGATAGATAATCAATTTATAAATCTAAGTCCTTCCCAACGGTATTAAGTGCCTCACTTCAACAACAAAAAAGGAGGAGTGGCGGTGATGTTCGCAGGGGACCTCTCAATCAACGTTCTATTCAAAGAGGTTGATGTCGAAGCCAGATACATCATACTAATAGTGGAGATAAATAACAGGATATACACCATCATAAATCTATATGCACCAAATGATACCCCTATTAAATTCCTCACAAAGATCTTTAAAAGAATACATAGGATTAAACAGGGAGCTTTGATTATAATGGGAGACTATAATTGTGTAGCCGATCCTCAATTGGATAAATCTTCAGGAGGATCGGTGACATATGGTAGGAGAGTGAAGAATACCTCTGCAAAGTTTACTCACCTCATGCAAAGTTATATGCTAATGGACGCATGGAGGATTATTCATCCAGAAGACAGAGACTACACCTTCTTCTCCCGAACTCACATTTCGTATTCCAGAATAGATTATATATTAACAAGCAGGTCAATGTTACAAAATATCAAAAAGATAGAAATTAAAGATTATTTATGGTCGGATTACAATACCATTATAATGGAAGCCGAGGATGGCTATAACTTAATCAGATCAGATTGGAGACTGAACGATTCATTACTGAATAGTAACCAATATAACACACAAATTATTGAAGCCATGCAATGTTTCTTTAAGGAAAACAGAGGGGAAGTCAATCCAACACAAACGTGGTGTGCGTACAAAAGTGTTATTAGGGGTAATTTGATTAAGATTGGAGCCCATGAAAAAAAAAAAACGAACCCCAAATGTGGAAGAGCTGAACTTCAAATTAGACATACTAAATAAACAGAATAAAAAAAACCCTACCCAAGTAAATACCCATGAGATTTAAAGATTGGAGAACATGATTAAAGAGAGTATGGTTTTGAGAGCGAATAAAAATCTAGAATTTCTTAAGATGAAATATTACTATAAAGGTAATAAAGCGGATAAATTACTGACAAATAAATTGAAAAAAGTGGGGTCATAATGAAAATACAAAAAGACGGGAAAATAATAATGGACCCGGGAAAAATAGGTGATATCTTCAGAGAATATTACTCCAGTCTATACAACCTAGATGGAAAACCAACAGAAGATTTAATAAAAAAATATCTTGAATCATTAGATCTGCCAAAATTGTCTAGAGACTAGCTGACGACCATAAATGGACCTATATCTATGGATGAGGTTAAAGCAGAGATATCAAAACTTAAGTTCAGTAAGACTCCTGGCCCAGACGGATTTAGTAATAAGTTCTACAAATTGATGGAGGAACATGTGATAAGAGGCTTAACAGAAGCATTCAATTGGATTATAAAAACGGGGGAGACCCCAGAGGAAATGCTCTCAGAAAATATTGTCCCAATAGAGAAACCAGGGAAACAACCCCTGTATGTCAATAATTATAGGCCAATCTCATTACTAAATGTTGACATAAAGATCTACGCGGGGATATGGGCCAATAGAATAAAAAGGGTCATATCATCCTTAATCCACCCAGATCAGGTAGGATTTATTCCGGAGAGAATGGATTAGACAATGGCTGAGTGACAGGCAACAGAGAGTTGTAGTCAATGGGGTATATTCGATGCAAGGTCTTGTTACTAGTGGGGTACCTCAGGGATCTGTACTTGGACCCATTCTCTTTAATATTTTTATTAGCGATATTGCAGAAGGTCTTGTTGGCAAAGTATGTATTTTTGCTGATGATACAAAGATTTGCAGCAGGGTTGATATTCATGGAGGGATAAGCCAAATGGCAAATGATTTAGCTAAACTAGAAAAATGGTCAGAGCAGTGGCAACTGACATTTAATGTGGACAAGTGCAAGATTATGCACCTTGGGCGTAAAAACCCAAAAGCAGAATATAGACTATTTGGTACAGTCCTAACCTCAACATCTGAGGAAAGGGATTTAGGAGTAATAATTTCAGAGGACTTGAAGGTAGGTAGGCAATGCAATAGAGCAGCAGGAAATGGTAGCAGAATGCTTGGTTGCATAGGGAGAGGTATTAGCAGTAGGAAGAGGGAAGTGCTCATGCCATTGTACAGAGCACTGGTGAGACCTCACTTGGAGTATTGTACGCAATACTGGAGACCGTATCTCCAGAAGGATATTGATACTTTGGAGAGAGTTCAGAGAAGGGCTACTAAACTGGTTCATGGGTTGAAGGATAAAACTTACAAGGAAAGGTTAAAGCATCTTAACATGTATAGCTTGGAGGAAATACGTAACAGGGGGGATATGATAGAAACATTTAAATACATAAAGGGAATCAACACAGTAAAGGAAGAGAGTATATTTAAAAGAAGAAAAACTACCACAACTAGAGGACATAGTCTTAAATTAGAGGGGCAACGATTTAAAACTAATATCAGGAAGTATTACTTTACTGAGAGGGTAGTGGGTGTATGGAATAGCCTTCCAGAAGTGGTAGAGGTAAACACAGTCAAGGATTTTAACCCCTTAAGGACAGAGCCTTTGAAACATTTTTCTCCTTTCTGGACAATGGCTATTTTAACATTTCTGTGCTGTTTGTGTTTAGCAGTAATTTTCTTCTTCGTCATTTGCTGTACCCACACATATTATATATTTTTTTTATCGGGACAAAAAGGTCTTTCTATGGATGCCATATTTTTGATCATATCTTATCATATTATTAAAAAAAAAAAAAAAAAATATGGTAAAAAAAAAAAAAATACACAAATTTCCTGACTTTTATTTGAAACAACTTCTCCTCATCGACATTAGCGAACGAAAAAACATGCTAAATAGATTCTACTATTTCTCCTGAGTACAGGGATACCACCCATGCATAGGTTTGTTGGGTTGTTTGGGGGCTAAAATGCCAAATTTGTGAGGTGCAGTTTTTTGTTTTCCAGCTTGAAATTTTTACATGCAGACAGCCTGCACCCATGTCCCATTTGGGACATATTTGAAACCAGCCAGTGTATTTTACCACAACAACCCATATATTTTTTAAAAGTAGACACCCTAGGCTATCTCAAATGGTGGTATTTTTACACTTTCCATGCACTAATTCTACCACCAGCCTTTGTCAAAGTTTGTGGTAGTAATTTTTTTGTGTTTTTTTTTCACAAACCTTGTACTTCAGACATGAATTCACAGATTTTGGTATGTGTCACTGCCAAATAACACCCCAATAAGTGTTCAGCAACATCTCTTGAGTACAGGGATACCACCCATGCATAGGTTTGTTGGGTTGTTTGGGGGGTAAAAGGCCAAATTTGGTAGGTGCAGTTTTTGGTTTTCCAAATTGAAATTTTGACATGCAGACCGCCTGCACCCATGTCCCATTTGGGACATATTTGAAACCAGCCAGTGTATTTTACCCCATCAACCCATATATTTTTTAAAAGTAGACACCCTACGCTATTTCAAATGGTGGTATTTTAACACTTTCCATGCACTAATTCTACCACCAGCCTTTGTCAAAGTTTGTGGTAGTAATTTTTGTGTGTTTTTTTTTCACAAATATTGTATTTTAGACATAAATTCACAGATTTTGGTATGTGTCACTGCCAAACAATAACCCAATATGTGTTCAACAACATCTCCTGAGTACAGGGATACCACCCATGCATAGGTTTGTTGGGTTGTTTGGGGGCTAAAAGGGCCACATTGTGAAGGTGCGCATTTTCAACTTGGAATATTGACGTGTAGCCAGCCTGAGCCCATCTTTCATTTGGGACTTTTTTTTAAAGTAGGACAGTGTATTTTACCCCCAAAAGTATATATTTTGTAAAAGTAGACACCCTAGGCTATTTTAAATTGTGTTATTTTAACACTTTCCATGCACCAATTCTACCACCAGCCTTTGTCAAAGTTTGTGGTAGTCATTTTATTGTGTATTTTTTCCCCACATACATTGTACTTTAGACAGAAATTCACATATTTCGGTATGTGTCAAACAATACCACAATATATGTTCAGCAACATCTCCCGAGCACAGGGATACCACCCATGCATAGCTTTGTCAGCTTTGTTGGGTGTTGAAAGGCTACATTTGAGAGGTGCGCTTTTTGATTTTCAAACTTGGAATTTGAACATGTAGAGCAAGGAAGGGGTTAATAGCTCTTATAAGAGCCTTTGTAGTACTGTACAAAAAAATTAACCCCTAAAAATGCACAGACAAGAAAAAATGTTCTGCTGTGCAGTGATCAGTGGCAGGGAAGGGGTTAATACACTACACTATACTATACTTTAACAACACCGGAGATGCTTAGAAAGCGAACGATCGTTCGCTTTCTAAGCACATGTGTGCAGTGGGCGCAGCCATTTTTAAATGGCTGCTACGATCACTCCGGGGAGTGATCGTAGCGCGCCCCTGCACATTTGGGGGGTGTTGCACAATGCCTCTACATAGAGGCATTGTAGCAACACCGTTAGTGTAAAGAAAGCGACCGCTTTACTCAGTTTAGTGCATAACGTGCCAGGCACGTCACCTGTCGGCAAGTCCTCGATTTGCCGTGACGTGCCTGGCACGTCATCTGTCGTTAAGGGGTTAAGCATGCGTGGGATAGACACAAGGCTATCCTAGCTATAAGACCGGGAACGGGGGACTAATAAAAGTACTCAAAAAAAAAAATTGGGCAGACTAGATGGACCGAATGGTTCTTATCTGCCGACACATTCTATGTTTCTATGTTTCTATGAGACTCTCTACTAACAACATTCGAAGAATAATTGACATTTTAGATTCCAGTCAAAAAAAGAAATGCCCAATGATGATGATAGCCTTAGATGCAGAAACGTCATTCGATCGTGTAAGCTGGCCTTTTATGAAGCTGGTACTGAGGGCATTTGGTTTCGAAGGACCAATTGTGGAGGCAATTATGGCCCTGTATTCCTACCCCTCAGCTAGAGTAAAAAGTATGGGCATTCGGTCAGAAAATTTCAGAATATCAGAATATCCAACGGGACACGTCAGGGTTGCCCTTTATCCCCGATTCTGTATCTATTATCGATCGAACCACTAGCTAACGCCAGAAGAATAAACAACAATGTTAAAGGCATCAACACGGGGAAAGGGAATATTAAACTAAACATGTATGCGGACAATGTACTAATAACCGTAGAAAATCCGACCGTTTCAATTAAGTCGGTCATGGAAGAGATCGATAGATATAGTAGAGTTTCCAATTATAAACTAAATCTGGGTAAATCAGTGGCAATGGCAAAATATCTAAATCAACAAAGTAAAGATCTTCTGGCCCAAAAGTATGGTTTCGTCTGGGCAAAAGACTACATTGAATATTTAGGAATAAAAATAACATTGGATCCAACAAAAATAGTAGAGCAGAATTTTCTCCGACTGATGAAACAAACTAATAAAAATCTGAATGATTGGAAAAACAAAGAAGTTTCTTGGTGGGGGAGGATTAATGTCCTAAAAGCCTACGTAATACCTAAGTGGACATATTTATTCAGAATGATCCCTTTGAATATTCCTAAGATCTGGATAAAAATGGTCCAAGAATCTTTTTCAAGATATATTTGGAAAAGAAAAAAACCACGCATAAATAAAAGTATAATTTCCCTTCCTCCCACTCAAGGGGGAATGGGATTCCCTAGTCTGTCTAAATACCATGAAGCGGCGATGCTTTCCCACTCCTTAATGACAAAAAATTCCAACAATGTGGAAGAAAAATGGCACCAATTGAAAAGAGACTTGACAGGTTGTGAAAAGATCTTCCCGATATTCTGGATTACCAATAAAAAGAGATACTTGGACCGAAAGAAATGCGCCAGGTCATTGATCAAAAAAAAAGATTTTATACAATTCTTGTCTAAAAGCAACCAAATAATAAATGAATTGGAGAAGACCTTCCAGTTATCAGTTATCCCTAATTGGGAATCCGACTTGAAAAGGAATATCTCTAGGGAAGAATGGAATGGTCTATTGAGACATTTCTCTAAAGGAGTCCATTGTTTAAATCTAAGAGAAGGATTCTTTAAACTACTATATAGGTGGTATTATGTCCCCAGTTATCTTGCAAAGATTTATACAGACCAAAATAATAACTGTTGGAGGTGCGGAGATCCGGATGGGGATTTGATACATATTTTCTGGGGATGTAAAAAACGTAATATCTTTTGGAAGGAAATATTCAGAAACATTAATATAAGATGTGGTCTAAAACTACCAACTTCGCCAGAAATAGCCTTGCTCCATCTTAACCTAAAAGGTTTGTCCACTCTAAACAGATGGACCATAGTGCATATCCTTTTAGCAGCAAAATTACTGATAACCAGGAACTGGAAATCTCCCATGACTCCTAATTGGGAATCCCTGAAAGCCCAAGTGATATTACACCTTAAGATGGAAAAAGGCATCGCTCTTTATCATAGTCATTCGGTAAAAAAGGCAGAGATGTGGACAAACTATATTGAGAAAATGGCCTGAAGAATTAGCAGTTTCGCAAATTTAATTGTGAACCAATTTAGGGCCATATAGTAATAGCGACATTCCTTTACCCTTTCTTTCTTTTTTTACATTTTTTTTATGTGTGTGTATAAAATCCATGTAATTTTTAGAAAGCCACACTGGTCGGTAAGGGATAGTATACGGCCCAGAGGGGCAAATCCCCAGGCTGGCCCCAGATAACTGTTGGGTTCAACCAGGGGAGGGTTGGGTGATGGGTTAGGAGGGACACTATACATTTCCAAAATTATACCAAGTATATATAAAATTCTTAGGGTTAAATACATAGCTAGGAGGGGATTAAAAAGGACAGGATTTGTAACGATTTTGTAAAGAGAATCCCTCTGAAGTTAATTAATATTAATATGAAACAGCCAAAGGATGATATGCAATCAAAGGAGTATTGACAGTAGAAATAAAAACTGTCACTCTAAAGATGAAATTCTGATGGCTGAAAAAAAAGGGAAAAGGGGAGAGAAGAAAAAAAAAAAAGGAAAAAAGAAAGGGAAGGAAAAAAAATGGTCTGGATGTTTTTTTTGGTTTTTTTTTAGAAAAGCAGAAAATACAGGGCTATTAATAATAGAATAAGCATTAATAATAGAGCTTACTGATCCAATGAGAACTCTGATTGCCCTTCGTAGTCAAAAAGGATTTTTTTTTCCCCTAGGAGGCAAAATTTGAAGCTTCGTTAGGGGTTTTGCCTTCTTTTAGATCGAAAGCTGAAATGATAGGTAGAAGGGTTGAACTTGATGGACTTCTTTTTTTAACCTAAATTACTATGTTACTATATAATACATCCCAATATCTTATTGGCCTTTGCAGATGTCAGCTGACACTATGCACTACTCCTAAGTTTATTGTCTACAACTACTCCCAAATATTTTTCATTAGTAGATTTCCCCAAGGACACACCATTTAAACTATTTGTTGTATTTTTTATTATTGTACCCAAAAAGCAATTTTACACTTGTCTACATTGAATCTCGTTGCCATTTATCTGCCCAATTACCCAATTTGTCCAAATCCTATTGCAGCAAAGATACAAAGTCCAGGCCGGGTTTTTTTGTTAGACCTGGCTGCTATAAGCAGGGTGATTAAGCTCACCCTGGAGATCCAGGCCTTGTCCGAAAGGCTGAACCAGGACCCTGATGGGATACACCAAGGACCCAAGAGAATCTGGGCAAGTTACTACCTTCAGAACATGGCATCCACAGACGGTGTTGAGGCATATCTTCTGCCATTTGAGCGTACTGCTGAGAGAGGGGGATGGCCACTGACAGAATGGGCCAGCTTACTAGAGCCATTTCTAAGTGGGGAACCACAGAGGGCCTGTTATGACTTAGAGCCAGTACAATCAAGTGACTACAGCAAATTAAAGGCTGAGATCCTGGCATGCCTGGGCGTGACTGCTGCAGTTCAGGCCCAGCGGTTTTATGCATGCACTTATTGTCCAGCGAAAGCTGCTCGGTCTCATATGTTTGACCTGATACACTGTGATGATATGGAACTGGATGGAGACCAATATGCAGGGCAACAATATATATATATAGGTATAAACGTAATGAATAACTATATCACTTGTAATCCACAGTGGCAAGGTTGCCTGGAGGAAGATGCACACTTGTAATCCACACTGCAGGGGTGATTTGGAGAATAATGAGGATAGCGATGGTCAAAGGAAAACAGACAATCTTCAGCACGATAAACAGTCCGGGATCAGGGGCAATAGAGAGACAGCGTAATGATAAACAAGCCAGGGTCAGAACCAGAGAATCAGCAAAACGATGAACAATCCAGGGTCAGAGCCAGAGAATCAGCAAAACGGTAGACAGTCCAGAATCAGGGGCACAGGCAGACAGAGAGTAGTCAGGAAAATCCAAGGGTCAGCAACGATAATCAGGAATAATAAACGCTAGGCTTCAGAAAACACGAGAATCACCAAGCACTGCTTGTCTGGTGATTCTGCCTTTTAAATCCTCCCGCGCCTCGCGGGTATGCGACGGGCGTGACGTCATCAGGCGCGCGCCTCTATGTAGAAGGATAGACTAGCGGTGTGAACGCGCTAGCAAGTGCGTGAGACGGATCCTGGCTGCAATACAAGGGGGTGTACTCAGGAGAGTTGCTGCGGGGAAGATCCTGACATACACCTTTCTAGGAAGTGGTTACAACCCGAAGATAATTCTACAAATGATATTGTGGAGCTTTTAGTGATGGATCGCATTATGAGCGGCTTACCTGCTACCCTACAACGATGGGTCAGTCAGAGCGACCCACAAACTGCAGATCAGTTGGTGGTCATTGTTGAAAGATATGTTGCTGCAGGAGAACTGCAGCATCCTTTTCGTTCAGAGCGCTCCCAGAGAATAAGGAACCAGGATATCACTGGACCCGGTAAGACTGTTTGTCAGACCCCAGTTCCGTCCCATGCCACCTGCAGGCCCTGCGGCCCGGTTGACCGCTGCCATTGGAGGATGCACAGGAGGTGTGGAGAAGGGGAAGCTCCTACTCCTCCCTTCGCTATCTGGCTAAAGCCAGAGGGGGACGGCGACATGCTGGATGGTGGGAGGAGCAAAGGTCCTGGTGCCCTATTTAAACAGAAAGTACTGTTCATTCAGGGCTTGCTCATATTCAAGCTTGTAGTGTGGCTAGTCTCTCTACAGTGATCCCTATCCAAACCTTCATACCGTGTTCCCCTATGATTATTGATCTCCCGGATCTACCTACTCAGAACCTTCTCTGCCTGCATTGACCCTTTGGACTGTATTTGACTTTGTTCTGCCTTATCCCTTGGTACTGTTGCCACTCCGGGCTATAGTGTGAGTTCCACCTAGTGCCAACACCCCTGGGCTATGCTCCCAGGTACCAACCCTGACACTGTTCTACGGTCAAGGGGAACTATGGAGCAGAATATATATCCAGAGGACAATTGGGTATCTCCCACAAGAACTGTAACACCTAAAAAGGGAACCAAGTGGGTGGCAGATTATAGTGTACATTTTTTTCGTTGCAATGGACTTGGGCATATTGCAAAACACTGCCCTTTAACAATGAAGTCAATGGAATGCAATATGGGACTATATTCATGTTTGCTAAAATGTGTAGATTCTGCCATTGCTAGTTCTTGTGATAATGCACACAGTTGCTATGTAAATGTCAATGGGAAAAGGGCTCATGCATTACTAGACTCAGGAAGTATGATTAGCAAAGTCCCCTTTACCAGATATAAAGGCTGACATGTTGGAGAAAGTTACCATAATTTGTGTTCATGGTGCCAAGTGTGAATATCAGACAGCTGTGGTTGAAATTGAAAGCCCTTGTGGAACTATCAGCTATAGAGTGGGTGTTATAACCACGTTAGCCCATAAAGTAGTATTAGGGAGAGACTTTCCCCAGTTTTTGGAGCTATGGGAAACTACAGGAAATAATAGTAGCTCTGATACCGTATTTCCTTTTTCTGAGTTAGAATTAGAGGAGGAGGTATATACTGAAACAAAACTATTGCCCCCTAATCCAGCATTAGTGGGGGATAACCAAAATCAAAACACAGAGGAGTCTGGTAATAGTCAAGATCAGGATTGAGACTTATCAGAGTTAGAAGTCAGCCCTGTTAATTTCAAAAAAGCACAATGGGAAGATCCCACTCTAGTTGGGGCCAGAAACAATCTCCAGGTTTCTAATGGTACCCCGACCGAACCAGAGAAAATTCTTACTTACCCTTACTTTGAGGCACAGAATTATTTAATATATCGAGTTGAAAAAAAAGGGCCTTGATATGATAAAACAGTTATTGATTCCTCAGTCTTTCAGACACACTGTGCTAAACGTGGCGCATAGTCATGTTTTAGGAGGGCACCAAGGGATAGAAAAAAAAAAGATAGGGTCCTCCAAAGGTTTTATTTGCCAGGTGTGCTTGCCTCTATCACAAATTACAGTACCTCCTGCCCTGAGTGTCAATGTACAGCTCCTTTCTAGGCTTATCACAGTCCGCTAGTCCCATTGCCCATAATAGAAGTCCCTTGTGATTGCTATGGTCTAAGTGGGTCCACTGATAAAATCTGCTAGAGGACCCCAGTATATATTGGTGGTCCTGGATTATGCCACCAGGTACCCAGAGGCAATACTGCTAAGTAACACAGCTGCAAAAACAATGGCAAAAGAATGTATGGTTATGTTTAGCAGAATAGGCATCCCTAAAGAAATCCTTACCAATCAGGATACCCCATTTATTTCCAGAGTCACAAAGGAGTTGTGTAAGTTGCTCCAAATTAAGCACCTTAGAACCTCGGTGTATCATCTGCAGACGGTTTGGTGGAACGCTTTAACAAAACCCTTAAAAGTATGCTAAGGTGAGTAATTGAAAAGGATGGTAAAAATGGGGAACAAGAACCAGCCCCATATCATAGAAACATAGAATGTGTCGGCAGATAAGAACCATTCGGTCCATCTAGTCTGCCCAGTTTTTTTTTGAGTACTTTTATTAGTCCCCCGTTCCCAGTCTTATAGCTAGGATAGCCTTGTGTCTATCCCACGCATGCTTAAAATCCTTGACTGTGTTTACCTCTACCACTTCTGCTGGCAGGCTATTCCATACATCCACTACCCTCTCAGTAAAGTAATACTTCCTGATATTACTTTTAAATCGTTGCCCATCTAATTTAAGGCTATGTCCTCTAGTTGTGGTAGTTTTTCTTCTTTTAAATATACTCTCTTCCTTTACTGTGTTGATTCCCTTTATGTATTTAAATGTTTCTATCATGTCCCCCCTGTTACGTATTTCCTCCAAGCTATACATGTTAAGATGCTTTAACCTTTCCTGGTAAGTTTTATCCTTCAACCCATGAACCAGTTTAGTAGCCCTTCTCTGAACTCTCTCCAAAGTATCAATATCCTTCTGGAGATACGGTCTCCAGTACTGCGTACAATACTCCAAGTACAATGGCATGAGCACTTCCCTCTTCCTACTGCAAATACCTCTCCCTATGCAACCAAGCATTCTGCTACCATTTCCTGCTGCTCTATTGCATTGCCTACCTACCTTCAAGTCCTCTGAAATTATTACTCCTAAATCCCTTTCCTCAGATGTTGAGGTTAGGACTGTACCAAATAGTCTATATTCTGCTTTTGGGTTTTTACGCCCAAGGTGCATAATCTTGCACTTGTCCACATTAAATGTCAGTTGCCACTGCTCTGACCATTTTTCTAGTTTAGCTAAATCATTTGCCATTTGGCTTATCCCTCCATGAATATCAACCCTGCTGCAAATCTTTGTATCATCAGCAAAAATACATACTTTGCCAACAAGACCTTCTGCAATATCGCTAATAAAAATATTAAAGACAAGTACAGATCCCTGAGGTACCCCACTAGTAACAAGACCTTGCATCGAATATACCCCATTGACTACAACCCTCTGTTGCCTGTCACTCAGCCATTGTCTAAACCATTCAACAATATTGAAATCCAAACTCAAAGATTTCAGTTTATTGATAAGCCTTCTATGTGCGACAGTGTCAAAAGCCTTACTGAAATCTAGGTAAGCAATGTCTACTGCACCACCCTGATCTATTATTTTAGTCACCCAACCAAAAAAATCAATAAGATTAGTTTGGCATGATCTCCCTGAAGTAAACCCATGCTGTCTCTGATCTTGAAATCCAAGCAACTTTAGATGTTCAACAATCCTATTCTTTAACAAGGTTTCCATTATTTTCCCCACTACTGAAGTAAGACTTACTGGTCTATAGTTGCCCGCCTCCTCCCTACTACCTTTCTTGTGAATGGGCACAACATTATCTAATTTCCAATCTTCTGGAACTACTCCCGTTAACAGTGATTGGTTAAATAAATCTGTTAATGGTTTTGCTAGTACACCACTAAGTTCTTTTAATAACTTTGGATGTATCCCATCAGGTCCCATCGACATATTTGTCTTTACTTTAGACAGCTGAAGCAAAACCTCTTCCTCTGTAAACTTACATGCATTAAAAAACTCATTAGTCTTTTTCCCTAAATGAAGTCCCTTACCCTCATTTTCATTTGTAAAAACTGAACAAAAATATTCATTAAGGCAGTCTGCTAAGCCTTTATCCTCTTCTACATAGCATCCTTCTTTTGTTTTTAATCTAACTAATCCTTGTTTTACTTTCCTTTTCTCATTTATGTTTCTAAAAAATGTTTTATCCCCCCTTTTCACTGACTGGGCTATAGTCTCTTCTGTGTGTGCTTTGGAAGCTCTTATAGCTTGCTTTGCCTCTTTCTATCTTCCTCACTCTGAGTATTTTTATAATTACTAAATGCTAGCTTTTTATTTTTTACTATTTTGGTCACCTCTGCAGAGTACCACAGTGGTTTCTTAAATTTTTTGCTCTTACTGACAAGCCTTATGCAATTTTCTGTTGCCTTCAGTAGTGCAACTTTTAGATAATCCCATTTCTCCTGGACTCCATTTAAATTGCTCCAGTCTGATAATGACTCCTTTACACATAATCTAATTTTAGAAAAGTCTGTTTTTCTAAAATCTAAAATTTTTGTTTTTGTGTGGTGTGACTGCGTCACTGTTCTTATATTAAACCGCACTGTCTGGTGATCACTAGATCCTAAACTTTCACCTACAGTAATATCTGATAACAAATCTCCATTTGTGAACACTAAATCTAGTATGGCCTGCTTTCGAGTTGGCTCCTCCACTACTTGTTTTAGAGATAATCCCAGTAGGGAGTTTAGGATATGCGTACGCCTAGCACAACTAGCTATTTTGTATTTCCAGTTCACCTGATGTGGACATGCAAAACTATGAAAGAGTGAAGGAGATTTTGTTAGCCCGTTATGCAGTTACACCGGAGGCACACAGGACCAAAATTCCGGTCGCTCCGGAAGCAGAGCAAAGACTCTTACACAGAGTGGGCATTCCGCATGCACCGTGCTGCCAGTAACTGGATGCAGGGATGCCAGGCGACTACACTGGAGGATGCTTTACAATTGTTATTATTGGAGCAGTTTTTTGACCACACTCCTACAGATACCAGGGATTAGGTCAGAGACAGAAAGCCGCTGTCAGTAGAAGAGGCAGCACGTCTAGCAGACGAATTTCATGAGAGCAGATGGATAGATCACATCTGGGGAGCTTCAGGATTTCGACCGCGGTATCACGCTCAAGCTCCAGCACCGCAACCGAAACCAGTACCACCGGTGAGTCAACCTACTTCCACTGGGGTTCAGAAAATTGCACTGATGTGTTTTGGGTGTAAGCAGGTGGGACACATAAGACCTAATTGTCCACACCGTAATACAGATGGGGACGAGCACCAGCCCCACCAACTAGAGTAGCTGCTCATTGTGTCCAAGAGGATTACAAGTATTCTACGCAAGGGGGGGGCCCACACTAATGCAGAGAATTGGTCCATGCTACACGTGGTCAACCCAGTTCAAGCAGCAGATGACAATCGGGCACACCATCGACAGACCATGCGACTTAATGGGCAGAAAGCCAGATGACTGAGAGACACTGGAGCTACGATAACTCTGGTACAACCACACCGTGTCAAACCATCCCAACATACTGGACGCTCCGTGGCTGTAAGGGTGGCGGGGGGGGTCTATTCACAAGTTACCCACTGCCATGGTACACATTGACTGGGGCACCGGAGCTAAGGCTGTGGAGGTGGGCATCATGCCAGAGTTACCGGCGGAGGTTTTGCTGAGAAACGATTTGGGGTGCTTGACTTCTCAATTTATACAGCCGACTACAGCAGGAGCGCTCCCAGTCACAACCAGACAACAGGCACGAGCTATGGACACCTCACACTCCACAGATGACCCAGTAGGCACTAATAATGCTTCTGTAAATTCTAGTCCTAACATGTATTGGGGCACTCCCACCGACTTTGGGCAGGCTCAGAGGAAGGATAGCACTTTAAGTGGGTACCGGAGGGAGGCAGATAAACCCCAGGGAGACGTAGGACAGGAAAGGTTCCAGTGGGAAAAAAGTTTGCTATATCGGATAACAGAGGGGGAGGGAGGAGGAGCCCGACAGGTGATGAAAAAACAGTAAGTGGTACCCCGCAAATATAGGGCAGAGTTATAACGGATTAGCCACGATATACCCTTAGCAGGACATCTAGGGATTAAGAAAACCCGAGATAGGTTGACTCAGACATTTTTTTGGCCAGGTGCTGCCCAAGATTTACAAAATTATTGTAGAACCTGTGATGTATGCCAAAAAGTAGGAAAGAGGGGTGACCACCCCCGAGCGAAATTAAGACCTCTTCCCAGAATAGAGGAACCTTTTTTCAGAGAGGCAGTGGATTTAGTAGGACCCCTTAGTAAGCCTAGTCCATCGGGTAAGAATTATATTCTACACGCTACCCGGAAGCTATAGCCTTACCTAATATCACTGCTGAAAACCGTAGCTGAAGCTCTCATCAAAGTATTTACTCGAGTTGGGTTCCCTAGGGAAATAGTATCCGACCAAGGGACCCAATTCACAGCGGTAGTTACTCAGCAGCTCTGGCAGAGCTGCGGAGTAAAACCCATACTGAGTTCTCCCTATCATCCCCAGACGAACGGGCTCTGCGAACGTTTTAATGGCACTCTAAAACAGATGCTAATCACGTTCACAGAGACCTGTCGGAACTGGGAAAAGTTCCTTCCCCACCTGCTGTTCGCATACCGGGAGGTACCCCAGGCATCCACCGGATTCTCTCCTTTCGAACTGTTATATGGAAGGAGAGTCCGAGGACCCCTGGACATAGTTCGCGAGCACTGGGAAGGGGATATGGGAGAATCAGGCACGCCGATAGTACCATTTGTTTTAGAGTTGAGGGACCGGCTGCAAGCGCTTACTCAATCGGTAAGGGAAAACCTGCTGGCGGCTCAACAACATCAGAAACACTGGTACAATAGGGGAGCTAGAGATCGTATTCTAGTGATAGATCAAAAAGTGTTAGTCCTCAAACCGACCAAAACAGACAAGTTACAGGCCTCTTGGCAAGGGCCCTACAAAGTAGTTGCCAGGGTCAGCGACACTATGTACATAGTAACAGATTGTAACAATGAAAGGATCCGCAGGTCCTTTCATGTTAATATGTTGAAACCCTACTTTGAGAGGCCAGAGGAAGTCTCTGCAGTATGCGCTCCGGCGTTTGAAGATAGTAAGGGTATTCCCTTGCCCAACTTGCTCCACAAAGAACCCACTGGGGTGGAGCAGGTTGGACTAGGACCGGAGTTGAAACCAGAGGAAAGGGCACAGGCTACTCAGCTGTTACGGGAATTTCAGGATATGTTTCTGCTCTCCCGGGCTACACGACGCTGGCAGTCCACCGGGTGGAGACCCCAGGTCAGGTACCTTTGAGACAGCAACCATACAGAATTCCTGAGGCAGTTAGAGATAGCATGTTAAAAGAAATTCAGGAGATGCTGGACCTAAGGGTTATAGAACCCTCGCAGAGCCCTTGGGCCTCCCCAGTGGTATTAGTACCAAAGAAAGACGGTACCACGTGGTTTTGCATGGATTACCGCAGGCTTAATGACCGTACGGTTACGGATGCCTACCCCATGCCCAGGGTAGATGAGTTATTAGACCGGGGGAATTACTTGACCATTATTGACTTGTGCAAGGGGTATTGGCAAATCCCCTTGGAGCCTGATGCTATTCCTAAGTCTGCATTCGTCACCCCATTTGGCTTGTACCAATTTAAGGTCATGCCATTTGGGATGAAGAATGCCCCAGCTACTTTTCAAAGGATGGCAGACCGGCTCTTAGAGGGATTTCAGGGCTTCGCCTGTGCTTATCTAGATGACATAGCCATTTACAGCAGCACTTGGGAGGCCCACCTGGAGCACATTTCTGTAGTACTCAAGCGAATTCAAAAGGCAGGATTAACCTTGAAACCAGAAAAATGTCATGTAGGCATGGCCGAGGTCCAATACCTAGGCCATAGGGTAGGGTCAGGCAAGCAGAGGCCTGAGCCAGCTAAAATTAAGGGTTTTAACGCAGTGGCCCCAACCACGCACCAAGACACAGGTTATGGCCTTTCTGGGAACAGCTGGCTATTATAGGAAATTTGTGTCAGATTATAGCGCCACAGCCAAACCCCTTACCGATCTTACCAAAAAGTCGTTACCTAGGCAAGTAGTATGGTCTCCGGAGTGTGAGGAGGCCTTCCAGAAACTCAAGCTTTCGTTAAGTAAAACACCTGTATTGGCGGCACCTGACCACACTAAAAGATTCCTCGTTCACACAGATGCCTCAATGTTCGGACTGGGAGCCGTGTTAAGTCAAGTGGGGGACGATGGCCTGGAGCATCCGGTAGAATATCTGAGCCGAAAACTTATACCCAGAGAGGTCAGTTATGCCACCGTTGAGAAAGAGTGTTTGCCATTAGTCTGGGCCCTCAATAAATTACAGCCTTATTTATATGGACAATCTTTCACGGTTATGACGGATCATAAACCCCTCATCTGGCTCAACAGAGTAGCCGGAGATAACCCCAGACTGCTAAGATGGAGCTTGGCACTGCAACCCTATAATTTTACAATGCAGTACCGGCCAGGGAAGCAGAATGCCAACACAGATGGGTTATCCCGGCAAACAGAACTGGAAAAACAAAGTTTAACACCGGATATTCCCAAGCCAACCCGTTAGGGTCTAGGCGGGTATGCCGTCCCATGGAACTAAGGGGGAGCGATGTGGCGAAAGGAAGAGTTCTGTTTAAATCCACTTGTTTATATACAAATTTAGCTCCGTTCGTGAGTTTCTGCATTGCTAATGGCCTGCTGGTTTTGAGATGGCTCCAGGTGTCTTAGGATGTATCCCAGAGACAATAGGACAATGGGCTATAGCCTGAGACATCCTGGCAAGTTATGGATTAAAAGTAATTAGTTTAAGGGTTCAAGGGAGGGGATCTTAATTAGGGTCAGGAAGGTTATCAGTCAGGGCTATTTCAGCTGTAAGTTGTGGAGTGAATAATTCTAATGTTTGTTTTCATTGGGAGCTTAATACTGTATTTGGTGTGCTGGGGGAAGCTGTGTTGGGATTATACTGTAATCCATTTATCTCTCTGGATGTGGGGAGGAGTTCTGGCAGAGCATAAAAAGAATGATTTGAACGCTGATTAAACACACTGATTTTACCCCTTCATGAAGTCTCGGCTCATGTTTGGGGAACTGGGATTTTATATTCACTTTGCAACGTATTTCGGCTGTTTATTCGGGAGTAAGCTGCACAGGGCTCATTTATTATATATGGGTTCCTTTACACTAGGCGCTACTAAAATTAACCACTTATTAATAAGAGTGCAGCTCACTTTTCAGTGGAGAAATTACCTCTATTTCCACCCAAAGATTAAGAAAAAAGAAAAAAAGAAAAAAGGAGCGCACATTTATTGTGAAACAAATAAATGAATAAATTGAAAATCTGTGTAAAGATAATTCAATGTGAAAAAAGCATAAAAAATACTTATATTTATTGTGAAAGGGTATCACATATAGTTTTTGATTGAAGGTGAATTCTGGAGCAGTTCACTGCTCTCTATATAAATGAAAAGGAGGTCCCCGGGGATTAATAGGGAACGATGACGTTCTTTTTGAGGATCTCCTGGATATCACATCTCAATATGCATTCATGTGTATAGAAAAAGACACCACCATAGTGAAGTACAGTATAAAAATGATTTTAATAAAAAAAGGGAGAAGGCTTACTTAAAAACTTGTGAGTATGATTAAGTGGCTCACAAGTGCGCTGTAGTATACAGAAATCCGCTGGCTGTAGAGTTCAGACGAAAAAAATTCAAGCGATTTTTAACAGTTCCGTCTGGATCAGCTGCTCTGTCAAAAGTTACTTGAGAGAAAATAGAAAAGAAGGGAATTTTTTTGGTATTTCAAATGGTTTCTACAGATGTAAAACATGCCAGGCGTGCACGACTAGTCGGGTCATGATGGGAAGTAAGATATTAAGATTTGGTTCTTGTCATGACTCGATACAATACGAGATAAAGTCATTGATTACCTGCAGGTCCAAAAATGTCATCTATTTATTAACATGCCCCTGTGGTCTGCAATATGTTGGCAGAACCACCCGTCCACTACACAAAACAATTGCTAAACACATGAATAATATTCGTAATAAATATATGGAACACAGCTTGTCCGCACATTTTGCCACATTTCATCAGGCAGACCCTAGCAAACTACACTACATAGGAATAGTTCAACTTAGGAAACATTGGCGGGGAGAGAATTTTATTAAAAAAATAGGACAAATTGAAATGAAGTGGGTGTATAATCTAAAAGCTCTGACTCCCAAGGGTTTGAACATAGAATATGATTTGTATAACTTTTTGTGAGATCTGCCTGCAGTGGCGTCTAGATTGTGGACGCCACTTCAGACAATCCTGATAACATAATTAATTGTGTCTTGTTCATTTTCCTCTTCTCCCCCTCCCTCTCTCCCTTATTTTAGGACAATAAAAATCCACCATAGGAGTATGCACTTTAAAATATTTTTCTATATATGTAGTATTGATTTTTATGTATAAAGGTATTAAAAAGGTAGTTTGTATCTTTTGTATTGTTTATATCTCTGTAATTCTGTATTTTTTATAAACACTTGTATATGGTATTAAAAGGTATTTGTATGCTTTTTTTATGTAAGATCGGTCAGATTAGTTTTGACTGACAACTATGCACATGCATTTAGATCAATTATTTACACCAATAAAAAAAAAAATTGATTTTTTGGATCAAGTCATTATGGATAAAAAAAAAAATTGATTTTTTGGATCAAGTCATTATGGATATTAAGCTATTACAGTAATCACAAACATATGTATATTCATGTGGTTTTTGTGTCATCTAAATCACATGAAGCTTATCTTCTACAGCTGATAGCTATCCTACATGACATTTTTTGTAAATATAATTATTTATTTTCCCCATAGGTTACAGCTGCTAATTCATTGTATTACTACCCATATGCATGTGCATGGTATAATTATAACCATAAAGTGATTTTTCCTTTTTATGTTACTTTATTTTTAAGATGTTTAATGTAAATACGAATGTGTAATTGAGATAAATATGTCTATGCATATCGCTTCGCAAAGACATAGTTTTGGCCATATGTGAGATTCTGAGCCAGCCTATAACAAACAGTCTCACATAAGATACACATTAACAATGTCCATATGTGAGATTCTGAGCTAGCCAATTACAAACTGTGTGTCCGCAGCAAGAATATATAAGACGAACACCGGGAGGAGAGAGGCGTGCACATGAGGAAGCCATACCCAGTGAAACGCGTCTGACACGCCCCCTCTCCTCCGTGACTTCCGCATTCGGTCCTTGAGCCTCAGAGTCTTTGGCAGAGCAGCTGATCCAGACGGAACTGTTAAAAATCGCTTGAATTTTTTTCGTCTGAACTCTAAAGCCACCGGATTTCTGTATACTACAGCGCACTTGTGAGTCACTTAATCGTACTCACAAGTTTTTAAGTAAGCCTTCTCCCTTTTTTTTAGTAAAGTCATTTTTATACTGTACTTCACTATGGTGGTGTCTTTTTCTCTATACACATGAATGCATATTGAGATGTGATATCCAGGAGATCCTCAAAAAGGACGCCATCGTTCCCTATTAATCCCCGGGGACCTCCTTTTCGTTTATATAGAGAGCAGTGAACTGCTCCAGAATTTACCTTCAATCAAAAACTATATGTGATACCCTTTCACAAGAAATATAAGTACTTGTTATGCTTTTTTCACATTGAATTATCTTTACACAGATTTTCTATTTATTCATTTATTTGTTTCACAATATACCTGCGCTCCTTTTTTCTTAATAGAGAGACTGGGTTAAGCAAGGTACCTTATAACCCTAGATCTAACTAAAGGGTACTGGCAAGTCCCCCTCACTGACCTGGCAAAATAAAAAACTGCATTTTCAAATTCAGAGGGCCTGTTCCAATATACACTATTGCCATTTGGGTTACATGTGGCTCCTGCCACATTTCAGAGGTTGATGGATAAGATCCTGAAACCCCATGTCAGTTATGCGGCAGCATATTTAGATGATTTAGTTATACATAGCTCAGGCTAGGAATCCCATCTCCCAAAGGTACAGGCTGTCCTTGACTCTATCTGCTCTTCTGGTTTAACTGCTAATCCCACAAAGTGTACCATAGGACTAGAGGAAGCCAAATATCTAGGCTACTCCATTGGGAGAGGGCTAGTAAAACCTCAGACAACAAAAGTAGAAGACTTAAAGGGCTGGCCACAGCCCCTTACCAAGAAGCTGGTCAGGACTTTCTTAGGACTGGGACTAAACATGGTAGCGCTGATGGCCTTTCCAGAGTTCATGCACTGATGTCCATGGTCGCTCACCCCATTGGGTCTGAGCTGGAGGGGAGGATGTGTGACAGAGTGCAAGGTATGGTACAAAAAAGTGTGTATTTAGCACCAAGAATATTGCATTGTTTTTACCCTTCAGAGTGGGAAAACACAGCCCCAGGGAAATATATTTAAGGTTCTTGCACTTATTAATGGTAAAATGTGTGTTTTGGGTCCCTGGGGTGGAGTATCCGGAAGAGCAGGGTACGCCGGTTCTCCATCCGACTTTCAGAGAGAGTGACTATACTAGGTCCAGGCCAGGTTTTGTGTTAGACCTGGCTGCTATAAGCAGGGTGATTAAGCTCACCTGTTTCTATTAGAGGGAGCTGTTTACCACATAGGAAAATGATGGGCCTAGTGTTTTTAAAAACTGGAAGGAGAGGTTGACAAGTGTTGTACAGAGTTTTGTTCTGAAGAATATTATGATCTGTGACTTGATGCAACCTTAAATAAACAGAGTTGTGCATTTGGAAAACGTATCATCACTTCTGGAGATTACTTTGTATGTCTGAGAAAGACTGTGCGGTATCAAGATCCCAGATAAACCTATGTCAACAGGAACAGGTTTGTCACACTGTTTAATTTAAAATCGTGAATATATTCCCTTAGTAACCCTTCAAACAGTTTCCCCACCACAGATGTCAAGCTTACTGGTCTGAAGTTGCCGGACTGGGATTTTGATCCCTTTTATAATATGGGCACCACACCGGCTACGCCAATCGTGGGCACCATGCCAGAAATAAAAGAAACTGGCCAGGACCTGGCTTAGCTCTTTAAGTGCACTTGGGTGTATACCATCCGGCTCTGGGGTTTTGTCTATCTCAACACCCTTTAATTATATTAGCATTTTTTCGTGTGTCAACCAATCACATGCTTGCTGTGACTGTTCTGTAAAAGTAGCTTGCAGGTTCTTGTCCATTGGATCTTCCTTGGTGAAAACAGAAGACAATAAATTATTATGCTTTCTCTCTGTCTCCACTGACTATCTCTCCCATTTCAGATAACAAAGACCCGACACTTTCATCCTTTAATTTTTTTTGCCATTTATTTATTTTTATTACTTGTTTGGGATTCTTCTTGCTCTCCTTAGCAATTGTTTTTTCTTTTTCCAAAGTAGCAAATGTAATTGCCTTTTTACAATTTTTGTTGGCTTCTTTATATTTTGCAAATGCCTCTGCTGATCCCTTGGCTTTATAATGTTTAAATGCTAGTTTATTTTTTTATTTCTTTCCTGATTTACCTTACATTGATTTTAGTTTGCTTCTTTTATATTTGTTACCAAATTATATACATTTGTATGTGTATTTTTGTAGTGTTAGTTTGAAGGTATTTCCCATATTTTGTGGTTTATACCCACTAATAATTTCTGTCCAGTGCTACCCCCACTGACTATCTCAAGCCACAATGATTCCACATGTTCAGTACTGTCATCATATATATCTTCCTGCAAATGAGGAAAAAATGCCAGTTTCACAGACCCTTCCACCTCTTTTGATTGACCTATCTTTTCTTAACAACATCTAGCCCTCCAAATTGATTGACCAATCTCCCTACAATCTATTCTAACCATGTGACTGTTCTGTAAAAGTAGCTTGCAGGTTCTTGTCCATTGGATCTTCCTTGGTGAAAACAGAAGACAATAAATTATTATGCTTTCTCTCTGTCTCCACTGACTATCTCTCCCATTTCAGATAACAAAGACCCGACACTTTCATCCTTTAATTTTTTTTGCCATTTATTTATTTTTATTACTTGTTTGGGATTCTTCTTGCTCTCCTTAGCAATTGTTTTTTCTTTTTCCAAATTAGCAAATTTAATTGCCTTTTTACAATTTTTGTTGGCTTCTTTATATTTTGCAAATGCCTCTGCTGATCCCTTGGCTTTATAATGTTTAAATGCTAGTTTATTTTTTTATTTCTTTCCTGATTTACCTTACATTGATTTTAGTTTGCTTCTTTTATATTTGTTACCAAATTATATACATTTGTATGTGTATTTTTGTAGTGTTAGTTTGAAGGTATTTCCCATATTTGGTGGTTTATACCCACTAATAATTTCTGTCCAGTGCTACCCCAACTGACTATCTCAACCCACAATGATTCCACATGTTCAGTACTGTCATCATATATATCTTCCTGCAAATGAGGAAAAAAATGCCAGTTTCACAGACCCTTCCACCTCTTTTGATTGACCTATCTTTTCTTAACAACATCTAGCCCTCCAAATTGATTGACCAATCTCCCTACAATCTATTCTAACCATGCATCCACCCACACGGATACTAAGTCGCCTTCCCTTCCTATACTGTCTAGCCCAGTGTTTTTTGCCCCCCTCATTCCTTAACACTCCTCCAACCTTCTAGCCATCCTCTCACCCCTAGCGCATGAGCCCCTCTTGCATTTAGGTGCAATCCATCATGACTGTAGAGATTGTACCCCAACGCAAAATCGGCCCAGTGCTCTAGAATCGGGGAGGGGTGAGAGGCGGCAGAAAAGGGGAGAGGTGAGAGAGACGGCATAAAAAGGGGGTGAGAGATGACATAAAAGGGGAGAGACGGCTGAAAAATGGGAGGGGTGAGTGTCACGGTCGACTGTGCCGATGAGGTCTGGAGTCGCGGTGCAGGGGTAGTGGGCGATTCAAGGTGCTGCGCAGGGTGAGCACTCTCCACCTGGGGTGGAGCCCCAGGCTTTGAATGCCCACATGCAGAGGCCTTGTTTGGTTTCCCACGTGTCATAGCCAGGCAGGGACAAAGCAGGGTCTAGGAACAAGCCGAGGTCAAAGGACTGTAGAAATCAGAATGGTCAGAATCAAGCCGAGGTCAAGGGACTGGAGAAAACAGGGATGGTCAGGAACACGATGAACAGGAATCAAAAACACAAGCTAGCAGAAAATAATGTACCAGCTCTGATTGCTGGGAGGAAGGGGTTTATATAGCTCCAGGGCTCATTATTACAAGGACCTACACCTGGGCGGTAGGCAAACAAGAAGACAAAGTCAGAGAGATAGCCACCACTGCTACATGAGGAAACAGAACCAGCAGGTGGCGTCTGGAACAGGAGCAGGGAACAGGAACCACAGGAGTCAGGGTTCGAATCCAGGTGGATAGTTACAGTGAGAGAGACGGCAGAAAAAGGGAGGGGTGAGAAAGACAGCTGAAAAATTGGAGGGGTGAGAGATGGCTGAAAAAAAAAAGGAGGGGTGAGAGAGATGGCTAAATGCTTGTGTCTAAGTGAGTGGCATATTGTGCATGTGAGAGTGGCAGGTTTACTTGTGTATGTCGAAGCTTATGTATGAGAGGCAGGTATGTTGCCATAGAAACAGGCATGTCTAGAATTGACATTTGTGAAGGGGAGGAATAAATATAACCACCTAAACCAAACCTGCACCCAGGTGTGTCTGACCCTAGGCTCGGCCCTGCTGCTAACGTCAGTATCATTAAAATGTATTTAATTTACCTATGTTGTAACAAAAATATGATAAAGAAATACTCCAAACACTTAACTTCAAGACTACCTTCTTCTGTGTGTTTTGGAACTTGTGGCTTTGGTATTCTGTGTAGAATAATCCAGCCAAAGTATGATACAAAATCTATCATTAGAGATGTCGTGAACATAAAATTTTCCGTTTGCGAACAGCGAACGCGAACTTCCGCAAATGTTCGAACGGGTGAACCGCCATAGACTTCAATTGGCAGGCGAATTTTAAAACCCACAGGGACTCTTTCTGGCCACAATAGTGATGGAAAAGTTGTTTCAAGGGGACTAACACCTGGACTGTGGCATGCCGGAGGGGGATCCATGGCAAAACTCCCATAGAAAATTACATAGTTGATGCAGAGTCTGGTTTTAATCCATAAAAGGCATAAATCACCTAACATTCCTAAATTGTTTGGAATAACGTGCTTTAAAACATCAGGTATGATGTTGTATCGATCAGGTAGTGTAAGGGTTACACCCGCTTCACAGTGTGTGACCTTTAGGGCAAAGCAACACAGTCCTCTAGGGTAACAGGTATAGAACAACAGTAATTGTATGCAAAACAACAGTGTGGTTTATTCACATTGGGCTCAAAATAAATCCATGCAGCAAAACATAAAGGAAAAATCTACAAACAAAATCCTAGCTCAAATTCGAGCACTTACTACACATAAAGTAATGCCCCTTACTAACCCAGGGTAATAATCTAAGCAACAAAATAAACATTGGTTTCACCAACCTTTAGCCCTTTCACTGGTGCTGCTCTGCACAAACCTGCTCTCTCTCTGCAGGTCAGATTGTATCTCTCTTCTTTCTACTCTGAGATCAGCTAATTAAAGCCTCAGCAGTTGCTAATTGGGGCAGGTGAATGAGTACAGGCTATGTAGGATTCTGGGTCCTACATACCTTCCTTCTATTACCCTCCCATAGACTCTGTCACATATCCTCCCCGCCAGCTTAGACCCATCGGTCGTAGCGACCTTTGACCACAAACAATGGACTCTGGACAAACCATCTGCATTCCCCTGGTCTTTACCAGCTCTATGCTCCATAGAGAAGTTATATGGCTGAAGACTAAGGAACCACCTAGTTACTCTGGCATTTTTTTCCTTGTTTTGTCTCATCCACGTCAAGGGTGCATGATCTGTGACAAGTTTGAACCTTCTCCCCAATAGATAATACTTAAGTGTTTCTAGTGCCCATTTTATGGCCAAGCATTCTTTCTCAACCACTGAGTATCTCTGTTCATGGGGATTCAGCTTTTTGCTCAGGTACATAATGGGATGTTCTTCTCCTCTGTGTACTTGAGAAAGAACCGCTCCTAGTCCCACATCAGATGCATCTGTCTGTACCAAAAATTATTTTGTAAAATCTGGGGCAACCAAAATTGGGTCCGCACACAAAACCTCCTTCAGGGCACTAAATGCCTTCTCTGCCTCGGGAGTCCATTTGATCATAACAGGGCCTTTTGCCTTAGTTAGCTCTGTCAACGGGTTTGCGATTGTAGCAAAGTTAGGTATGAATCTACGATAGTAGCCCACTAAGCCTAGAAATGCCCTGACTTGTTTCTTTGTCACAGGACGTGGCCAATCCCAAATAGCATCTATTTTACTTTTCTGTGGTTTCAGGAGACCCCTCCCAATAGTGAAGCCCAAATACTTAGCTTCTTCCAAACCTATCGTACATTTGGATGGATTGGCAGTTAGACCTGCATCTCGTATAGACTTTATTACTGCCTGAACTCGGGGAAGGTGCGTTTCTGGGCTGTGTATAACCACATCATCAAGGTAGGCAGCCGCATATTCACTATGGGGTCTAAGGATTCTATCCATCATTCTTTGGAAGGTGGCAGGTGCACCATGCAATCCAAGACCTTATAGTGAAACAATCCTTCTGGTGTGGAAAAAGCTGTTTTTTCTTTGGCCCGTTTTGTTAAGGGAACTTGCCAATAACCTTTAGTCAGATCTAATGTAGTCAGATATCTGGATCGTCCTAATCTCTCTATTAGGTCATCAACCCTAGGCATGGGATAAGCATCAAATTTTGATATCTCATTTAATTTTCTGAAATCATTACAGAATCTGATTTCTCCGTTTGGCTTGGGTACCAACACTATAGGATTACTCCATTCACTTTGTGATTCCTCGATAACCCCTAGCTCAAGCATCTTTCGGACCTCAGCTTTAATGGCTTCTTTTCTGGCCTCTGGGATTCGGTATGGTTTCAAATTAACCCTTTTCCCAGGTTCCGTAATTATGTCATGTTCAATAACATGAGTCCTTCCTGGTACTTGAGAAAACACATCCCGATTTCTAGCAACAAACTCTCGGACCTCATTTTGCTGATGAGGTGCTAGAGTGTCAGCAATGTTAACCTCTGGTACTTTGTCTGCTTTGGTCTGAGGAACTTTGTCTGTCACGGCCATCAAGACCTCTCTGTCTGTCCAGGGTTTAAGTAAATTTATATGGTATATTTGTTCGGGCTTTCTTCTACCAGGTTGTCTCACCTTATAATTCACCTCATTGACTCGTTCAATGATCTCGTATGGGCCATGCCAGCTTGCAAGGAATTTACTTTCTACTGTGGGGATTAGTACCATAACCCTGTCTCCGGGTTGAAAGGCTCTAAGTCTAGCATTCCTGTTATAACTAGCTTTCTGGGCTTCCTGTGCTCTCTCCATATTTTCCCTGACAATTGGCATTATGGCCTCAATGCGATCCTGCATTTGCGCCACATGTTCAATAACACTCCTATGAGGCGTGTGTTCCTGTTCCCATGTCTCCTTCGCAACATCAAGGAGGCCTCTAGGATGTCTGCCATATAACAATTCAAAAGGTGAGAACCCGGTGGAAGCTTGGGGGACTTCTCGGATAGCAAACATTAGATATGGGAGCAAATGATCCCAATTCTTACCATCTTTGTCAATTACCTTACGGAGCATTGCTTTTAAGGTTTTATTAAATCTTTCCACTAACCCATCAGTTTGTGGGTGATACACTGAAGTTTTCAATTGTCTAATCTTCAACAAGTTACATAGCTCTTTCATCACTCGTGACATAAAAGGGGTACCTTGGTCTGTGAGTACTTCTCTAGGTATTCCAACCCGGCTGAACATAAACATTAACTCTCTGGCAATGGTTTTAGCTGAGATATTTCTTAAAGGTATAGCTTCGGGATAGCGGGTAGCATAATCTAGTACTACCAATATATATTGGTGCCCCCTGGCGGATTTCAGTAAAGGACCAACCAGGTCCATAGCAATTCTTTCGAATGGGACTTCTATGATTGGAAGAGGAATGAGGGGATTACGGAAAGCTTGGAATGGAGCCTTTCTTTGGCATTCTGGGCATGACTTGCAAAATTGCTCAATAGCAGAGCAGATTCCTGGCCAGTAAAATCTTCTTAGTACTCTCTCCCGGGTTTTTTCAATCCCAAGATGCCCCCCTAATACATGGCTGTGAGCTAGTTTTAAGACTAGGTTCCTGTGGGATTGAGGTACCAGTAATTGTTCAACCTCTTCAACCCCCCTCTTCTCTACTCGGTAAAGTAAATTGTTTCTTTCTGCAAAATAGGGAAGAGACAATTGGGTTTCCGGGTTAACAGGAGTACCTTCCACTACCTGAACATTGTTATGGGCAGCTACCAAGGTTTGATCCTCCCATTGGGCAGCCCGAAAATTTCCTGAACTAATACCTAGATGATGGAACTCCACCTCTTCCCTTAGATTTTCTACTTGGGAGGAATCACTTTCATTGCGTTCCCCTTCGTCACCCACACATACTACAGCGGGTTCATTTTCACTATACTGCTCCAAATCAATCGTAGAAAAAGGGAAAACATTCTCTATACCCACTGTTTCTGCCTCTACCTCTGTATGTTTATCCTGATTTATTGCTGTATCTTCCCATATCTTCCGAAATAGGGGAAAATCACGCCCCAATACAGCATCATAAGGCAATGATGGCACCACCCCAACTCTATATTTTATCACCCCTACCGCGGTAGCAAATTCCACCTCAGCCGTGGGATACGTGTGGGTGTCACCATGTATGCATATTATATCCAACACGTGAATTCTATCTACTTGCTCACTCGGAAGTAAGGACCTCTTTACCAATGAAACCTCACTCCCAGAATCTAAGAGTGCTAGCACACTCCTCCCTTCCATATTTACAGATTTGACATGGTTAATACCAACAGTACCTGTTAAAGCAGACATTCGTGTGTATACCAACAATGCACCACATTTCTCCCCCCTCCCCTAAATGCATTCCATAGGTTCGTCAGTCTGTGGACAGTTACGTGCTATATGTCCAATCTCCTGACATCTATAGCACCTTATCTGTCTCTTAGTCTGGCCTTGTGGCCGGGTTGGGAACCTGGGCACCCAATTTTCCATGTAGTCAGTCTCTCTACGGGTCTGTACAGAATCTTTTTTTTCATCTGTTTCTTTAAATCCTCCAGAATTCTTTGGGCTCGCACTGCAGGCGTAACTCCAAGCCGTGTTAGTATTTCTGCTTTCAAACAGTCATAGTCTTGTGCTTGGCTGAGAGGCAAATCATCATATGCTTTTTGGGATTCTCCGCTGAGGCAAGGGGCTAACAATCCTGCCCACTGACCTGGGGGCCATCCTTCTCGGGTAGCAATCCTTTCAAAGGTTGTCAGGTAAGCCTCCATGTCATCAACCTCACTCACTTTATGTAAAAAGTCATTAGCTCTAATCCGGCGCCCAATATCCATAGTAGCGGTAGTCACACTTGACAGTAGGGTTTGTTGCAAAGCACTTGTTGGTTGTACTTTGTCTTCCAGCTGTGTTTCTAATACGCAGTCCATTTGTGCAGCCAATAAGCGGTTTGTCTCCTGTTGGGCCGCAACAGCCTGTCGCTGTGCCTCCATGAGGCTACTGATCTGAGCCGCTGTTACACGGTTTGTGTCTTGCTGGGTAGTAGTAGCCTGTACCAAGGCTTTTACTAACTCTTCCATCTTGCTTTTTATTTTTCACAGCCACCTGGTAAATACCACACACCACACCTGAATGCCTCTGTTTCAAACAACCAGTCTCAGTTTGCAGAGTCACAGTACATTAGGCCTCTTTACCCACAGACCATATAAATGTGCTTTAGATGCCCGCATTCTCCACCATCTTGTGACCTTTAGGGCAAAGCAACACAGTCCTCTAGGGTAACAGTTATAGAACAACAGTAATTGTATGCAAAACAACAGTGTGGTTTTATTCACATTGGGCTCAAAATAAATCCATGCAGCAAAACATAAAGGAAAAATCTACAAACAAAATCCTAGCTCAAATTCGAGCACTTACTACACATAAAGTAATGCCCCTTACTAACCCAGGGTAATAATCTAAGCAACAAAATAAACATTGGTTTCACCAACCTTTAGCCCTTTCACTGGTGCTGCTCTGCACAAACCTGCTCTCTCTCTGCAGGTCAGATTGTATCTCTCTTCTTTCTACTCTGAGATCAGCTAATTAAAGCCTCAGCAGTTGCTAATTGGGGCAGGTGAATGAGTACAGGCTATGTAGGATTCTGGGTCCTACATACCTTCCTTCTATTACCCTCCCATAGACTCTGTCACAAGTGACAGACCAAACTCCCCGTTTAATGCACCGCAAACAACCGCAAACAGTCCATTTGCACAACCGCAAACTCCCCATTTGCACAAGGTTGGATACCAAGCTAGCCATGTCCTGTTCCTTGTCCTCACTGATGTCATTAAAGGTCTCTTCCTCCACCCAGCCACAACACTAAGGGTCCCCGAAAGGTGACAACAAGCCCCCTGGGACGCCTGCTGTGTTTGATCTTCCACCTCCTCAAAGCCACCTTCCTCCTCTGACTCCTCTTCTTCAGACTCCTCTCTCTGCGTTATTATAAGGTGTGTTAAGTAGTACTATTCTTATCAGTTTAATCCCTGTTATGTCCCCTATCAGGGGACGCGTATATGGCATCGATTTTAGGAACCGGGAGATGGAAAAAGATGCTTGGTCGATCCTCCTACTTCAAATTTGGGGCACTGCGCGTGCAATCTAATGTGCCACCAGATAGGAGTGGTGTGTTAAGTAGTACTATTCCTATCAGTTATCTGCAGTTAAGGCAAGGTAGTCTGCAACCTGTCGGTCGAGTCGTTCTCTGAGGGTGGACCCCGAAGGGCTGTGGCGATGTGTAGGACTTAAAAAGCTCTGCATGTCCTCCATCAACAACACGTCTGTAAAGCGTCCTGTCCTTGCCGGCGTGGGAGGAGGAGGAGGATTACTTTCACCTCTTCCCCTGTTAGATTCCCGTTGTGCTGTGACATCACCCTTATACGCTGTGTAAAGCATACTTTTTAATTTATTTTGGAACTGCTGCATCCTTTCCGACTTGTGGTAATTCGGTAACATTTCAGGCACTTTCTGCTTATACTGGGGGTCTAGTAGCGTGGACACCCAGTACAGGTCGTTCTCCTTCAGCCTTTTTATACAAGGGTCCCTCAACAGGCACGACAGCATAAAAAACCCCATTTGCACAAGGTTGGATGCCGAGCTACTCATGTCCCGTTCCTCATCCTCAGTGATCTCACTGAAGGTATGTTCTTCCCCCCAGCCACATACAACACCACGGGTACCAGATAGGTGACAACGAGCACCCTGGGATGCCTGTTGTGGTTGGTCTTCCTCCTTCTCCTCAAAGCCACATTGACTCCTCTTCCTCACAATCCTCTTCCAGCGTTGCCGCAGGTCCAGCAAGCGATGCTGATAAGGCTGTTTCTGGTGGTGATGGTGACCACAACTCTTCCTCTTCACGTTCATCTACGGCCTGATCCAGCACTCTTCGCAGGGTACGCTCCAGGAAGAAAACAAATGGTATGATGTCGCTGATGGTGCCTTCGGTGCGACTGACTAGGTTTGTTACCTCCTCAAAAGGACGCATGAGTCTACAGGCATTGCGCATGAGCGTCCAGTAACGTGGCAAAAAAAATTCCCAGCTCCGTAGAGGCTGTCCTAGCACCCCGGTCATACAAATAGTCGTTAACGGCTTTTTCTTGTTGGAGCAGGCGGTCGAACATTAGGAGTGTTGAATTCCAACGTGTCAGGCTATCGCAAATCAAGCGCCTCACTGGCATGTTGTTTCGCCGCTGGATATCTGAAAAGTGCGCCATGTCCGTGTAGGAACGTCTGAAATGGCCACACACCTTCCTGGCCTGCTTCAGGACGTCCTGTAAGCCTGGGTACTTATGCACAAAGCGTTGTACGATCAGATTACACACATGTGCCACTAGGAGGAGTAGAGGAGGTGGCAGCAGGCCTGCCTGCAAGTCGTGGCGGTGTCACCAACTCCTCTGCAGAGCCACGCATTCCATGCTTGGCAGCCGTCAGCAGGTTTACCCAATGCGCAGTGTAGGTGATATACCTGCCCTGACCATGCTTTGCAGACCAGGTATCAGTGGTCAGATGGACCCTTGTCCCAACACTGTGTGCCAGACATGCCATTACTTCCTTTTGCACAATCGAGTACAGGTTGGGGATTGCCTGTTGTGCAAAGAAATTTCGGCTGGGTACCTTCCACTGCGGTGTCCCAATAGCTACAAATTTTTGGAACGCCTCAAACTCCACCAGCTTGTATGGTAAAAGCTGGCGGGCTAAGAGTTCAGACAAGCTAGCTGTCAGATGCCGGGCAAGGGGGTGACTTTGTGACATTGGCATCTTACGCTCAAACATGTCCTTGACAGACACCTGACTGTGGGCAGATGAGCAGGAACTGCTCAAGGCGAGAGACGGAGTGGCGGATGGTTGAGAGGGGGCAAGGAGGACAGCAGTGGTTGACGTGGCTGAAGATGCTGGACCAGGAGGAGGATGGCGGCTTTGAGTTTGTGTGCTGCTTGTACTCATATGTTGATCCCATAGGCGTTTGTGATGTGCGATCATGTGCCTCCGCAAAGCAGTTGTACCTAGGTGGGTGTTGGACTTCCCACGACTCAGTTTCTTTTGGCACTGGTTGCAAATGGCATCACTGTTGTCAGAGGCAGACACACAAAAAAAATGCCTTACTGCTGAGCTCTGCAATGACGGCATTCTGGTGGTGGCAACAGCATGCGTTGATTGGCGTGCTGTCTGGCTGACCCCGGGTGCCGATGCATGCTGTCTGACTGTGCCACTAGCTCCTTGCGACAACCTCCCCCTGCTTCCAACTCGTCTCCTCCTCCTCTCTGTCTCCCCATCTGAACTTTCCCCCTGTTCTTCTTCTCTTCTAGCGGGCACCCACGTGACATCCACGGACGCATTGTCATCATCAACCGCTTCACTTGTATCTGACAACTCAACAAAGGAAGCAGCAGCGGGTACAACATCATCATCATCACACCGTACGTCCATGTGTGTAATGCTGCCTGACTGAGACATATCCCTGTTATCTACATCCTCTGGCAATAATGGTTGCGGATCACTCATTTCTTCCAACTGATGTGTAAATAACTCCTCTGACAGATCAAGTGAAGTGGCTGTGGTGCTAGTGTTGGTGGTGGCGGCAACTTGAGAGGTGCCCGAAGCTAAGCTGGAGGAGGATGGTGCATCAAGGTGCATCAAGCGGAAGCTGTAGAAGATTGGGTGTCCTGTGTTAGCCAGTCAACTATGTCCTCAGAACTTTTCGAGTTCAGGGTACGTGGACCACCAGATAGGAGTTGCACTGGTGTGACACTGTGCCCTAGCAGGCCCTGAAACGCACATGTGTGAAGGAAACTGACTGCTATTATTTCACAGTCAAATTTCTAGTTTTTTTTAAAATGTACTCTACTGTTACACCAGATATGAGTTGCACTGGTGTGACACTGTGCCCTGGCAGGCCCTGAAACGCACATGCGTGAAGGAAACTGACTGCTATTATTTCACAGTCAAAAAAGTTTTTTTTTTTTTTTAAATGCAAGCTATTGTGACACCAGATATGAGTGGTGGCACTGGGCAAGTGGGCACAGTATACGCTGTGAGCCTGACACACACGCTGGCAGGCAGGCAACTGCAATTAGATTACACAGGAAAAAAAAAAAGCAGACTGATGTTCTAGCCCTAAAAAGGGCTTTTTGGGGTGCTGTCCTTACAGCAGAGATCAGATGAGTCCTTCAGGACTGTAGTGGACACTGAGTACACTAGCCTAGCTATCGATTTCCCTATTAAATCAGCAGCAGCTACACTGTCCCTCCTCTCACTAAGAATGCAGCTTCCGAATGAATCTAAAATGGATGCTGTCCAGGAGGTGGGAGGGTCTGGGAGGAAGGGTCTGCTGCTGATTGGCTGGAATGTGACTGCTGACTGTGAGGTACAGGGTCAAAGTTTACTCAATGATAATGAATAGGGGGCGGACCGAACATCGCAATTGTTCGCCTGCCGCAGCGAACGCGAACACGCTATGTTCGCCGGGAACTATTCGCCGGCAAACTATTCGGGACATCTCTATCTATCATGTCTAAATTTGTCAGTATTCCTAGAATATTATTTTGAATCTTGAAGCTACTAGAGCAACTGAATAAAAACGGGACCGAGGGCTATATATATGTACAGTGTGCACATATATATATATATATATAGCCTCCCTCCGGCCATACTTACTGGCCCTTCTGCTTCTATAAACTGCCAATGAACAAAACGTTGTGCTTGACTATTTTAGAGTGCGAAAGGCCTTAACCCCTTAAGGACAGAGCCTTTGAAACATTTTTGTCCTTTCTGGACAATGGCTATTTTAACATTTCTGTGCTGTTTGTGTTTAGCAGTAATCTTCTTCTTTGTCATTTGCTGTACCCACACATATTATATATTGTTTTTATCGGGACAAGAAGGGCTTTCTATGGATGCCATCTTTTTGATCATATCTTATCATATTATTAAAAAAAAAAAAAAAATACACAAATTTCTTTGTTTTTATTTGAAACAACTTCTCCTCATCGACAATAGCGAACGAAAAAACATGCTAAATAGATTCTACTATTTCTCCCGAGTACAGGGATACCACCCATGCATAGGTTTGTTGGGTTGTTTGGGGGCTAAAATGCCAAATTTGTGAGGTGCAGTTTTTTGTTTTCCAACTTGAAATTTTAACATGCAGACAGCCTGCACCCATGTCCCATTTGGGACATATTTGAAGCCAGCTAGTGTATTTTACCCCATCAACCCATATATTTTTTAAAAGAAGACACCTTAGGCTATCTCAAATGGTGGTATTTTTACACTTTCCATGCACTAATTCTACCACCAGCCTTTGTCAAACTTTGTGGTAGTAATTTGTTTGTGTTTTTTTTTCACAAATCTTGTACTTCAGACATGAATTCACAGATTTTGGTATGTGTCACTGCCAAATAACACCCTAATAAGTGTTCAGCAACATCTCTTGAGTACAGGGATACCACCCATGCATAGGTTTGTTGGGTTGTTTGGGGGGTAAAAGGCCAAATTTGGTAGGTGCAGTTTTTGGTTTTCCAAATTAAAATTTTGACATGCAGACCGCCTGCACCCATGTCCCATTTGGGACATATTTGAAACCAGCCAGTGTATTTTACCCCATCAACCCATATATTTTTTAAAAGAAGACACCTTAGGCTATCTCAAATGGTGGTATTTTTACACTTTCCATGCACTAATTCTACCACCAGCCTTTGTCAAACTTTGTGGTAGTAATTTTTTTGTGGGTTTTTTTCACAAACCTTGTACTTCAGACATGAATTCACAGATTTTGGTATGTGTCACTGCCAAATAACACCCCAATAAGTGTTCAGCAACATCTCTTGAGTACAGGGATACCACCCATGCATAGGTTTGTTGGGGAGTAAAAGGCCAAATTTGGTAGGTGCAGTTTTTGGTTTTCCAAATTAAAATTTTGACATGCAGACCGCCTGCACCCATGTCCCATTTGGGACATATTTGAAACCAGCCAGTGTATTTTACCCCATCAACCCATATATTTTTTAAAAGTAGACACCCTACGCTATTTCAAATGGTGGTATTTTAACACTTTCCATGCACTAATTCTACCACCAGCCTTTGTCAAAGTTTGTGGTAGTAATTTTTGTGTGGTTTTTTTTCACAAATATTGTATTTTAGACAAGAATTCACAGATTTTGGTATGTGTCACTGCCAAACAATAACCCAATATGTGTTCAACAACATATCCTGAGTACAGGGATACCACCCATGCATAGGTTTGTTCGGTTGTTTGGGGGCTAAAGGGCCACATTGTGAAGGTGCGCATTTTCAACTTGGAATATTGACGTGTAGTCAGCCTGAGCCCATCTTTCATTTGGGACTTTTTTTTAAGTAGGACAGTGTATTTTACCCCAAAAAGTATATATTTTGTAAAAGTAGACACCCTAGGCTATTTTAAATGGTGTTATTTTAACACTTTCCATGCACTAATTCTACCACCAGCCTTTGTCAAAGTTTGTGGTAGTCATTTTATTGTGTATTTTTTCCCACATACATTGCACTTTAGACACAAATTCACATATTTCGGTATGTGTCACTGACAAACAATACCACAATATATGTTCAGCAACATCTCCCGAGCACAGGGATACCACCCATGCATAGCTTTGTCAGCTTTGTTAGGGGTTGAAAGGCTACATTTGAGAGGTGCGCTTTTTGATTTTCAAACTTGGAATTTGAACATGTAGAGCAAGGAAGGGGTTAATAGCTCTTATAAGAGCCTTTGTAGTACTGTACAAAAAAATTAACCCCTAAAAATGCACAGACAAGAAAAAATGTTCTGCTGTGCAGTGATCAGTGGCAGGGAAGGGGTTAATACACTACACTATACAAAAGGTATGGCTTTTATAAAAGCCCTTGGGACTCACAATTTATTAACATTTTATTTAATTTATTACAATTTAAAAATTATATTATACAGATCTGTCTCTTTCCCTCACTAAAACTCAAGTGAGGAGAGGGAGGCAGATCCATATGGGTCAGAACAATATTTACGAACCAGACGAATGGTGATGCTCATCTGAGAAATCACCAAACCACCTTTGCCACTGATCGGCTGTTACTGATCGCTATACACGCGTTCAGACAGCTTCAAAAGGAATACACGTAATTCCCTAGTGGGTATAATTAACCCCTAGTGAGTCTGACAAAAAAAATGCTGATAGCAAAAAAAAATCCTTCTGCGACTAGATTGCTCCATATGCGCTGCTTAGGCAGTGACCATATGCACTGCTTAGGCAGTGACCATATGTGCTGCTTAGGAAGTGATATACGGCAAGGAAGGGGTTAATAGCTCTTAAAAGAGCCTTTGATATACTGTAATAAATCAAAGTAAAAAAAAATAACCCCTAAAAAAATGCACAGACAGCAAAAAATGTGCTGCTGTGTAAGATCACTGCGTACACAGCGATCAATTGCAGGGAAGGGGTTAAATACTGGAAACGGCTTTTATAAAAGCCTTTGGGTCTCAATTCTATTAAATATATTATAATTAAAAACTTACATTATACAGCTCTGTCTCCCTCCCTCACTAAAACTCAAGTGAGAGGGAGGCAGATCTACACGGGTCAGATCAAATATTTACACATATTGATCTAACCAGACGAATGGTGATGCTCATCTGAGCAAACGCCAACCCGCCATTGTCACTTATCAGCTGTTACTGATCGCTATACATGCGCTCAGACAGCTAAAAAAATTTTTTTACGTTAAACGTAGTCCCCTAGCGGGTATAATTAACACGTGACGGGTGTAATAAAAAAGTTTAAAAAAAATTAAAAATGCTTCTGCAGCAAGATTGCTGCATTTGCGTCAGATCGCTGATTAGGCAGTGATCTACGGCAAGAAAGGGGTTAATCTCTCTTAAAAGAGGTTTTTTTATACTGTGAAAAATAACCCCTAAAAAATGCACAGACAGCAAAAAATGTGCTGCTGTGTATGATCACTGCGTACACAGCGATCAATGGCAGGGAAGGGGTTAAATGGCTTTTATAAAAGCCCTTGGTGTTTAAAATTTTATTAAATATTTTTTTATTATTTTATTTTTTTACTTGATCTGATCTGTCTCTCTCCCTTACTAAAATTAGTAAGGTGAGGGAGGCAGATCAATACTTGTCAAAGGCAATATTTAGTAATATTGCCTTTGACAGTATGGTAAGTGCTCATCAGAGCACTTACCATACATGCCTGCACACAGATCACATAGATCTGTTGTGCCGGCATCGATTGGCTCCCCCTAGAGCATCGGAAGTGAAATACTTTCACTTCCGATGCTCTTGCCATTAGAAGGGAAGAGCTGCCTGTACAGGCAGCGTTCCCTTCTACTGAGCCGATGGGGTCGCTCAGGAGAGCGACCACCATCGGATCTGGGGCAGCTGAAGGTGTTGTTAAGTGCCTCGCTAGCGAGGCACTTTAACAACACCGGAGATGCTTAGAAAGCGAACGATCGTTCGCTTTCTAAGCACATGTGTGCAGCGGGCGCAGAGTTGTAAACAAGGAACTTTCCTTTTTGAAGTAGTGACAATATCGATCTTTGATGATCTCTCACCAGGCACAATGGCATGGAGGAGATCGATGGCCCCTTTGACGGCGCACCTCCGCACTCTGGATGTAACATAATCGGTGGACTCTGTTTCAAGCCCTATTAGTGACAAGGGGTGTGAATCTTTATGTCATTGAACACTCCACTGATATGGATCCGTTTCTTTATGATCTTTAGCTTCCCCCGCTGGGTGAAAAATATGCTGCCCTGCCTGGACAACACTTTGACGTGCCACATGTGTCTACTGCAAATCAGTACTTGATAACCTTTACCTTATTGGTCTTTGAAAACTTGGCAGTGACTCACCAGCAGTCTAACGCTTCAATATTTATGTTCCTGTTTGAGAACTTCTTAGGTCTTCAAGGAACTGACGCTGTTAATGGGACCACTGAGCTTTCATTTCTTTATGCTATCCTAAATGGCTACACAATAGTTCCTACATTGTCTTCTAATCTTATGTGGCAAGCACTTTTTGACAGATCTACCTCAAGGGCATAAAGTGCACTATGAGATGTACAGTCTTTCTGGCCACCATAAGTGTTGCACAGACGTCCACTTCCTCTGAGTGGTTCCCCTCAAACTTCCAGTGTTGCCTCTCTTGGGTTGTTTTTTTCCCCAACTCACTCTCCTCTTTCGTCTTTTTTCTGATCCCAACTTTCTCTCCACCTTTTCCACCTTAATATATACATTTCCTTGCTCAATGATTGATGACACAATTTTAATACCAAGATTTTTAGGTTGCACTCAGGGCTTTACAACATTGTAGGCCCCTTGCAAAGCAAGCCAATGGGGCCTCCCTAACCCCGCCTCTAACCCCAACCCCAAAAATGATGTGCAGCAACAATTAATCACCACAGCAAATCCAGCTCCAATCACAGTGTGACACTGTAATCTTTTTTCTAGAATGATATGCCTAGTGACTAGTTTGTGATAATCTTTTAATTGCACAATACTGATGGAATAAATAGTACAGCAGGATGTGCAATTAAAAGATTATCATCAACCAGTCACTAATTATATACTATGCACATATCATCAATGCACTATTAGCTAGTTGTGTTTGAGGGTGAATGTCAAACAATATATATTTACTAGCCGTTGCCAAAGATCTTTTTCTAGAATAATTGGACTAGATATGTTTTTGTGATAAACTCTTAATTGCACTAAATAGTACAGCATTATGTGCAATTAAAAGATTACCATTAACAAGTAACTAGTTACATTTCTAGAAGAAGCTATGACAATTATCATAACAAGACACATACAGTGCGGGACTGGCAATAAAAACCAGCGCTGGAAATATGTTTAAACCAGCCCCATAGCATAACATTATTTTTTGTTCACAAAAGGGAAAACCACACATTTTAAAAGCACATCTGAAGACTGTATTATTTATAGATAAGACTTACATATACCCCTGCAAATTGAAATGTAAACATCCAGTATGTACACAATGTAATATGTCACACACTGCCTTGATATATACCTTATGGACAGAACAATACATAAGCCCCAGTATGTACAAAAGGTTATTTGAATTGTCCTTTACAGGGATATGTACCAAGGCAGTGTGTGAGACATAACCTTGTGTACATACTGAGGGCATATATTGCCCTGTGCACGGGTATATATCAGGGCAGTGTGTGGTATATAACCTTACCCCAGCACCCAGATCGCACTCACAGGAATTACCCCAGCACACAGATGGCACTCACAGGACTTCAGGCGGATCCAGAGTATGTTGGCTTTGTTTGTCCTTTCCTCTACCCCCATGTCTGTCTCTCTCACCACTCACTTCTCAATTCAGTAGTCTCTCTCTCTTCTCATTTCTGTAGTCCCTATCCACTCTTAATTCTTTAGTCTCTCTCTCTCTCTCTCTCTCTCTCTCTCTCTCGCTCTCTCTCTCTCAATCTCTCTCTCTTAATTTTAATTTTATTTTTATACTAGTTTTAAAGGTTGAGATTTTATTCTTATACTACCTTCACGAGTATATAGATGCTGTTTTATAGATAGAAATAACACTTTGTCCGTTTTTTATATTTTGTACTAATGGCAGCTAATGTGTTAATTATCTACAATAGGAGGCACTTTATTGTACTGTGTATTTGTAGAGTTTCTCTATATTAATGATGTCCCCCCCCCCCCCTTTTTCTAATATCTGCTCATAATCACCCTCGTGAGTGTAAGCTATGAAGATTCCATCTCCATGGCAACGGATATAGAACACCCTGTGTAAGCTATGAAGATTCCATCTCCATAGAAACGGGCACATAAGATCCTGAAGTCCGGAGGAGCAAGATGGAGGAAGGTATACTCAGTGAGAGCCTGATAGATGTAGAAATACTATAGATGCGACGAGCATGTGACGTCACGTGACGCAACGCTACAAGCCGGAAATTCAAAATTGGAACTATAAAAACGGAGATCTAAGGACAGGAGACACACTTGAAAAAGCCTGAATAAGGAGAAACGCGTTGTGTGTGGTAGAGGAGCAGTCTGATAGAACTTTATGCGCTTTACAAGATTGGAACTACATGCACCTTGAAGCTGCTTGCTGTTTGCTTTTATGTAAGATTTTATATTTTTGTATTCTGCACAATTAAAGGTAGTTTTATTGAAGATTTGTCTCCTTCCTCCCCTGTCCTATTTTTCATGTCCTCTGGGAATATCTGGTAACATCTGAGAATTCAAGACCCCTAGAGGGGCTCCCGGATACCCATGAAACTGAGCAGGGTACTGCTCAGGAAGATGTGAGTGAAACCCTCATATTCATTTTATTGGTTCACCAATTTGTTTAAACATACTACACTATATTATTAATTTTATTTTTTTCTGCCCTTTCCACTATACGGAGAATATTGCCTCCAAAAAAGGGTAAATAACAGTGTGTAGTGTTTTGGGAAGCGCACAAATTCACTTGTTTGTTTTGTGTATTTCAATCTTATCTATAAATAATTCACTCTTCAGATGTGTTTTAAAATACATGGTTTTTCCTTTTCTTATGAACAGAAAAAAAATGTTATGCCATAGGGCCTATTTCCACATTTTTTGCAGGGCTGGTTTTTGTTCCCAGTTGGCACTGCCTCTACCACTTCTGCTGGAAGACTATTCCATACATCCACTAACCTCTCAGTAAAGTAATCCTTTTATTAGTCCTTTTCCTTATCTTATATCTAGGATAGCCTTATACCTATCCTATGCATGCTTAAACTCCTTCACTCTATTAACCTAAAGGCTATTCCATAAATCCACTACCCTCTCAGTACAGTAATAGTTCCTGATATTACTTATAGAAACATAGAATATGTTGGCATTCCCATAATGCTCTATATAATACATGGGAACTGAATTTAATAACATATGGGGTAGCTGTGAATCAAGTCAGCCAAAAATTTCAGCTGTGTTGGGTGAGCATCATAGGTAATGAAGGCTACAGTAATGTGCAACATCTATTACAGACCTCCACAAGATGGGCAATGCTGAGTTTATAACTCTGTAACAGGGGACTGCAGATCATTCTCAATGGGTGATGTAATTTCACGTGACCCCCTACCTGCCGACTGATATTTATCCACTTTGGAAGAAAAGTTAGCAACTCCAATTTTGATTATGACATCACCTGTGGCTTCAGTGGAAGATGTGTAATGTGCATATCAAGCCACAGATGATGTCATAAACAGGTGACATCACAGAGACATTTAAAACATTTTTCTCCTAATTTAGGCATTTTCTAAGCCCCTTTAAGTCCTCACTTGTGAAAATTCTGCCCTTTAGACTTTAAAACACTGCCAGGGCAAATCTACCCTATTCTCTTTCGGTGCTGCTCCCTTTCCTGCCCCAGGTACTTAAAGTCTTGGTGCCCTTATTTTTCTGGGTCCTGGATTACTGGCTATCTCCGTCCCGATCTCCGAGATCTTCTCTAGGATCTCCATGCTCATATAGCACAGGAAACACACCCCAGCCAGGAAGGGGGTAGGGCTATGGCACACATGTTGACATGCACACATTGAGCAGCATGACATATACCTTAAATGGCCATCTGGTGTGTGCATCACCACATTGGGTGACACCCATGCTGCCGACACCCCCTGCATTGAGCTGCGTTTTTTTTTCTTTTTCTGTCAGCCGCATCCACTGGAATTGGCTGCCGGAAGAAAAAAAATCATTGCGGCCGGCGCTACTGTAAGGGGGGGGGGGGGGGGAGATAAAAAATGGTGGCTGTGAGGGAATGCAATTTTTCAATAAAATTTTTATTAAATATAATATTAAATAATTCAAATAAGTATGAATGCAACTAGTTATAGAGAGATGTCTGTGTTTATAGATATGTATTGTTTTCGAATTGTATAATTGTCACCTTGTGGGGCTCCTGTGTGTCGCATAATAAATGGCGGTCCCATGTGTGGCATAATTAAGGGGCTCTTTTGTGTGGCATAATTATGGGGCGCTTATGTGTGGCATAATTAAGGGGCGCCTGTGTGTGTGGCATAATTAATTAGGCTCCAAGGTGAGGCATAAATAAGGGGGCTCTGGTGTGGCATAATTTATGGGGCTCTTGTGTGTCATAGTTATGGGGCTCCTGTATGTGGCATAGTTATGGGCTGCTCTGTGTGACATAGTTAAAGGACTCCTGCGTGTGACATAATTTGTGGGGCTCCTGTATGTGGCATATTTAATGGGCCATCTGACTGGCATTACTAAGGAATCTGTTTGGCATGGTATTGGAGGAAATCCAGGGTGGGTGACACCATGAGTTACCGCACCGGGTGACACCAACCCTAGTGACGCCTCTGCAACCACACGATTTGGCATGCTACAGTGTCAATTTGCCCCACAGAACTGCCCCTGCAGAACATGCCAAAGTTTCACTTTCCCCCCTAGTACAAGTTATTTTGATCCACAGAACATGCCACAGCATCACTTTACCAATAAAAACAAGCCACTGTCAGGTACCAATTAAAGGACCACTAAACTTTTTTTTTAACCCTTGCTTCCTCGAAGGACCTAGTTAAGGTCCCTCTGCTGATCTCATGCAAAAATAAGTGTCTCTCTCTGCTTCCTACGGAAATATGGCAGCTGCCGATCAGAGGATAAACTGGCATATACTATCAAAAGTACATCCCAGTTTATCCTCACACTAGGAATAAATAACTTTTCTAATATAGAAGCACAAGTGAAATATAACAATTAGTGTTCCTTTAACATGTCAGTCGCTTTGCCATTAACATATGTCAGTGTTAGTTTGCCGACTAATGTATGGCACAGTTTGTCCAATAAATATGCCACAGTATGCCCATAGTATGGAAACTAATGAACACATGGTAAGCCTCAAACAATAAAGAGACTCATTTAAAACAAGTAATTAGATTAGATATGGGAAAATATGGGTCTTGAGGACAGCATTTGAAGAACTTGGCTTTACAGTGGTAATTTTCATCAAGTCCACTGGAACGTTAACTTCAGGTATGTGCTTCTTTCTGTAATCATGTTTGTTCAAATAACCTTCATTCTTCTAATTCATTTAATTCAGTGATAAAGGGTTCTAATTGACCTCTTCTCGCCATTCTCTCTTCTATCTATTAACATTTTCTAGTTTGAAATTTTCTAGTGTAAATCTGTCAATGTTTCATCTAGCTTAAGCCATAACCCCCATTTGTGCGGAGTAAATTCCTACTTAAATAAATGTTAAAGTAATGTTAAAAATTAAAGTAGTGTTGAAGTTCTCTTTGGTATGTAAATACCATGTACCATTTCAATTACTTTTCTTCATATTACACAGAATATATTTTTGGTGATTTCTGAAAACAAGTACGTAAGCATGTAAACATGCTTCAAAAGGAGACGATGATAACTTGCAAACTAGAAAAAAACATAGTTTGGATAAGACAAGCCTCCATGCTGCCTGTCTCGCGTTCCCTGTCAAAGTCAAAGCGTCAGGGCACGTGACCTGCCCGCGATAACGTGACCTTCCACGATGAGAATAGCGGGGAATGCAGGAGACAAATGGAATCAGAGCAGCAGGAAGGTGAGTACTGGGGAGGGGGATAACAGTATTTTTTGGGCATACCAATATTGACATATTATTGGCATATTAATTGGGGCATATTAGTGGGCATATTATTGGGCATATTATTTGTGGCATAATAGTGGGTATATTAATTGTGGCATATAAGTGGGCATATCAATAGTGGCATATTTTTGGGCATATTAATTGGGGCATTTTATTGGGCATATTACTTGTGGCATATTATTGGGCATATTAATTGTGGCATATTATTGGGCATACTAATTGTGGCATATTAATGGGCAAATTGGCTATGGAATATGAATAGGCAGACTAACAATGGCTTATTTATGGGCAAATTGGCTGTGATATATTAATGGGCATAATAGTGACATATTAAAGGGCAGACTAACAGTGGCATACTAATGGGCATAATGGCTGTGGCATATTAATGGACAATCAGTGGCATATTAATAGGCATAATGACTGTGTCATATTAATGGGCAACCTGGCTGTGGGAATACATTGGCAAGACTGGTTGCAGAATGTCAAGTGTGAGGGTGAGGGGCAGAGTGGCAAGGGCAGAATGTTTTTCATGTAAGGTCATCTTACATTTACTGGGTGCCTCACAATACATGTAACCCTGGGGCCTATAATATCTTAATCCGGCCCTGTATAATACTAATCAGGATATATTCTGTATGAACACATATCCCTTAAACCCACGTGAATGACTTTAAACTACTCAAGGAAAGAATCTCTCAAAGAAATCTAAAATCTGTCCAACAAGGAAACCTGCTGACAAAAAGGGACAAGTCTCTCTGCAGCCATGGTGCACTGTTCCGTGAAATGGCAGACTTTAAAAGGCAGTTTTAAATCAGGCAGAAGTGGACTTTTAAGGAAAATAAAGTGACAAATGTGCATAAATAAAAAGTGCAACCAATGAATGAAATACTTGCTGTATCCAATGAAAGGCATTCCTCCATAACACTCTCCCAAGTGCTTGCAATGGACAAAAACACAATATATTAGAAGGGAGCAGAATTACAGGAACCATTTAAATAAAAAATTAAACACACACAAATAGTGTAATATTGCAAGTAACCTAATTGAAAGTTAACCATATTCATATCCTAAGTGTATGAATATGCTAATACACTCACAAGTGGTTTAAACTTTGTTTAGGATTAGTCATTCTTAATAATAAAAAAAAGTGAAAGTCTAGAGTCTCCAATAGTTTGGGGTGCTGGCAACAAAAAGGCGATTCAATTGGATAATGAAATAATATTTGCTAAGGAGAGCAAGAGGAATCCGAAATATTATTTAAATACATAAATGGCAAAAAATGAAAGGTTGATAATTTGGGGTCTTTGCAATCTAAATTGAGTCAGATAGTCAGTGGGGACAGAGCAACACAGATATTTTAAATTATTTATTTTTGTCTGTTTTTACCAGAAAGAACTGATAGATAAGAACATGCAAGCTAATTTTACAGAATAATCACAGCATGCAGGTGATTGGCTGGCACAAGAAAAAGTGTTAAAACAATGATGTTGAGAGGGCGTGTCTGGCCACGAGGCAACATGGCCGCTTAAACCTGAAGCTCCACACCGACGGCCCGAACAAATCGCAAATCGGAAACACAAACGAGCGATGGGACGCAATAAACGGTCTCCATCGGACCCCCAGACACCAGGGATCACGAAAAAGTCCTCGGAATCTTCAGTAAGGCATTTCTTCACACCACAACCGACAGTGGCTTCGCAGCAGGACGACTCCAATATGGCGGATACCCCGCTTTCTCCGGCCTCTGGCGATTCTATCCCGCTATCCCCACACACACAAACCCCATCACAGGAATTACCCCAACAGCTCCTGTCTGTACTCCAGGCCATGCCATCAAAGGAGGACTTCTCTGCAATGGCGTCTGACATCAAGCATACCATAAAAGAGGTGAGAGAAGACGTAGCGGGCCTCAGAGCTGAAATCGCCGAAGTGGACTCCAGAGTCACTATAACGGAACAAGAAGGCTAGAGCGGAGGAACAGGCGAGCAGCGCCCACTCGATGGTCGCGTCTCAAGTCAAACAACTGGCGGAGATCCGAAGGTCGATCGAAGATCTAGACAATAGAGGAAGGAGAAGCAACATAAGGGTGAGAGGCCTACGCAAGGGAGGACCCTCGGAAGACATACCCTTCCTTCTGACGACCCTATTTAACTTCATCTTGGAAAGACCCGCCGACACACGCATCGATTTTGACAGGGCACACCGAGGCCTTCGTCAACGCGGCCCGCATGGTAGTCCACCACTAAACGTGATCTGCTGCCTGTCGAACTTCCGCACCAAAGAACAGATAATGCTCAAGGCCCGCTCCAGGCGCATTTGGAAATATGATAACCAAGATATATCACTATATCAAGATTTTTCCTGGATCACCCTGCAGACGAGGCGGGCACTACAACCCCCTTACTCGAGCACTAGCTGAAAGAAATGTTACTTACCGCTGGGGCTTCCCATTCAGCCTCTCGGCCACCTTGGGGGATACCGTCCACATGATTCGATACCCAGCGGATGTCCCGGCCTTCTTTAGAGCTGCCAACATCAACGATGTCGCGATACCCAACTGGCTGGACCCAAACTATCAGGGACCTCCTAGACCACAGCGGCAACACCGGACACAGCCTCTGAGAAGACGACATGATAACACACTACCTCGCCCCAGATCACCCAGAAGCGAATGGGCACGAGAAGAATAAGCCACACAGTCTCCAGCTGAGATCCAGTGAGGTCCCCAGCACACAACCAGACCGCAGTGTGCTCGATCGGGTGTCCTACTCTGTAAGACCCAGTATCCTGTACCGACCCAATCTAATCCAACCTACAGGCGACTGTACCTAGGGCTCTAGACCAAGTATACCTAAGGTGGGTCATCTCAGGTTACAATGGACATACGAACTCCTGTGGAAACTATGATGACATCAGCAACGGGACACCACAATCCGACCTGTCGATGCCCCACCGATCACACCAGGTACCTTGCTCTTACATTTACCCTCCCCTCCAGATCAAACTACACTAAGTAGGGGACTTGACCTGATCAGCTTCACAACCTCCACGTGAGTCTCCCCAACCATCCACTGACGCTAACTTAGGCTGGTCACCCCCAGTGACAGACCCACAGTCACCACACGCTGAGTTAGACCCGACCCTGGAGGTAACGGGAGGAGACATTGAAAAAGTACAGACCCAGGTTAACACAAATGAAACCCAAATCCTGAACTTCCAACCACCGACTAATCAGGTGGATACGATCTGACTAGTCTTCATAATAACTTATATCCTGAGATACTGGTTAGCCCAGAGGTCTGGTTGGCGAACGCAGAGATAGCCAAACCAACTGGACACTTAATTCTTACTTCTCCTCAGTGGGAAGAGTACCACTGGATCACGACTTGTGGACTGTTGATTTTTTGCTATGTTTGATGTTTCCATGTTTTAGAGTTAACATAAGACACAGGGCCGGCTGGTGCGGTTGCGCCAGCTCTCACTGTTTTTGGATTAACAACACAACGAACACATATACATTTTATTATATTATTATTAAGTTGAACAAATTGATAAGTGTTAGACCTGTTTAGGTTGGTTCTTGTATCGCCTCTTGACCCCCATACGTTCCCCCTGGGAGCTTTGGTGTCACAAATAGACACAGGCACAACGTAAGTGTTCTGTGTCGGACACACACATCCCCTGTATCACCCCCAAACCCCCCCCCCCTCTGAGACCACACTACCCCGGGACTACAATCAGCCCAACCTTTCACCCCACGTATATATATTTATTTATTTTTTCTTTTCCCCTGCCCACATAAGACATGGATACACAACCCAGTCCATTAGTTATCTATACACTAAACACGCACGGTCTCAACAAACCGGAACAAAGGTCCAACCTTTTATGCGATCTTAAGACACACAAGGTTTCCATCGCTCTTATACAAGAAACCCATTTCTTAGACTCTAAACATTGTTCACTGACAAACAAATATTTCCCCCAGGCTTATTATAGTAACAATAAGACGAATAAAACCAAAGGAGTGGCGATACTCCTATCCAAATACTTACCTATCACAGACATAGAGACGGACAGCGACTCAGACAGACGATTTTTATTTCTTAAAGGGACTCTACTGGGCAAGAAATACACGATCGCATGCGCCTACTTCCCCAATGACAAACAATATCCCTAAGGACATTGTTTAAACGACTGAATCATTTCCGAGAGGGAACACTGATACTGGGAGGGGACTTTAATATTCCAATAGATCCACAACTTGACACATCGACCCTCTTACCTAAGGCACCAACCGGCACCCAAAGACGAATTAAAACATTGCTAGCTACCCATCAATTGACAGACGCCTGGAGAACACTACATCATAACACTCGTGACTATACATTCTACTCTACACAACACAAGACCTACTCCAGACTTGACTATATCTTTGTGGAACATAGGGATCTTCACTCACTGATAAAAGCGACTATTGAACCGATCACATGGTCGGACCATGGCCCGGTCCTAGTTCATCTCACTTCCCCACTAAGCAGATCTCGTGGAGACTAAACAAATCTCTTATCCAAGACCCCTCCTTGGTAACAGACACGCTCCTACAACACTATTTTGAGGAAAACGCAACTCCCGAGATCTCTATCCCAGTTTTATGGGAATCACACAAGAGTGTAGTAAGAGGACACTTTATTGCACAAGGTTCAAGAAGGAAAAAGGAGCAAACACACAAACTTATCACACTCTCTAGAGAACTTGCTGCCCTGGAATCCTCACATAAATCCACACTACAAGCTGACACATATCAACTACTGCTGTCTAAAAGAAAAACATTGGGGGAAATTCTGAGCGCTAAAAACCAATTTTTAATCCAAAAGACCAAACATTTTTTCTTTGAACACAGTAATAAGAGTGGCAGATACCTAGCCCGCTTGTTACGCAAAAGGAATTTAAGATCACACGTCCCCGCAATTCGCAATGCAACTCACCAGTTAGTCACTACCCCCTCAAAAATATCAGAGGTGTTCAAAGACTATTACAGTTCCCTCTACAACCTACACACCCGACAACCAGAAGCTAGCCGACAAACTACAGATCACAACATCCAAGACTACTTAACCAAACATTTGCACCACACACTAACGCCAGACATAACCAACTCAATGGAAAGGTTGATCACGATGGAAGAACTCACGGTAGCAATACGAAACTCTCAGACAGGCAAAGCACCTGGCCCAGACGGACTGACACTTAGGTACTACAAGACTTTCCTCCCTGTGATCAGTAAACACCTCGTTAATACGTTCAATGCAGTGCTACAGGGAGAACCCCTCCACCCTCATACACTACAGGCAGTGATCACTGTAATACCCAAGGATGGTAAAGACAAGGAATTATGCCCCAGCTACCGACCCATCTCTTTACTCAATGCTGATCTTAAACTTTTGGCCAAGATACTATCTATGCGAATCTCACCCCATCTGTCCGACCTCATCCACCCAGACCAGACAGGTTTTGTCCCTGGCCGAGAGGCCAGAGACAACACCACAAAAGTCCTTAGCCTCATCGAACATGCCAAACGCTCAGACACACAAATGCTGCTACTTGCTACAGACGCAGAAAAAGCGTTTGATAGGGTGGATTGGACATTTTTGAGAAACACATTACACCATATGGGATTTGGCACAAATATTTTGAAATGGATCAAAGCACTATATACAACCCCTACGGCCCGAGTATCCGTAAATGGGACACTCTCACAACCCTTCATAATTACAAAAGGAACGAGACAAGGCTGCCCGTTATCCCCGATTTTATTTATCCTCTCCTTAGAACCTTTCCTCAATGCAATTCGAGGAAACACAGATATTCACGGCTTGAGTGTTGGACACTCAACCCACAAACTAGCGGCATTTGCAGATAACATGTTATTCACCGTGACCCAGCCACAAATATCCCTTCCGTCTATACAAGCTGAACTCTCACGATACGGTAACCTCTCTAATCCTAAAATAAACACCAAAAAGTCTGAAATACTAAACATTTCGATTCCCACGACCGTAGCTACAGTTATACGTCAATCCCACCCTTACAAATGGTGTACACACCACCTGACATACCTAGGTACAAAAATAACTCCAGACCTGACAAAACTCTATCAGACCAATTTTGCTCCAATGCTGACCCACTTACAGTCAAACATAAAAACTTGGGATTACTCACATATTACATGGATAGGACGAATCAATGTAGTAAAGATGAATCTGCTACCCCGACTACTTTACTTGTTTCAAACCCTTCCCATTAGTATCCCTAAAGTATTTTTTGACACCCTACGTACCGCAATAACTAAATATATATGGCAGGGAAAACACCCAAGACAGAAATACACACAACTTACGCTACCAAAAAGCCAAGGTGGCCTGGCCCTACCTGACATTAAACTCTACTACAGAGCCAGCCACTTGTGCGAATACTCGACTGGTCCATATCCAGGGACTGTAAGCAATGGGTACAGATCGACCACGCTAAAACAGAAGGACATGTAGGGGTCATCGTGTGGTTACCGACTGATAAACGACCCCACCACCTGCTAAAATGCCCGCTTATACGAGATACTTTAGGAGTATGGAATAGCACCAATATTAGGGCATCTCTGACCTTTTTTCCATCTCCAATGACCCCTCTCCACCACAACCCGGACTTTGTTCCTGGTATCACAGGCAGTAGACTGTTTCCCACAGCTGATGCCCCCAAAAAACATATGCATCAAGCCATGCAAGGGACCAATTTGGCCCCTATATCACATTTTATAGACACCCCACCACCAACTATCCCACTATTTTACATCTATCACACCCAAACACAGACTATACAGAGACATGACTGCATTTGAAAAGGAATGCATACAAACAGGCCCAGTCTGTAAAGGCATTTCTAGGTTGTACAACCTACTCCTACAGAACATTAACAATGTTGCCCCCTCCTTCATGGGTAAATGGGAAACTGACCTTAAGGTTACTTTCTCCCCACAACAATGGGAAAAGATACTATATTTAGCCCACCACACCACAGTGAGCACCAAATACCAAGAAAATGCATATAAACTCCTCAGCATGTGGTACACTACCCCAATAAAACTTCAACGAATTACACCTACGCATGATGGTCTATGTTGGCGATGCGCCCTAGCCCCAGGCACCTTATTTCACCTATGGTGGGAATGTGCTCTGATCCAACCATTCTGGGTAAAGATCCACGAGATTATGTCACACCTCCTAGACAGCCCCCCCCCCCCCCATTCAAACCCGAATACTTATTGTTTCACAACACAACCCTGAAACCATCCCAATATAAGAAATCTTTACAGCCCAATCTAATTATTGCAGCAAACAGTTTAATTTCCCTGTTCTGGAGAACACCCACCACCCCGTCGGTCACAATGTGGATAGATAGGGTAGAGGAGTTACGCAAAATGATGGAGGTCAAACAGCTGACACCGGAGGATAAAAATAAATACGTGGGAGTGTAGTTCCACTGGCTGGAATTCTTGATTCCCCCACTCTGCTGACTCACATATAAAGATAATATCCTTAACCCTAACGCCAGGAGGTGGACTGTACAGATACCCCATACAATATTCAAACATATGAAATTACATATCAGGTTATAGATTTTGATAAATCCGTAGCCTGCCTTGGATTGCTTATTTGTACAATTTATACGCTACATATTACCTCAAAGTAAAAAGATAAATATGTGAAGATATTGATCCCCCTCAATATGCCAGATCTCTGGCTTCCGTCATTCTTTATCCTAACATGACAATTCTGTCCCAAATGCTAAATACAAGGCAGACTGCACGTCTACCATGCTGATCCTCGATATCTATTTTTATGGATGAAAACAATGGACCAAAGTAACCATTTTTCCTCCACCCCCCTTTTTTTTTTTTCCTTCCTCGTTATTATGTTTTTATACGAAGTATACATGTGAAATCAGCTTTTCAATTTTTTCAATACCAAATACTATGTACTGTTCAACTATGTTCCCCATTCCCCCCTTTTTTTTTCTCTTTTGTTCTGTACCTCCACTACCCGCCCCACCAGTTTGTCATGTTTATTATATGTACAATATTTTTATTCGAAGTATACACGTGAAATCAGTCTTGCAAATTTTTTATATACAAATACTATGTACTGTACAACTATGTTCCCCATTCCCCCCCCCTTTCTTGTGTTCTGTACCCCCACTACCCGCCCCACCCGTCTGTCATGTTATTATTATGAAACTTAAAATTAATAAAAACCTATTGAACATAAAACAATGATGTTAAGGAGGACAGAGGCCCTGGGCTGAGGGGTATACCGCCACAGGTACTTAAAGAGCTAAACCAGGTCCTGACCAGACCAGTATTTTTTTATGGTACCCAGAGATTGGCATAAAGCCCATATTTAAAAAGAGATCAACATTCCAGCCGGGAAATTACAGACTTGTGAGTAGATTGACATTTGGCTTACATTTGATTAGTGGAGTACCTCAGGGATCTGTCCTGGCTCCTCTTCTTTTTTTTGTTTAGTAATGATCTCCTAGTGGGCATAGGGAGCGATGTCTCAGTGTTCGCTCACACAAAATTAAGTAGTAAAAAAAAGACACTGTGCAGAAGAGGGCTACAAAACTAATATGGCAAATGGAAAGTTTGATTTATGAAGAAAGGCTAGAAAAGTTAAATTTGTACATGCTAGAGAAACAGCATCATAGAGGGGATATGATAATGTTACATACATATGTACAGGTGCCATACAAAGTACTTTCTATAGGCAATAGATGTAGTATAAGACTGCGGCAAAAAAGTTTTAAGTGAGAGGTGGGGGAGAAAGTTGTGAGAGAAAGGGGAATGCACAAAAACTCAAGCAACTACAAACTTTAATAGGCAGTTCCCTTTGCGTTAAATTATTTAGACTGGATAGTGAGATAGATTTAAGTGAGACCGTAGGAACATACAAAACATATAAAATATGTAAAATTATGTTTTAATAGATTTTTTTTTTTTTTATAATTTATAATCTTTATTTAGAGGGTAGTCCCTCTATTTTCTCTTTTTAGATATGCAACGAATACAAACATAGTACAAAAAGGTAGCAGCGTACAATAAAATTTCCAAAAAGTTCCAAAAGCCAACATCCATATATAAAACATAACATATTCTTATTTCTCCTGATAGCTTTTGGTCGTAAAAATTGTCTCAGTAGGGCAGAATTTTTAAATACATTACTCAGTTATGAAAAAAGAAAAAAAAGACAATACATCCATATATATAGGCAATGTTAAGAAAAAAAGCAAAAGGAAAAAGAACAGCACAAGGAACAAAACAAAAAAAAGACAAAACAAAAGAAAACAAAGGACAGTCACGAACAATACTGTATGGGGGAGGGGCCTATGTCGCGACCCAGTCTGCTTCCTGCTGTCATCAATAATTCTATCCTGAATTGTGATTCCTGTTTGTCCATGGGGCCCATCTTAATTCAAATTTTTGGGATTCCCAAGGACCTGCATTTCTTGCAATACCCCTCTCCATATTAAATTGATAATTAATTTGACTCTGTACCTGTTCCCAAGGTGGGCAGATTTGTTGCTTCCAATGTCGTGCTATAACGGCTTTTGTGGCCAAAAAAATATGTATCAAAAGATATCTTTTATTGAAGTTGCTACCTGGTATGAATATATGCAATAATACATTTTACATGTTAAAATCATATTTTACCTCTAAGAAGGTCGAAATTTCTTGAAAGACTTTATTCCAAAGTTTTTTTTATAATGGTACAAGACCACCAAATATGGGCCTGGGATCCAGTATCTAAATTGCATCTCCAGCACATAGCCGAGTTTGCTTTATTTATTTTATGAAGAATTTCGGGGACTAGGTGCCACCTATAAGTGATTTTATATTGTAGCTCTATTAAGTTTAAGTATTTCACACTTTTCCTGAGTTCGGTCAGGGACTTAATCCATTCATTGACTTGAAAGATTCTGCCCAGATCTCTTTCCCACACATTCCAAGATTTAGGTTTATTTTCTTTCTCTTGATCACTCAGCCAGTCGTAGTATCTACGTAATAATTTAGTTTTTTCTTCTTTAGGGATTAAGTTGACTATTTCTTTAAGTAATCGGGTTTGCTTCCCCTTCTTGTATATAGAGTCTAAGTAATTTTTTACTCTCAAGAACGTAAATATTTACTTTGAGACTAGGTTTAGTTTTTCTTGGAGGTAAGGAAATGAAGTTATGGAATCTCCCGTCATTATATCTTTCAGGGTTAACTCCTCGATATCATGCCAACAGTTTAAAGAAAGATTCCAGGATTTTTAATGAGGTGTATGTTGGAAACAAATTTTCAATTTTAGTTCTCTTTTTTATCTTGATCCAGGTTGTTATAAGATCTGTGATGTAACTGGGGATTTGTTTCACCAATAACTTTTTATAAGCCCCATCGTTCATCCATAGGATCAACGATAGGTCTTTCATCCCTATCAGGTCTCTTTCCAATCTGTACCATGGATCCCTAATGGTCGATGAGGATTGCCATTTGTTAATATGAAAGATTCTACTAGCCTCGTAAAGTCTTAGAATATTAGGGACACCAAACCCCCCTTCATTAATTTTCTTCAGTAAATGTATCTTATTGATTCTGGGTTTTTTTCCGGCCCATACGTATACGGAAAAAGCCTTTTGCACAAGTAACAGCTTATTTCTTGGAATCAACAAAGGTAGCATTTTAAACACATACAGCCACTTTGGCATAATATAGTTTTTTACGACATTTGCTCTTCCCAACCATGAGATTTCCAAATTCACCCATCTTTTAGATAATTTTTCATAAGTATCTTTGTACAGTAGGTAAAAATTCTCTTTCATTGTTGTCCGTTGGTGAGGGGTGAGATAAATTCCCAGATACGAGAAACACCTTGCAGTCCACTCAAATGGATATGTATCAGCCATACGATGCCTAACCGAGTCATCGACATTAAGTAGTAGTGCCTGAGATTTTGTAAGATTAAGTTTATAGTTTGAGAGTTGGGAGTATAAGTTGATCTCCTGCATAAAATGTGGCAATGATGTCTCTGGATCTACAAGGGTAACAACTATATCATCGGCATACATGCATAGTTTCAAATCTTGACCATCTGCATATGTACCTCTGATATTTCCATTTTGTATAACTTTTTCTGCAAGAGGTTCTAGCGTCAGGATGTACAGCATTGGAGCAAGTGGACATCCCTGACGAGTACCGTTGTTCACCTCAAACCAGTCAGCCGTTATGCCTGGACCAACAGTTCTGGCTGATGACACTGAGTACATTGCCATAATTGCTGTCTGGATCGAATCAACAATACCAGCTCTACTCAGCACCTGGGTCATAAAGCCCCAGCTGACCCTGTCGAAAGCCTTCTCGGCATCCAGCGACAGGGTCAGCTGGGGAACTCCCTCTCCCGAAACATAATCAAAAATATCCAACAGTCTGCGTACATTATCTTCAGAGTGGCGTCCCTTTCCAAAACCTATCTGATCCTTGTGTATTAGATTGGGAATTACTTTTTCCAGTCTGCGAGCTATTACTGCTGAGAATATTTTTATATCACAGTTGATCAGTGAGATTGGTCTATAATTTGATGTATAAGCCAAATCCTTATTGGGCTTCTGGATAGGTGTTATCGTGGCTTGGAGCAGTTCTTTTGGACCTGCTGCTTCTTTCTTTAATCTCGTTAAATAATATTGTAAGATAATTTGCTAGGGAGGCACTTAAGATTTTATAAAAGTTACAACTGTAACCATCCGGTCCTGGTGCTTTATCTTTTTTCTGCCGTGATATAACATCTATTATTTCTGCTTTCTCGAATGGGGAATTTAAATATCTATTTTGATCTTCTGAGATCGTCGGGAGAGGTATACTATTTAGATAATTCTTTATTTGATCCTCAGTGTTCTTCTCTACAGGTAAATTATATAGACCAGCATAATATGCATTAAAAGCAGCGCCTATCTCTTTAGGGGAGATGTTAGTTTTATTATGTACAATAATTAGTTTATTATCCTTTCATTTATTTGTTAATAGTTTTTCAGCACTATTGCCTTTAGAATACCAGGTTTGATTAAGTTTTAATAAGGCATAATTGGTTTTAGCTAATAAGTGTTTTTTTTATCTTTTCTGATATTTCTTTAATCCTGTCAGATGTGGCCATATTTGGAGAAGTTTTATTCATACGTTGGTTCTTGCTCAAGTCAACATACAGTTGTGCCAATGATTGGCCCTGTTCTTTCTTCTTTTCTGATCCCAACTTAATCAGGTATCCACGTATAACGCACTTATATGTTAGTCAAACTGTTGTGGCTGATAAATTATCCTTAGTATTTTCCCTAAAGAAGGCGTTGGTCTGCTTCTCTAAGTATTCTATGTTGGTCTTGTTTTTTAAAAGGTTGTTATTTAACCTCCAGTTGCTTCTAGTTTTTGTCTCGGTGGAATCCTGCATTTCCAAAATTACGGCTGAGTGATCAGTCCATACTACTTCATTTATGGTGATTCTCCTACATTGCTGAACCATACCTGCCCGCACAAGGAAATAATCCAATCTGGAGTAGGAAAGAAATGGTTTAGAAAAGTAGGTATATTCCTTTTCATCTGGATTTAAAGTACGCCATACGTCGTACAAGCCATTTTTAAAGAGGACATTTTGGAATTTATTAGCATTGCGGACAATAGATTTATCATTTTTTTTGCCCCTGGGGGATTCTTTTGTCATTGTTTACATCTAGTACACAATTAAAGTCTCCTCCCATTATTATCGTACCTTGAGCAATTCGTTCCATTCTTTCAAAAGCTTTATTTAAAAATATGGTTGGTTCCCTGTTTGGAGCGTACACATTCAGCATTGTATAAAGTTGGTCATTGAGTTTACACACTACAATTATGTATCTGCTATTCTTATCGATCTCAGTATAGATTTCTTCATATATTACATTATTTGAAATCACTATTACCACCCCTCTTTTTTTTGTTCTATAGTGGGAATTAATAATAGTAGGGTACAGCTTATTTTTTAATACAGGTTTTCCCTCTTTCCAGTGGGATTCTTGAATGAAACCCACATCAATACGTTGGTCTCTTAGATATTGCAATAAGATTTGCCTTTTTTGCGGTGTATTCAACCCCCACTTGCAGATTTTTTGGTTGCCACCCCCCATTGCCTTTACAGCACTAGTATCTCACTTTGGGGCTGGGGACACAGAATGCAGTCTATAAGTTAGAATTCTGACCATAGACTTGCATTGAATGGGAGGGTAATGTAACTATTATATCACAAGGGGACAGAGTTATGATCCTTTTTGGTCAGGTCAATCTCTTCTCTTTTGTGTTGGAAAGCAGGTACAAAAAGTTGTACACAGCCACCTAGTCACCCACCCACTATGATACCCAGGAGTCAGTAAGGGAGCAGGGGTGTATCTTATGACATCGTCATGCAGGCTATGGCCACAGTTGTAAAGTGAGGCATGCTGGAAGATTTTGGAGAATGTTGCATCATGGATACAATTCTCAACATAGATGGTGGATATAAACACCTAATTTTATTTGTACTTTTATATGCAATTTATTGAAACATAGAAAAAGAAAACAGTGGCATATGTCTTATTTATGTGCTTGTTTTAAATGCACAGATAATCTAGTTACATCTTATGTTGTAGAGTCCCTTTAAGGAGAATACCTCTATGACACCAGAAGTTATTCTTTACAGTAAGGACAATAAAGGTATGGAATTCAATGCCTTAAGTGGTGGTGCTATCAAATACATAACATGCCTTTAAAAGGGACCTGGATACTTTTTTTTTTAATGAAGCAGAACAGAGGACTGTGTATGTTAGTATATGCATTAATATGTATTTAGTGTAACAACTCTGAGGATCAGCAATGCAGAACCTGGTGTCAAAGGAAACTGAGGACTTAAGAGGTAGTCGAGATGGATTTCACGCTGACCAACATGCACCCTATGGTTGAGCCGCAGATGGAGACTTGTGCGGCACCCAGAACTACCTCCAGAACCTTAGTAACCCTAATAATACAAACAACTGAAGAAACAGGCCGGGATAACAACCGGTCAGAAGGGTAGGACAAGGCAGGATAAACGATGAACAGGCCGAGGTCAGAATCCAGGGAATCAATCAGGAACAAATAAGGAACAAGGACAAAACACGGGAAGCAGGATAAACAGGAACAAGCCGAGGTCAGGAATATAGAAGTCAGAATGGTCAAAACAAGCAGGAGTCAGAATACCAGAAATACGGAATACCGAATAACAATACCACAAATAGGCACAAGGCACTATCAAAGGCAAAGGTTCAATGCAGACTGAGCCTTTAAATATCCCTCCAAAGCATGTCTCCGCCTCTGGGATGAAAACAAGGTTTGGAAGAAAACAAGGAAGTAGCTTTTAAAAACTAAGATGAAAACGAGGCTTGGAGGCAAAATAGGAAGTAGCTTTGAAAACTTAAGATGATGCCGCCATATGGAAGGGACTTCCGTATGGCAATAGCTAAGCCATTGGTAGCGTGTAGTGTGGAGGAGTGTGCGCTGCACTGCGTAAGCGCATGCGCACATTCTCTGAAACCGCAGCAGCGAATCTTTGCGGACAGTACCTCGAGGTATTACATTTAGTGCTTGTTGATCCAAGTAGAAATCTGAACCCCCCCCCAATGCCTTCTTTTGCATCAACAGCAGTAAACAAGGAATAGGAAAAGGGTTGAACTTGATGGACGCAAGTCTTTTTCAACTTAAACTACTATGTAATGTAACCTTATCCCTAATCCATGTCTTTTTGAGAGATAAGAGATGCTGAAAGGAGGGCCTTTTTGCTCCACATGTATATCAATATAAAATCAGAGTATCCCAAATTCAAACTCTAATACATAATCTAAAGTTTGTAGTTACAAACCCCAACCACCCAACCACCAAGTCCGCTATTAATACCTGATTAGTACCTTGGTTCATGTTCTGTTTATTTATCCATGTGCCTGAGCAGTTATGTGCACGTCCATGATGTAGGATATATAAACCTTAGAAGTGTAAACATGTCCCATTTTATATTTCGTATGTATACTATTTCTGTACTTCACCAGTACATTTACTCACACCATGTTGTTTTTTGCACACAGATTTAATAAACGCTCCTGGAAATGAAGGATGGTTTTCCTATATCTAAGTCGAATTTCCCCTCTCCACCTCCTGTTCAATGCTGTAATTACCCTGCAATGACTGTCCCCTCATTTCCCTGTTAGCTAGGAGCCATATGGTGTTTCCCTGGAAACGCCATGGATTTCATCTCATCCTCATTAAAGCTGCAGTTAATGTACTGTGAGAGAGGGACATCCCCTCCCTTCCCTGTGCATGACATTTCCTTATGTAGGATTTTCTCTGTTGGCAAACTTCTGCCTGTCAGAGTATGAATATGTCTGCTGTGGTCATTGGGAAACACACAGGAAGATTCATTTCAATCAAAAACATTTAACTGCTATGAATCATTACATACCATCTAATTAGAATTTTTTATTTTTTTTATTTGGGGTCTTCCGTCTCATCTATCTCGTATTACCCTCCTGTGTACTATGTTGCAGTAAATATCACAATCAGGCTTTATTTATGAAAGAAGAATAATTTGAAGGCACCACCATAAAAGATAGCCATGCTATCATTGGACAGTCTAGATGAAATCTTTCACATATCATTAAACATTCTATGCAAATTGTGCTAACCAAGCAGCCCTAACATCATATTGTAAAAGCATAGATTTGTATGGCCTATTTAGTCTGCTCATATTTCTACTTGTTATAAAATTCTCATACCTTATTTTGTCTTTTGAATTATCTTATGATCAGTATGGCCTTCTGATTGTCCCGTGCATACTTGAAATCTTTCAAAGATAGTTAAAAACATAAGGTTAACCAAAGGGTTAACTCTTAATAATACCAGTTTTTGTCCATTTATCCTGAAATATCCTAACTTTCCACTAGAATATTGGTGGCTATTGCCATTTTTTATGGGTTATTCTATTTTGACTTTTGGTTTGGGGTCTGGGATACTACTGGGAAGAGATTGGGTTCTGAAATTCTGGGAGAGAAATCATTTGTTTTCGGGATATTGATTAGAGTGATCAGGTCTGGAATACTGGAGGATGGACAGATTGTGCACTAGGATAGTAGGTCTGGGGGGATTGGGGTGTAGTTATGGATATGTAGGAGCCAGTGGGGGTCTGGAATGCTGAGAAAGAAGGTCTGGGATTGAGGTCTAGGACCTGGAGGGTGAGGTGGGGTAGAGGCAGAGGTGGTGCTACCATATAAGCAAACTAAGGAGTTGCTTTTACTCCCCTTGTTTAGAGGACTTCTACATGGGAGATAGTTAACAAGAAGGAACAATTAGCTCAAAATAGGCCCCCCAATAATTAATCTGGCTCAGGGTTCCCAAAATCCTAGAATCATCCCTGGGTGGAGGGTAGTTTAGTCTGTGGGGAAAGAAAGATTATGATGGTTTTGGAGGGAAAAGGTTTGCAAGGCTGTTTGCAATCAGTTAATTAACCTTCTCTGGGAGTCTGTTTAATTGAAGGCCATTTATCTGGAGGGAGCAGGTGAATACTGAGACAGGCGAATCCAGTCTGTTTACTTGAAGGCCATGTATCTGGAGGAATAGGTGAATACTGAGCCAGGCAAATCCAGGTGAACATTTACTAAAGTGAACAAGCTGCTTAAGTGTAGGAGTTAGAAGCAAATAAGTAAAAGGAGTTAGAAGTAAAGTATAAATCCTTTTTTATTCTATTTATATTGGGTGTTTTACATTAGAGAGCATGTTGGACAATGCCACTAAGTGCATGTCTTGCAGCATGTATGCTGTCTTGGAGCAAGTTCCCTGCTTTGTAGAATATAATATTTGTTCTAAAGAGGCAATTGGCAACACTTCGGGACATAAGCAACATGGAGCGGAGTTTACTGCTCACGGAGCAGGCATTGTCTGGGGCCAGTGTAGAGGCGGGTGATGATGGAGGAGAAGAGGTTTCTCTGGCAGAGAGCTGGGTTAGTTGTGTAAGGGGCAGTAGGGGTCGGAGAGCTAGGGAGGCTTGTTCTGAGCTGGTTCACCCCAACATGTTTGCCAGCTTGTGTGAGGATGCGGGGGGGATTAGCTTAGAAGAGGCATTTCTGGGGCAGGCGGACTCTCCTAGCAGCCAGGTGAGTAGCCTCTCCAGCACAGTTGGGAGCCAGGACACTAGGAAGGCTAGACAGATTGAGGTGGTAGGGGATTCTATTATTAGGAAGGTAGATAGGGTAATCTGTCGCAAGGACCCTGAATGCCGAACTGTATGTTGTCTCCCGGGTGCTCGGGTTCGGCATGTTGCGGACCGTGTAGGCAGATTATTGAGAGGGGCTGGGCATGAGCCAGCGGTCATAGTACACATTGGTACTAATGACAAAGTTAATGGTAGGTGGGGGGTCCTTAAAAATGACTTTCGGGAACTAGGAAATAAGCCGAAGGAAAGTACCTCCAGGGTAATATTCTAGGAAATAATACAAGTACCACGCGCTACGTGAGGGAGACAGCGGGAGCTTAGGGAGATTAATGCATGGTTGTGAAGGTGGTGCAAGCAAGAGGGATTTGGGTTCTTGGAGCACTGGGCAGACTTTGCAATCGGCTACAGACTCTATGGAGGGATGGACTGCACCTCACTGATGAGGGGGCTGCAGTATTAGAGGAGAGGATGGCTAGAGGGTTAGATGATCTTTTAAACTAAGCTCTGGGGGGGAGGGTCAAGATCAAAATTAAGCAATGGCAGCTAGAGTAGATTGAAAGGTGGGTCTATCTATGGGAAAGGAGGAGGAAAGCACTGGTGGGGTTAACATAGATCATAGGGAGGTACATACAATTAAACCTGCGGGCATTACGTGTTTGTCAACTAAACAGAAAATGGGTAGTAATCTTAAATGTTTTTTTAGCAAATGCAAGAAGCTTGACAAACAAAATGGGTGAGCTGGAGATACTGGTAAGTGCTGAACAGTATGATTTAATCGGAATCACAGAAACGTGGTGGGATGAGACCCACGACTGGTCAGTTAATTTACAGGGCTACTTCTTAGAAAGGACAGAGTAAATAGAAAAAGGGGAGTGATTTGTCTACATGTAAATCCTAAACTAAAGCCCAGTATTAAAGAAGGTGTACATGATGAAGCTGAAACTGATGTGGAGTCACTGTGGTTGGAGATTAGCTTAGACGCTAAAAAGAATCGCACATTACTTGTAGGTGTATGCTACAAACCACCAAATATTAGCATTGATGGAGAAGATCAGCTTTTATTACAAATTGAAAAAGCTGCAAATCTGAATAAAGTTTTTTATCATGGGAGATTTTAATAACCCAGATATAGACTGGAATTGTGGAACACCTAGTTCCGCTAAGGGCAGCAAGTTTCTGAACCTGCTTAATAACAAATTTATGGCACAATTAGTAGACACCCCAACTAGAATGGATGCCTGTCTGGATTTAGTAATAACAAACCATGAGCAGTGTGGCGGAACCAACCTCGCCACTATGTTCTGGAGAAGCCTGGTTGTTCGCCTGCTGCCTCTAGACTATGGCCCCATGGTAAAAGCTTGTATTTTCCCCTGCAGAAAGGCTTGTTCGTGCCTTTCTGCCTGGGTGTTCGGTAGATTGAATCTACCGAACCAACTAACGAATGAACGGACCACCTGGGTAAGGAATGTGCCATAACTGTTACGGTGTACCAGTGACACCCAGGAGGAGGGACCCTTGTTGCAAGATCACCTCTTGGGAAGTACTTTGTGGTGTTCACCCTGACAAATATGTACCCGAAGGTTGAGCCCAGGGTAATGTTTTGCCAGGGGTTTGTGCGGCACAAGTACAACCTAGAGGTAACCAGGAATGGGTTGCTGGAGTACTCTGAGCAGCACAGGAGACAAGACAGACTGGAACTGGTTGATGATATCAATAGGCTGAGAACAAGCAAAGTTGAGGAGCAAGCCAGGGGATCGAGGCAGGCAGAAGTCAAGCAAAGTCAAAAACAGGCTGAGGATTCGAGGCAGGCAGAGATCAAACGAAGTCAAGGTACTATCCGGGGTCGATGCAGGCGGAGATCAAAGACAGAGTCAAGGGTCAGTATCAGGAGTCAGACAAAATGTAACAATAGCCCAAAAACAGAGAGAACTCTTTGCACAGGCAACTAGAAAACGAATGAACAGGTGAATAAATATAGGAAGTAATTAGCATAGACCAATGGAGAAGGAGATGGGTGTGTCAGGAGGGAGGAACAGGAAAAACAAAAAGAATACAGAACACTAAAATATATATGCATATATATACAATAGAAGAGGATCCCAAGTGATAGAAAGAAAGTAAAACCGAAAATAAAACAAAAATGAATGCATCTATTTGAAGTCTGTATAGAGAGCAAACAGACTCCAAAAACATGGCCACCGTAGATGAAAAGTGTCTCCAGAAGTCACTAGTGACTTCCTGACTCCAAAAACATGGCTGCTGCAACAACATGAGAGCTATGACGGCGTGAGGAAGGAGGTGACAAGCGATGTGAGGGGATCAGGTGAGTGACAATAACACTATACGTTAATATTGTTAGTTAGTTATATTCTGTTAGTATATTGGTTATGTGTAATGTTTAATTCTGTGAGTAGACCACTCTGAAGGTTTATAATGTGACAGTGACTCCAATAGTTTACTCCAAAATCCAATGTTCTGTATTAACTGTATTAACTGGTAAACTGATTATGTTGTGTACATTACTGTGTGTATTGTAATTAGGTCTACTCACTCTATGTTAATTCCTATTTGGTTTGCAGTCTGAATGTCTAATGTTTTCATAGCCCCAGTTAGTTGGAGTACTATGTTTAGTTCCATCCCCCCCCCCCCATTGTATACTAATGTCTGTGATGTCATGTGTATGTCTTTTTATAAGTCGGTGTGGTTTCACAAATAAAGGAGTTCTTCTTCTTGCTGTACCTAACTGCTAGATGTCCTGTCTATTTGGGTACAAAAAGCAAGGGTCCAGGAAAGACTTGCTGGGTGAATGCTGAGCTTTAATTGGGGGCTAAGGAGGTGATTTCACACAATGGACAGAGGGTCAACTACGTCCGGTAGATGGTCAGTTACAAGCAGCTTATCTCAAACATCAAAGTAAGAGAACACTTGGGGAATAGTGACCATTACATGCTTTCGTTTGAAAATAATGCAAAAAAGCAAATTGGTAACTACGCCACCAAAACACTTAATTTTAGAAGGACCAACTTTGATGGACTAAGGGCATCGATTGAACATTTAGACTGGGAACGATAGTTTCTTTGACTAAACACAGAAGACAAGTCGAATGCCTTTAAGCACACATTACAAAAGTACACATCCCAATATATACCTTTGGGAAACAAATACAAAAGACACAAATCAAAACCAATGTGGCTTACCGGTAACATGAAACAGGAAATGCAAAACAAGAAAATGGCATTCAAACATTATAAAAGCAAGGGATCAGCATTATCATTTTTAAAATACAAAGATGCCAACAAAGCTTGCAAAAAGGCAATTAAAATGGCTAAATTGGAAAACGAGAAAAGGATTGCTAAGGAGAGTAAAATTAACCCCAACATTTTAAGTATATAAATGGAAAAAGCTAAAGAGAGAAAATGTTGGGCCCTTGTTATCCCAAATGGGAAATTTGGTAAGTGAGGACAGAGAGAAAGCAGACATTTTAAATACTTTTTTTCCTTCTGTTTATACTAAGGAAGAACAGATGGATGAGCCCCTGCTACCGGAAGTTACGGAACAGTCACTACAAACATGGGATTGGCTGACACAGGAAAAAAGTGCTTAAGCAATTAAAATCTGTTAAGATAGACAAGGCCCCAGGACCAGATGGTATACACCCAAGGGTCCTTAGAGAGTTAAGCATAATTCTGGTCAAACCAATATTTATGATCTTTAGGGATTCTTTCAGTTCAGGTATAGTGCCAACAGACTGGTGAATGGCGGATGTCATTCCAATATTTAAAAAGGGATCAAAATCTCTGCCTGGTAATTATAGGCCAGTGAACTTGACATCTGTAGTGGGGTGTAAAGGAACCCATATATAATAAATGAGCCCTGTGCAGCTTACTCCCGAATAAACAGCCGAAATATGATGCAAAGTGAATATAAAATGCCAGTTCCCCAAACATGAGCCGAGACTTCATGAAGGGGTAAAATCAGTGTGTCTTTATTCAGCTTTCAAATCATTATTTTTATGCTCTGCCAGAACTCCTCCCCACATCTGGAGAGATAAATGGATTACAGTATAATCCCCCCCCAGCTTCCCCCAGCACACCAAATACAGTATCAACTCCCAATGACAACAAACATTAGAATTATAATTACATTGAAATAGCCCTGACTGATAACCCTAATTAAGATCCCCTCTATTGAACTCTTAAACCAATTACCCCTAATCCATAACTTGCCAGGATGTCTCAGGCTATAACCCATTGTCCTATTGTCTCTGGGATACATCCTGAGACACCCTGGAGCCATCTCAAAACCAGCAGGCCATTAGTAATGAACAAACTCACAAATGGAGCTAAATTTGTATATACAACAAGTGGACATAACAAAACTTTCGCCACATAGCTCCCCCTTAGTTCCATGGGACGGCATACCCGCCTAGACCCTAACGGGTTGGCTTGGGGATGTCCGCTGTTAAACTTTGTTTTTCCAGTTCTGTTTGCCGGGATAACCCATCTGCGTTGGCATTCTGCTTCCCTGGCCGGTACTGCATTGTAAAATTATAGGGTTGCAGTGCCAAGCTCCATCTTTGCAGTCTGGGGTTATCTCCGGCTACTCTGTTGAGCCAGATGAGGGGGTTATGATCCGTCATAACCGTGAAAGATTGTCCATATAAATAAGGCTGTAATTTCTTCAGGGCCCAGACTAATGCCAAACACTCTTTCTCAACGGTGGCATAACTGACCTCTCTGGGTATAAGTTTTCGGCTCAGATATTCTACCGGATGCTCCAGGCCATCGTCCCCCACTTGACTTAACACGGCTCCCAGTCCGAACATTGAGGCATCTGTGTGAACGAGGAATCTTTTAGTGTGGTCAGGTGCCGCCAATACAGGTGTTTTACTTAACGCAAGCTTGAGTTTCTGGAAGGCCTCCTCACACTCCGGAGACCATACTACTTGCCTAGGTAACGACTTTTTGGTAAGATCGGTAAGGGGTTTGGCTGTGGCGCTATAATCTGACACAAATTTCCTATAATAGCCAGCTGTTCCCAGAAAGGCCATAACCTGTGTCTTGGTGCGTGGTTGGGGCCACTGCGTGATAGCCTCAATTTTAGCTGGCTCAGGCCTCTGCTTGCCTGACCCTACCCTATGGCCTAGGTATTGGACCTCGGCCATGCCTACATGACATTTTTCTGGTTTCAAGGTTAATCCTGCCTTTTGAATTCGCTTGAGTACTACAGAAATGTGCTCCAGGTGGGCCTCCCAAGTGCTGCTGTAAATGGCTATGTCATCTAGATAAGCACAGGCGAAGCCCTGAAATCCCTCTAAGAGCCGGTCTGCCATCCTTTGAAAAGTAGCTGGGGCATTCTTCATCCCAAATGGCATGACCTTAAATTGGTACAAGCCAAATGGGGTGACGAATGCAGACTTAGGAATAGCATCAGGCTCCAAGGGGATTTGCCAATACCCCTTGCACAGGTCAATAGTGGTCAAGTAATTACCCCCGGCCATACGGTCTAATAACTCATCTACCCTGGGCATGGGGTAGGCATCCGTGACCGTACGGTCATTAAGCCTGCGGTAATCCACACAAAACCGCGTGGTACCATCTTTCTTTGGTACTAATACCACTGGGGAGGCCCAAGGGCTCTGCGAGGGTTCTATAACCCTTAGATCCAGCATCTCCTGAATCTCTTTTAACATGCTATCTCTAACTGCCTCAGGAATTCTGTATGGTTGCTGTCTCAAAGGTACCTGACCTGGGGTCTCCACCCGGTGGACTGCCAGCGTCGTGTAGCCCGGGAGAGCAGAAAACATATCCCGAAATTCCCGTAACAGCTGAGTAGCCTGTGCCCTTTCCTCTGGTTTCAACTCCGGTCCTAGTCCAACCTGCTCCACCCCGGTGGGTTCTTTGTGGAGCAAGTTGGGCAAGGGAATACCCTCACTATCTTCAAGCGCCGGAGCGCATACTGCAGAGACTTCCTCTGGCCTCTCAAAGTAGGGTTTCAACATATTAACATGAAAGGACCTGCGGATCCTTTCATTGTTACAATCTGTTACTATGTACGTAGTGTCGCTGACCCTGGCTAATACTTTGTAGGGCCCTTGCCAAGAGGCCTGTAACTTATCTGTTTTGGTCGGTTTGAGGACTAACACTTTTTGATCTATCTCTAGAATACGATCTCTAGCTCCTCTATCGTACCAGTGTTTCTGACGTTGTTGAGCCGCCTGCAGGTTTTCCCTTACCGATTGAGTAAGCGCCTGCAGTCAGTCTCTCAACTCTAAAACAAATGGTACTATCGGCGTGCCTGATTCTCCCATATCCCCTTCCCAGTGCTCGCGGACCAGGTCCAGGGGTCCTCGGACTCTCCTTCCATATAACAGTTCGAAAGGAGAGAATCCGGTGGATGCCTGGGGTACCTCCCGGTATGCGAACAGCAGGTGGGGAAGGAACTTTTCCCAGTTCCGCCAGGTCTCTGTGAACGGGATTAGCATCTGTTTTAGAGTGCCATTAAAACGTTCGCAGAGCCCGTTCGTCTGGGGATGATAGGGAGAACTCAGTATGGGTTTTACTCCGCAGCTCTGCCAGAGCTGCTGAGTAACTACCGCTGTGAATTGGGTCCCTTGGTCGGATACTATTTCCCTAGGGAACCCAACTCGAGTAAATACTTTGATGAGAGCTTCAGCTACGGTTTCAGCAGTGATATTAGGTAAGGCTATAGCTTCCGGGTAGCGTGTAGCATAGTCCACCACCGTAAGAATATATTTCTTACCCGATGGACTAGGCTTACTAAGGGGTCCTACCAAATCCACTGCCACTCTGAAAAAAGGTTCCTCTATTATGGGAAGAGGTCTTAATTTCGCTCGGGGGTGGTCACCCCTCTTTCCTACTTTTTGGCATACATCACAGGTTCTACAATAATTTTGTAAATCTTGGGTAACACCTGGCCAAAAAAATGTCTGAGTCAACCTATCTCGGGTTTTCTTAATCCCTAGATGTCCTGCTAAGGGTATATCGTGGCTAATCCGTAATAACTCTGCCCTATATTTGCGGGGTACCACTAACTGTTTTTTCATCACCTGTCGGGTTCCTCCTCCCGCCCCCTCGGTTATCCGATATAGCAAACCTTTTTCCCACTGGAACCTTTCCTGTCCTACTTCTCCCTGGGGTTTATCTGCCTCCCTCCTGTACCCACTTAAAGTCCTATCCTCCCTCTGAGCCTGCCCAAAGTCGGTGGGAGTGCCCCAATACATGTTAGGACTAGAATCTACAGAAGCATTATTAGTGCCTACCGGGTCATCCGTGGAGTGTGAGGTGTCCATAGCTCGTGCCTGTTGTCTGGTTGTGACTGGGAGCGCTCCTGCTGTAGTCGGCTGTATAAATTGAGAAGTCAAGCACCTCAAATCGTTTCCCAGCAAAACCTCCGCCGGTAACTCTGGCATGATGCCCACCTCCACAGCCTTAGCCCCGGTGCCCCAGTCAACGTGTACCATGGCAGTGGGTAACTTGTGAATAGCCCCCCCCGCCACCCTTACAGCCACGGAGCGTCCAGTATGTTGGGATGGTTTGACACAGTGTGGTTGTACCAGAGTTATCGTAGCTCCAGTGTCTCTCAGTCCTCTGGCTTCCTGCCCATTAAGTCGCACGGTCTGTCGATGGTGCGCCCGATTGTCATCTGCTGCTTGAACTGGGTTGACCTCGTGTAGAATGGACCAATTCTCTGAATTAGTGTGGTCACCCCCTTGCGTAGAATAGTTGTAATCCTCTTGTACACAATGAGCAGCTGCTCTCGTTGGTGGGGCTGGTGCTCGCCCCCATCGATAAGTATTACGGTGTGGACAATTAGGTTTTATGTGTCCCACCTGCTTACACCCAAAACACATCGGTGCAGTTTTATGAACCCCAGTGGAAGTAGGTTGACTCACCGGTGGTACTGGTTTCGGTTGGGGTGCTGGAGCTTGAGCGTGATACCGCGGTCGAAATCCTGAAGCTCCACAGTTGTGATCTATCCGTCTGCTCTCATAAAATTCGTCTGCTAGACGTGCTGCCTCTTCTACTGACAGCGGCTTTCTGTCTCTGACCCAATCCCTGGTATCTGTAGGAGTGTGGTCAAAAAACTGCTCCAATAATAACAATTGTAATGCATCCTCCAGTGTAGTCGCCTGGCATCCCTGCATCCAGTTACTGGCAGCGCGGTCCATGCGGAATGCCCACTCTGTGTAAGAGTCTTTGCCCTGCTTGCGGAGCGACCGGAATTTTCTCCTGTGTGCCTCCGGTGTAACTGCATAACGGGCTAACAAAATCTCCTTCACTTTTTCATAATTTTGCATGTCCACATCAGGTACCGCTCTAAAGGCTTCTGCTGCTCTGCCTGATAGCTTGCTGCTCAATATTGCAGGCCAATTAGTTTTATCCACATCTTCTAATACACACTGTCTTTCAAAGTCCTGCAGATAATTATCAATATCCATTTCGCTTTCTATAAAATTTTTAAAAGCAGCATAATTTATCTTACGTGGCCGCCCCACAGATGATCCTGGTAGTGACAGTATATCCATTTGTGGTGATCTTTCTCTGGTCTCCCGTGCTTCCCGGCGACTCTCTGCTTCCGAAGCTTGTGCCATGATTTGTACCACAATCTCTGGTGCAGGATTCGGTCCTACCAAGCTGAGTCTCCATCTCACATCTTTCTGAAACTCTGTTTCTTCTGCGTTCGCCATTTGTACCTCGCTGGTTCGGTCGCTCTCCAGTAATTCGGCTATTATCGTGGCTTTCGTCTTGTTGCTTGCCACTATGCCTCGAGCTTCCAGCAGTTCTTTAAGTGTTGTTCGTTTCAGCCGTTCGTATCTATGCGCCATTCACTTCCTTTTCGGTTAAATGAAATACATCCATTCGGGAGAAATCCCGCCGCTTGCCACCAGTGTAAAGGAACCCATATATAATAAATGAGCCCTGTGCAACTTACTCCCGAATAAACAGCCGAAATATGATGCAAAGTGAATATAAAATCCCAGTTCCCCAAACATGAGCCGAGACTTCATGAAGGGGTAAAATCAGTGTGTCTTTATTCAGCTTTCAAATCATTATTTTTATGCTGTGCCAGAACTCCTCCCCACATCTGGAGAGATAAATGGATTACAGTATAATCCCCCCCCAGCACACCAAATACAGTATCAACTCCCAATGACAACAAACATTAGAATTATAATTACATTGAAATAGCCCTGACTGATAACCCTAATTAAGATCCCCTCTATTGAACTCTTAAACCAATTACCCCTAATCCATAACTTGCCAGGATGTCTCAGGCTATAGCCCATTGTCCTATTGTCTCTGGGATACATCCTGAGACACCCTGGAGCCATCTCAAAACCAGCAGGCCATTAGTAATGAACAAACTCACAAATGGAGCTAAATTTGTATATACAACAAGTGGACATAACAAAACTTTCGCCACATGGGGAAACTATTTGAAGGATTGCTAAATGTGTACACTCAAGAATACATCTTGAATCAGAATATAATTAGTAAAAGTCAGCATGGTTTTGTGAAAGACAGGTCTTGTCAAACAAACTTAATAACATTCTATGAAGAAGTCAGTAAAAATATAGATCTAGGTGTAGCAGTTGATGTGATCTATTTGGATTTTGCTAAAGCATTTGATACAGTTCCACACAAAAGGTTACTCTACAAATTAAGAGAAATAGGATTGGGGGCAAATGTATGTATTTGGATTGAAAATTGGCTAAAAGATAGAACACAGAGGGTTGTTGTAAATGGAAAAGCCTTAAATTGGACCAGGGTATTGTGCGGAGTACCTCAGGGGTCTGTTTTGGGACCTCTTCTTTTTAACCCCTTAAGGACAGAGCCTTTGAAACATTTTTGTCCTTTCTGGACAATGGCTATTTTAACATTTCTGTGCTGTTTGTGTTTAGCAGTAATTTTCTTCTTCGTCATTTGCTGTACCCACACATATTATATATTGTTTTTATCGGGACAAAAAGGGCTTTCTATGGATGCCATATTTTTGATCATATCTTATCATATTATTAAAAAAACATTAGGGTTAGCGAACGAAAAAACATGCTAAATAGATTCTACTATTTCTCCTGAGTACAGGGATACCACCCATGCATAGGTTTGTTGGATTGTTTGGGGGCTAAAATGCCAAATTTGTGAGGTGCAGTTTTTTGTTTTCCAACTTGAAATTTTTACATGCAGACAGCCTGCACCCATGTCCCATTTGGGACATATTTGAAACCAGCCAGTGTATTTTACCACATCAACCCATATATTTTTTAAAAGTAGACACCGTAGGCTATCTCAAATGGTTGTATTTTTACACTTTCCATGCACTAATTCTACCACCAGCCTTTGTCAAACTTTGTGGTAGTAATTTTTTTGTGTTTTTTTTTCACAAACCTTGTACTTCAGACATGAATTCACAGATTTTGGTATGTGTCACTGCCAAATAACACCCCAATAAGTGTTCAGCAACATCTCTTGAGTACAGGGATACCACCCATGCATAGGTTTGTTGGGTTGTTTGGGGGGTAAAAGGCCAAATTTGGTAGGTGCAGTTTTTGGTTTTCCAAATTGAAATTTTGACATGCAGACCGCCTGCACCCATGTCCCATTTGGGACATATTTGAAACCAGCCAGTGTATTTTACCCCATCAACCCATATATTTTTTAAAAGTAGACACCCTACGCTATTTCAAATGGTGGTATTTTAACACTTTCCATGCACTAATTCTACCACCAGCCTTTGTCAAAGTTTGTGGTAGTAATTTTTGTGTGTTTTTTTTTCACAAATATTGTATTTTAGACATAAATTCACAGATTTTGGTATGTGTCACTGCCAAACAATAACCCAATATGTGTTCAACAACATCTCCTGAGTACAGGGATACCACCCATGCATAGGTTTGTTGGGTTGTTTGGGGGCTAAAAGGGACACATTGTGAAGGTGCGCATTTTCAACTTGGAATATTGACGTGTAGCCAGCCTGAGCCCATCTTTCATTTGGGACTTTTTTTTTAAAGTAGGACAGTGTATTTTACCCAAAAAAGTATATATTTTGTAAAAGTAGACACCCTAGGCTATTTTAAATGGTGTTATTTTAACACTTTCCATGCACCAATTCTACCACCAGCCTTTGTCAAAGTTTGTGGAAGTCATTTTATTGTGTATTTTTTCCCACATACATTGTACTTTAGACACAAATTCACATATTTCGGTATGTGTCACTGACAAACAATACCACAATATATGTTCAGCAACATCTCCCGAGCACAGGGATACCACCCATGCATAGCTTTGTCAGCTTTGTTGGGTGTTGAAAGGCTACATTTGAGAGGTGCGCTTTTTGATTTTCAAACTTGGAATTTGAACATGTAGAGCAAGGAAGGGGTTAATAGCTCTTATAAGAGCCTTTGTAGTACTGTACAAAAAAATTAACCCCTAAAAATGCACAGACAAGAAAAAATGTTCTGCTGTGCAGTGATCAGTGGCAGGGAAGGGGTTAATACACTACACTATACAAAGGGTATGGCTTTTATAAAAGCCCTTGGGACTCACAATTTTTTAACATTTTATTTAATTTATTACAATTAAAAAATTATGTTATACAGATCTGTCTCTTTCCCTCACTAAAACTCAAGTGAGGAGAGGGAGACAGATCCATATAGGTCAGAACAATATTTACGAACCAGACGAATGGTGATGCTCATCTGAGAAATCACCAAACCACCTTTGCCACTGATCGGCTGTTACTGATCGCTATACACGCGTTCAGACAGCTTCAAAAGGAATACACGTAATCCCTTAGTGGGTATAACTAACCCCTAGCGAGTCTGACAAAAAAAATGCTGATAGCAAAAAAAAATCCTTCTGCGACTAGATTGCTCCATATGCGCTGCTTAGGCAGTGACCATATGCACTGCTTAGGCAGTGACCATATGTGCTGCTTAGGAAGTGATATACGGCAAGGAAGGGGTTAATAGCTCTTAAAAGAGCCTTTGATATACTGTAATAAATGAAAGTAAAAAAAAATAACCCCTAAAAAAATGCACAGACAGCAAAAAATGTGCTGCTGTGTAAGATCACTGCGTACACAGCGATCAATTGCAGGGAAGGGGTTAAATACTGGAACCGGCTTTTATAAAAGCCTTTGGGTCTCAATTCTATTAAATATATTATAATTAAAAACTTACATTATACAGCTCTGTCTCCCTCCCTCACTAAAACTCAAGTGAGAGGGAGGCCGATCTACACGGGTCAGATCAAATATTTACAAATATTGATCTAACCAGACGAATGGTGATGCTCATCTAAGCAAACGCCAACCCGCCTTTGTCACTTATCAGCTGTTACTGATCCCTATACATGCGGTCAGACAGCTAAAAAAAATTTTTTTACGTTAAACGTAGTCCCCTAGCGGGTATAATTAACACGTGACGGGTGTAATAAAAAAGTTAAAAAAAAATTAAAAATGCTTCTGCAGCAAGATTGCTGCATTTGCGTCAGATCGCTGCTTAGGCAGTGATCTACAGCAAGAAAGGGGTTAATCTCTCTTAAAAGAGCTTTTTTTTTATACTGTAATGAAATACAGTAAAAAAAATTAACCCCTAAAAAATGCACAGACAGCAAAAAATGTGCTGCTGTGTATGATCACTGCGTACACAGCGATCAATGGCAGGGAAGGGGTTAAATGGCTTTTATAAAAGCCCTTGGTGTTTAAAATTGTATTAAATATTTTTTTTATTATTTTATTTTATTTTTTTACTTTATCTGATCTGTCTCTCTCCCTTACTATAACTAGTAAGGTGAGGGAGGCAGATCAATACTTGTCAAAGGCAATATTTGCTAATATTGCCTTTGACTGTATGGTAAGTGCTCATCAGAGCACTTACCATACATGCCTGCACACAGATCACATAGATGTGCCGGCATCGATTGTGCCGGCATCGATTGGCTCCCATCAATACTTTCACTTCCGATGCTCTTGCCATTAGAAGGGAAGCGCTGCCTGTACAGGCAGCGTTCCCTTCTACTGAGCCAATGGGGTCGCTCAGGAGAGCAACCACCATCGGCTCTGGGCAGCCTGAAGGTGTTGTTAAGTGCCTCGCTGGCGAGGCACTTTAACAACACCGGAGATGCTTAGAAAGCGAACGATCGTTCGCTTTCTAAGCACATGTGTGCAGTGGGCGCAGCCATTTTTAAACTCAGTTTAGTGCATGACGTGCCAGAAACGTCACCTGTCGGCAAGTCCTCGATTTGCCGTGACGTGCCTGGCACGTCATCTGTCGTTAAGGGGTTAATATGTTTATTAATGATCTCCCACGTTGAGCTGAAAGCCATGTCTCAGTGTTTGCTGATGACACGAAATTAGGTAAGGTAATAAGGACTAATCTTGATGTTTTTTCTTTACATTAAGAATTGGACAGAGTGGCGGACTGGGCAAGAAAGTGGCAAATGAGGTTCAATATAGACAAATGTAAAGTTATGGAAAAACTACTAACGAAAAGGATTTAGGAATCAATGTTGATAACAAACTTGGCAACAGTGCCCAATGCCAGTCAGCAGCTGCAAGGGTCAATAAGATATTGGCATGTATAAAACGAGGTATAGATTCATGGGAGGAGGACATCATCTTGCCTCTTTACAAATCAATGGTAAGACATCACCTTGAATATGCAGTACAATTCTGGGCACCAGTCCTTAAAAAGGATATTAAGAAACTAGAAAACGTGCAAAGGAGAGCTCCAAAATTAATAAGGGGATTGGAGGATCTTAGTTATGAAGAGAGACTTAAAAAATTGCATTTATTTACTTTAGAAAAAAGGCGTCTTAGAGGGGATATGATAACATTTTATAAACATGTGCAGGGCCAATATAAAGAGCTCTCCAGGGACCTGTTCATTAACAGAAATGTACAAAGAGCAAGAGGTCACCCCCTGAGACTGGAAGAGCAAAGATTTCATAGACAGCAAAGGAAGGGATTCTTTACTGTAAGGACAATAAAGTTATGGAACTCACTGCCAAGAGAGGTAGTGCTATCAACCACAATAGATGCATTTAAAAATGGTCTGGATTATTTTTTAGAAAAGCAGAACATACAGGGCTATTAATAATAGAATAAGCATTAATAATAGAGCTTATTGATCCAAGGAGAAATCTGATTGCCCTTTTGGAATCAAGAAGGAATTTTTCCCCCTAGGAGGCAAAATTTCGAAATAGCTTCCTTAGGGGTTTTTGCCTTCTTTTGGATCAAAACGCTGGATGATGGGTAGATGGGTTGAAGATGTTGCCTTGAACACATCCATGCAATAAATGTAAAGGTATATAGAAACATCCTCACAACTCTTCTAGAAAATAAGCATTTATACATCTGCCTACCTTGATAGGTAATCTAGAAATTCGCAAAATATATAAGTAGCTGAGGTACAACAATGCAATTCTTACCTCCATGGGTGTAGTGTTTGCAAGGGACTGTTTGGGCTGCATGGACTACAGGGGCTGAGCAGAGTCGGACTTTGACTGTTTGGAGATAAGCTGTAAGGGAAGAATAATTACATCTCATGGCAGTTTTACATTAAAAACTGTATCACAGCCGTCAATACAGAGCAAACTGACTCATATCTACTGATCCAGATAGGCACAATCACACTAACACAATGTGCACAGTACTGACTACACATAAACTAATCAAGCAGACTTAAATATTCAGTGCACAGGGAAGCCTATCATACACACAGATTAAAATATGTATGCATATTAAAGTATGTATGCTGATAAAAACTAATGGAGAGAACATTGACTCAGATAAACAAGAAACTGGACAACACTGATTCAGAATACACACTTAGCTACACCGAGACACAAATACAAACCATTTTGAATACAGTTTATGAAAGCAGGTAACTGACACACAGTTCTTTGTGACTCATTAAATGCAAGAGCATTCATGCAATATCATTTTCAAGTCATTAGAGCTGCTTTTGCTTGTCCTAAAGTGATAGTTATCATTAACAAAATACATGAAATACATTTTGTTCAGGAAATATGTTATTTTATTTCTTTTCGGATGCACAGAGTGCATGGAATATCCAAATTCCTCCCATTTCACTGACCATCAGTCTTAAATTTCACTCTCAATATGAAATGGCAAACAAAATCACATGGTTATATTTCATGGCATTAAAGTAGTTTCAATATTTCCATTTCAGTGAGGGAGCCTTAGAGGCTAAAGAGCCAATGTCCTTCAAAAGTTGGGACATTTTGGAGCTATGAGTTTTGTTCTATAGCTGGTGCTCCATTGTTATAAGAAACTGTTTCAGCTGACATCCTGCCGGTGCTCAGATAGCTGCAAGGACTGGAAGCCCACACAGTCTAACCACCCCCCTCCCTGTAACTGAAAGTGCACAGCGGGGATGACGTGAGATGTGCCCACACTCACGGGAAGGTGGGGCTGCGAGTCGGGAGTGAGGCGGGGATGACAGCAGCAAAGACGCGGCGAGAGAATCTGAGACGCTGAAGCGGACAAGCAAGACGCAACTGCATATTAGAATTTGTTCTCTTCTATCGGAATCCCTACATGAGAGACTAATTCCTCAGGAAATCGCCGCATACGGAGGATCTTATTGAGTTGGGGCTGAAACTACATTGCGGGAAACCAAACCGGACACGGAGTGTGCGCCCAAACAATAAGCTAAGTACTAAACTATTCTCATATTAGTGAATTTTATAGTAATAGCCACTGTAACAGAGAGATGTATCACTATTGAAGAGCTCACATGGTACATAGAGTGATAAAAAGAAATCTGCTGATACACAATAATTGAGATAACACATCAAAGGCTACTCAGGTGTTAGATCTCTCTGGTGGATATCTCGGCACACACTTTTTTTTTTCCCATTGAATTTGAAGAGACTGTCTAGGTTGGTCAGAGTTGTAGCCATATTATTATAGACAATTAAACTGTAAAAGCAGATATTACTCCCTTCTCCAATAAACTTACAAATATAAAGAGGTAAATAGGAAAGAGGGGAAAAATAAAATAAATAAAAGATCTAAATATTCCTGTTAAGTACCTCCTCCACCACTGGCAGTGAGAAGGTTTGGTAAATATTCTCATTGCTGAAACAGGAATAAACTTAGATACAGAAACACCGTTCTATTCGTACCGCACCATCTCTTTGAATCACTTGTGGGAACTCAGGATGGCGTCAAAAAAACAACAAGAAGGTAGACAGAACACCAAAAAAGAAAAAAAAGTCCCTGATAAAACAGAAAAACGTCTTTCATTCTTTTCTCCCCAAACGGGGACACAAAATTCAGACATATATAACCTAGACGATTCCACTACTAATTTAAGTCGTAAAAATACTAAGGTAATCTCCACAGAGACAGACAATCAAGAACACCAATCTATTACACATGATCACCTATTGAAATGTTTAGAAACTCAATTTAAACGCATAAAAGCGGAGATTGAGAATAGTGCTACTACTATCAGGGATGACATGCAAGCGTTAATTTTGAGACTATCAACGAATGAGGATAAAGTTGAGGAATTAGAAACTCTAACAAAACAGCACCAAAATAGAGTACAACAATTAGAACAAAGGAACCACTCCCTGGAACAGAAAATCTCAGATCTAGAGGACAGATCACGACGGAATAATATCAGGATAAGAAATATCCCAGAATCTGTCCTCTATGATAAATTAGAAGAATTTGTGATTGATTACTTTCATAGATTGGGAGTAGAGAAAGCTATGTTTCCACACTTGCTAGAAAGATGCCACAGAACACTTAGACCAAAAAATGCCCCTCATCTTCCAAGAGATGTAATTGTATGTTGTTCTTCATACAAAATCAAGGAGCTTGTTATGAGAGCCGTCAGAGAAAAGACATTAGGGGAACCATATGATAAGATACTTATGTTTCCAGATTTGTCGTATTATACGAGATCCCAAAGGAGAACATTTTCGGAATCAACCACACTGCTGCGAGCAAATAATATCAAATATAGATGGGGTTACCCCTGTAAAATCTTGATTTCAATAGATTCAGAAATTTATCCATTTGAAAAACCTGAATTGCTCACAGCATGGATTAAGGCCAGGGGAATTAGAGTGAACTCCTGAATCCCTTAACTACTTAATATAACGGGAAAGGAGGCTGGACGCGCAATTTATTTATTTATCTTTTTTTTTCTCCCCCTTCTTTCTTCTTTTTTCTAAGCCCCCCTTTTTTTCCACATTTTCACCATATTAATCAATACAATCTTTTTGCTACCAGTTATTTTTTACAGTTACATTGAAGATTATATAACATTCCCCCTCCTTTTTTTTTTTTCCTTTCTTCTCTCTCTCCTCCCCCCTTTTCCCATGCCCGAATTTCCTCACCTAATACTTTCATGCAATTATTTTTATTCGACGTCCAACCTTTTTCACAAATCACACTTATAACACCCACAGGCCACGAGGCTTCCGTTTTTCTCACTTTTCTCTTCCCCTTCCCTTTACACGGTAACCACATTTATACACCACAGGACCTTCGCCCTCACAAATTCACCATTCAACTATCACTAACGCTAGCAATCTCTTTCCCAATAGCCCACTTTTTTTTTTCTCCTCACACTTTCACCATATTAACTAACACAAATTTCTCGTCATTAGCTATTTTTTATAGCCACACCAGCTCTATCGAAGACTATATAAAATTCTCTCTCTTCTCTATATCCCTCTCCCGTCCCCTCCTTTTCCCCTCCATCCCTTAATGTTGCGTCTTTCCGTATAGTATTATAAAAAACGAACTTGTAAACAAAACAAATATGATATAATTTGTCAATCATATACCACTCTCGCAACACAAGAATGGGTAATTAAGAAACAAACTAGATAGCTGAATGGGAAAATAGACCCAATTTCCGCCCAACTAGAGCCCACAGCCCCAATATTAATTCATTCCGTTTTATGAATTATTGTTCCTGCAAGGAGCACAGACAACGTGCCATTATGCAGGGAATACCCAGACGAGGGAAATGTCCTGGGTATATATGTGTTTTATGTTTTTCTATGTGTGACAGCGACACAAACCACGTAGGTCTGCAACCATTCTACACTAAAGAATACCGCTCCCTTCCTACGGATTATAGAATTCTATATTACATAAAATGATGAAAATATTAACATTAAACGTTCAAGGACTCAACTCTCCCCAAAAAAGATCCTTATTGATGGAATTTTTGAGAAAAGAGCAAATAAATATCGCCGGGATTCAGGAAACTCATTTAGTAAGAAATGAGGAGAAAAGGCTCTCGTCTAAACGGTATCCAAATGTATTTTTTTCATCACTAAATTCGAAGAAAAAATGTGGAGTAGCGGTTTTAATCTCTGCAGATCTAGATTTTAAGATAAAATATCAAGAAAGTGACCCAGAAGGTAGATACATTTTGTTAGTCGGAGAACTAAATAATACGATGTATACAATTGTCGTGACATATGCCCCTAATCATGCACAGATTGCCTTTCTTTCAAAGTTATTAAATAAAATAGAAAAAATTAAACAAGGATCAGTGATTCTAATGGGGGACTTTAACTGTGTCTTAGAACCACATAACGACAAAAAATCTATGCGACCGCAGAAGAAAGATAAAACCACTCTGAATAACAGTATTAGATTGAGAACTTTATTAACGAAACATCAACTACTTGACGCCTGGCGAATATTTCACCCAAACGAACTAGACTTTACTTGTTTCTCCAATACTCACCATTCTTATTCAAGGATAGATCTGATTTTGACTACCATCAGTGTGACCCGGCAAATCAGGAAAATCCTTATACAACATATAACATGGTCCGACCATAATGCGGTGATTATGGAATTAATAGGAAATGATAATAAAATCAGACCCGACTGGAAATTGAATAAAAACCTGCTAAGATCAGAGAAGAACAAGGACCATATTAAAAAAGAAGCAAAACAATTTTTCGAAGAAAATAGAAATCAAGATACCTCACCATCTACCCTATGGTGCGCCTTCAAGTGCGTCATTAGGGGACACTTAATCAAAATAGGAAGTTATGAGAAAAAAAAGAGAGAACCCAACCTAACTGAGCTATTCATTCGTCTTGCAGCCCAGAACCAAATTAACAAAATAAATCCAACTAAAGAAACAACTAAGAAAATTCAAGAACTAGAAACCAAGATTAATGAACAGCAGCTTAATAGAATAAACAGAAACTTAGAGTATATGAATACTAAATGGTACTATAAAGGAAACAGAGCAGACAAGCTTTTGACTGATAAATTGAAATACAAGAGATCATCAAAATATGTCTCTAAAATTATATACAGAGGAGAGACGAAACTCATTCCATAAAAAATTGGTGAGGCGTTCGCACATTACTAGAAAGAGTTATATAACTTACCTAAAAACTCGTATAACGAAAACGCTCAAGAGTATTTTAAGGAGAAACAATTAAAAAAAAGTTTCACAGGATCAATTGTCAATACTGAACAATCTCATCTCTCTAGAAGAAGTAGATCTAGCTATAAAAAAACTAAAGGCTAACAAAGCGTCTGGCCCAGATGGTTATGACGACACCTTTTATAAGATCCTAAGGACAGAAATCAGGGAAGATCTAAAAAATACATTTAATGATTTCATGATTAAGAGACAAATTCCCACTGAAATTTTGAAAGCCAATATAGTAACCATTCTAAAACCCGGTAAAAATCCTGAAGAGGTCACCAGCTATCAGCCTATCTCTCTCTTAAATATAGATTCAAAACTATTTGCAAGTATTTTAGCAGAGAGACTTAAAAAGGTAATAAAGGATCTGATACATCAGGACCAAGTGGGATTTATCCCAGGCCGATACTCTACAAATCACATCCGGAGAATTATTGATCTCCTAGAAAACTCTCAGAAAAGCCAGACTCCCACCCTAGCCCTATCTCTGGATGCAGAGAAGGCATTTGATAGGGTGGGATGGAACTTTCTGGAACAGACTCTAGAAGCCTTTGGTTTTACAGGCAGGATAGTAGACGCCATTATGGCATTATACGTTAATCCTTCGGGAAGAATAATAGGCGCTGGAATAAAATCTAACTGGTTCAAAATTCTAAATGTAACTAGACAGGGTTGTCCCCTGTCCCCGCTACTATACGTTCTGACACTGGAACCCCTGACATTGGAGATTAGGGAAAACCCGAGAATACCAGGTTTTCAAAATAAACAGGAGGAATAAAAAATAATGTTGTATGCTGACGACATCTTGTTAGTGATAAAGAATCCGGGAACAGCAATAGAAGAACTTATTAAAACAATAAATAAATACAGCCTATACTCAAATTACAAATTGAATTTGGATAAAACAGTCGCATTATCCATAAATATTAACACCGCTGAGTTAAAAAAACTACAAACACAATATAAGTTTTCCTGGACAACTAAAAGCTTCCGGTATCTAGGCATCATCATTACACCCAAGCCTGAAGATATTATTGAGAACAACATCTTACATCTTTTGAAAGAAATTAATAACAAATTAAAAAATTGGAAAAAGGTGGAAATATCTTGGAGTGGGAAAATAACAACGATAAGATCTTATATCATGCCCAAACTCTCCTACATCTTGAGAATGATCCCATTAAGTATTCCGATAAGCTGGTTGAAAATGTTCCAAACCGCCTTTACAAAATTCATATGGTCCGGGAAAAAACCCAGACTAAACTTACAACTATTATCAAAAAAAAAGAGAAAAGGGGGCCTGGGAGTTCCTGATGTGGTGGAACATTATAAAGCGGCGACACTGTTCCATGGGTTCATCACACAAAACAGAAGCATTCAAAAAGAAAGTTGGGTTTCTCTGGAACATCGACAGAAACAAGAGGACCTCTACGCACTTTTTTGGATGAATTCAGGAAAGACCCACTTCATAAATAAACAAGTAGATAACATTATCTTGAAACATATACTCAAAAGCTGGCATAATTTCAAGACTAAGACAGTGCTAAAGAATAAAATACTTCCAGATCTTCCATTGTGTATTCTAAACGGTCATATACCAGATCTACAACTGGATCCATGGATAAAAAAGGGGATAACTACCATTAATGACCTGTTAGACCACAATAATATAGCTGACTTCTCAACTCTTCAAGACAGATACAATCTCCAATATAAAGAGTTATTCACCTATATAAGAGTTAAAACCTTTTTGACGAAACATTTACTATTGGACAATAGTCTCCCACTAATACAAAAAATATCAGAATTGATGAACCTAAGTGACAAAAACAGCTGATGACTAGATGTTTAAATCTCATTAACCTCAGCAATGAGGATTATATCCCCCCTGCTATCAAAAAATGGGAGCAAGACCTCCAAATAGAAATTAACTCTAAGGAATGGAATAGATCATTAGATAAGATAAATCAAGCAGTTCACTGCTTAAACATTATGGAATGTAATTATAAATTGTTTAATAGGTGGTATTACGTTCCGTCAAATTTAGCAAAAATATATGGGGGTCTCTCCAAATTGTGCTGGCGATGTGGCTCCTATATAGGAGACTACAAACATATATGGTGGTAATGTCCGATAGTTCAAAGAATGTGGAGGGAAGTTTTTAATAAAATAAACCATGATCTAAAAATAGATTTGAACATGAAACCGGAATCTGCTCTTCTACATCAGAATCTTCACCAAATACCTAAAGAGGAGAATTTTCTATTACAACATATATTAACTGCAACAAAATTGACAGTGGCAAGAAATTGGAAATCCTCAAAACCAATTATATGGGAAAATATCCAACCACAATTAGTATATCAATTAAAAATGGAAAGGGGCATTTCAGCACAACTAGGATATAACAACAAAAAATACGTCATGTGGGATACATGGGTTAAAAAACTGACACAATCCACATAACAGTATTAGACTCATTCAAGAAAGGGGGAAGAGGATTGAGGACAGAGACAACTTCGGGCATTCAGACCCAAGAGATAGTAGTACAAAAGTAAAAAGAAGGGAAAAATAATGATAGAATGAGAGTTTTTGGGAGAGAATACTGAGAAAATAGATATAAAATGTAGCAGAAAGCAAGTAACTCAATATATTCAAACGACTAGGAAACACTCCAAATTCCTTTAACAAACGTGCGGTTCGTGCCTGTGTGGCTGTTCACATGTCCTTGTCTATATGTGTGTTAGTCTGTACCACCTGTGTTAGTCTTAAGTTAGTTTCCTCTGTCCCCCTTTATTTAGTGTCGCCTACACTTCAACCAGAAGGAGCCTAAATCCGCTGGATCTGGAGACGTGTAGACGAGTATTTGAGACCATCCCTGGCCTTCCCTGCCACAGACTACCCCTTAAAGTGATAAAAGTCTATAAGTAATAAAATCACCTAACATACGCTAAAACATACCTAATAACACTCAATAAAGAAAGATCGAGGCACTATAGTTAGATTTAAGGAGGGTGATCGGACAGGATGGGGAGGGAAAAAAGATGAATAAGATTTAATCTAATTTGGATTGGATTTGAAATGATCAATTATCAACTTATTTAACGCACAGGGATGATCTCAGCGCACGTAAGATCAGTTTAACCAATCTGATTAATAATAAAGTGTCTTAGGATCTGAGTGCAAAAAAAAAAAAAAAAAGAAACTGTTTCTGGTATATTAAGTCGTTATAGTGCACAACACAAAGACCATCAATTCTGCATTAAAGGAGAGGCATCCCTGTCATTTGAAACTTCAAATGTTCTTTCCCCCATGTTTATGAAACAGGAAAATAATCAGAGAATAATCTTTTTTAATAAGTGATATTTAAAAAAAAAAATATACATATACAAAAAATGAAGATATGATGGCTGCAAAGCTTTCAGGACACTTAATCTTGGCCTTTAAAAAAAAGGGGGGGGGGGGGATTGGAGAATAATAAGGGACGGACAGGTACTGATGCAGCAGTCTGTGGTACAAATTTTTTTTAAACACTTAGTGGATTAGCCATTTGACATAGAGAGTATTAACATTTATAGTACCATGGGAACCCCACTACCTAACATCAAACAGAGATGTGGGGGTAGGCAGGTTAGGATAGGAGAACAGAGTACGGAAGGGAGAAAGGAGGAGAGAGAAGAGGAAAAGGGGGAAAAGAAAGAGGAGAGAGAGGAAAGAATAAATGAGGAGGGTGGGAAGAAGGCTCAGAGTAATCTCCCACAGGGAGGGTTGGCACAAGGTGACATATCATCCCACATCCAGAAGGGGCAATGTAAGAGGATCAGCAATAAATTTAGCCCAGTAGAACCACATAGGGTTGTGTCTGCCAATTTGGTCAACAGAGCTGGCAGTCATATTTTACAGCCTGCGAATGGACTCAACTCTGTAAATCCATTCACAGAAGGACTGGGGGGACGTGCAACCCCAATGAGGGTGTCACGAAGTGAATTCTGACAGCCTTGTATAGACTTCTAGCGGTTGGGACGTGTGATGGAAAAGGAGGGGGGGGGCGGTCAGAATGGGGGGCGCCTGTGAATTTTCCGAGGTTATCATGTATCTGCTTCCAATAGGTCATGATGAGAGGGCAGTCCCACCATATGTGTAGCAACGTCCCAGGCGCTGAACCACACCTCCAGCAAGTATTGGGGCTGTCAGGAAAGATTTGTTTAGGACCACAGGCGTCCTGTACCAGTGAGATAATAATTATATATACGACATCTCCTGGGTCCTGTTAAAGAGTGAAGATCTATGCGTCAAAACAAAAATCTTTTGCCGTTGCATCGAGAAAACATAACTTAAGGGGCATTCTTCCAATGCCCGACAAATCCTGGGAGGAAGTCAGTTTGTGCCTCCAGAAGCATATTGTACAACAGAGAAACCCCATGTCTCGGAGGGGAGTCAGGGAGGCAAAAGTCTTAAGAGGAAGTGGGCTCTCTAAAAAGGTTATGTTTGCCAGGGAGAGTCATCAGGTACGTTTGCAATTGTAGGAATTGAAAGTGGTCCATTATGTTAGGTGGTCTGTCAGGAATTAGGTCGTGTAATGGCTTAAATTTGCCATTAACTATCAGGTCCGCTAAGGTGGGACGTTCCCCCATAGATTGTGAAAGAAACGCGCCATTCCCCAATCCCAGGCTGAATTCTGGTTTGCTGCGGAGCGGCGTAAGTGCTGAAGGATAGGTGGTGAGTATTTGTGGTGGACTGTGTGCAGGGCAGTCAATGTGGGTAAAACAAAAAGGGTGGACTTGTGTGCGGAACATCTGACATGGAACGGGAGATCCACGCCAGGATACGTATTGGAAGGGAAACAGAGGGGTTTTCCAAATCAAACCTTTGCTTCTGTGGTTGCTGGTGTGTCCACTCCAGTTGATGCAACAAGTGGCATGCCCTGTAATAGGTGTGATGGCATGGGAGACCTAGCCCCCTCTGAGATTACTTTGGGCCAACAAGCTTGCCTTAATCCGCAGGCTCTTGTTTGCCCATATGAACTGAATAAACAAGCTGCGGAGGGTGGAAAAAAAGGCTGGGGGCACTCTAATGGGCAATGTTTGGAAGAGATAAAGGACCCTGGGAAGGACATTCATTTTTAGGGAGTTGATCCGGCTAGTCCAGGATATGTGTTGTGCCGACCTAATATGTAGATCTTTATGCAGTGTAGTCAGAAGTGGAGGACAATTTTGCTGGTTAAGTTGGCCTAAGTCTTTAGTAAGCCCTATCCCTAGGTACTCCAATTTATCTGCACACAATCGGAAGAGGAATTAGGCCTTAAGGGGGTTGGTCATTGAGGGGACCAAGTTAATATTTAGGACTTCAGACTTGGAGGTATTAATCTTGAGGTTAGATTGGGAGCCGTACACCTGGAATACCTTCTTCAGGACCGGTAGCGAAACAAGCAGGTTAGTAAGCAAAAAAAGGAGATCGTCAGCATAACCTGAGACTTTATGGTTGTGAAGAAAATAGACTTCATTCGGTCTTTTCTTCTGTGTTCGGGATTTTTGCCTACAGTATTGCTTGCAGGAGGATTCCTCATAAAAGCCAGTGTGTTTTGAATAAAAACCGTTATTCCTCTTGCAGGAGGATTCCTCATTAAAGCCAGTTGTTTTTTGAATAAAAACCGTTATTCCTGTTTCACCCTTCATGAAGTCTGGGCTCATGTTTGGGGGATATTCGATTTGCTGGGGAGAAACGTCTTGGAAACTGCGTTCATCTACAGTATTCCTCTACTCCTGGCTGCAGCTATAATCACTCATGTTTGGCTAGTGGCAAAGGAATATAAGACAGCAGTACCATAGTCACTGCAGGTCTTAACAACTGGTGGCAAGCGACGGGATCGAATGGGACGCATAAAGACAACTGGTGAATGGCCCAGCAGTACGAGAAACTAAAAAGGACTACTCTAAAGGATCTGCTGGAAGCCCGAGGTCAGGTGACAAGCAACAAAAAGAAAGCTACCCTCATAGCAGAACTAACTGAGGGCGACCAAACCAGCAGCATGGCGAATGTCAGCCAGGAGGAAGCAGAATTTCAACAGAAGGTGATGTGGAGGCTAAACCTATATGGGCCAAATCCCACACCTGAGATGGTGATGCAAGTCCTGGCACAAGTGAAAGCAGAACGCAGAGCACAACAGGCAAGCTTAAACCAAGGAGACACTGCTTCCTTAGCTGTATCTTTAAATGGAGTGCAGCGTAGAAAAATTAATTATGCTGCTTTCAAAAGTTTTTCGGATGGAGAGATGGAAATTGACGCATATTTACAGGATTTTGAGCGTCAATGCGCTTTGGAGGGTGTGGAATCAGAGCAATGGGCCGCGATTTTAAGCAGCAAACTCACAGGCCGAGCAGCTGAGGCGTACCGAGCAGTTCCTGACACCGCCATACACAACTACGCCAGGGTTAAGGACATTCTGCTAGCCAGGTATGCCGTGACCCCAGAGACTTACAGGAAAAAGTTTCCGGCATTACGGAAAGGGGGCCGAGACTCCTACACCCAATGGGCCTTTAGGATGTATAGGGCAGCCCAAAACTGGATACAAGGCTGCCAGGCCACAACGCTAGAGGAGGTGCTGCAACTCCACTTGCTAGAACAATTTTATGACCACACACCGGCAGACACCAGGGACTGGGTCAGAGACAGAAAGCCGGCCACAGTCGAGGAAGCGGCCAAGCTGGCAGACGAGCATCACGAGGGAAGAAAAGGAGAGGCTAGTGGAAACCGTCCCCTGGTAAGGTACAGCGCTCCAACGCAAGGTACTGTGGCCAACCCCAGACCAAGCTCGGTACCACCCACGACTCAACCTAATTTTAACAGGAGACCACCATTGGTATGTCACCAGTGCAATCAGCCAGGGCACTACAAAATACATTGCCCTCAGCGGAGCAGAGGCAACTGGGAGCAGCCACCACCCCCGAGGGCCGCCGCTCACCACTACCAACATGAGCCGCTGGAAGATCACAGCCTGGATTCGGAGCAATGGGCCGTACTACATGAGGTGAACCTAGCCCAAGCCGAGGGGGACAACCAGGTGCACCACAGACAATGGGTCACCATAGATGGAAAAGAGGCTGAGGCCTTACGAGACTCTGGGGCCACCCTTACTTTGGTGCAGCCTCACACCGTATCTGCAAAGGCGCGCACCAAGAGGACGGTTGCAGTCAGAGTGGCAGGAGGCGCCATCTACAAGTTACCCACAGCTTGAGTACAGTTAAATTGGGGCACCGGAGCCAAGCAGATGTATGCATTATGTCTGGCCTCCCTGAAGATGTATTGTTGGGGAACGACTTGGGTTGCCTAACTTCGCAGCTGCTCCACCCAGATCCTGCGGGTACCTGCCCCGTGACTACCAGGGCCCAAGCCCGCCGAGCTGTACCGACACACTCCGAGGAACCTCAGGTAGGGACCGAAATCCCAGTAGTATGCCCTATCCCTGTCCCCTTTTGGGTCACCCCCCAAGACTTTGGCCAAGCCCAGCAGTCAGATCCCACCTTAGCAGGTTACAGGAAGGCAGTAGGTACCCCTAAGGAAGTTAATGCCCATGAGAATTTCCACTGGGACAAGGGATTGTTATATAGGGTCACCGGGGGAGTGGGACAGGGGGCAGCCCAAGTTAGAAAAAGACAGCTGGTCGTACCCCGCAAATACAGAGAAGAACTCTTAAAGCTCAGTCATGATATCCCACTAGCCGGACATCTGGGTATCAAGAAAACCAAGGACCGCCTTACCCAGACGTTCTTCTGGCCAGGGATATCAAAAGATTTGCAGACGTACTGCAGGACATGTGACACATGTCAAAGGATAGGGAAACGGGGGGATCACCCTAAAGCCAAATTACGGTCCCTACCCATAATCGAAGAGCCATTCTATTGAGTGGCGGTAGACCTGATAGGGCCCCTCAGCAAACCCAGCTCCTCCGGTAAACGGTACATCCTTACAGGGGTGGATTATGCCACCAGATACCCTGAGGCTGTGGTGCTCTCCAACATTGAGGCGGAGACGGTAGCGGAGGCGCTAGTCAGGATCTTTTCCCGAGTAGAGTTTCCCCGGGAAATACTTTCCGATCAGTTATGGCGGAGCTGTGGGGTGAAACTGTTATTCAGCTCCCCCAACCATCCCCAAACCAACGGCCTCTGTGAGCGATTCAATGGCACGCTTAAGCAGATGCTCACAGCGTTCACAGAGTCCTACGGTCAATGGGAGAAATTTCTACCTCATCTCCTGTTTGCCTACCGGGAAGTACCCCAGGCGTCCACCCCTGGACCTCATACGGGAGCGCTGGGAGGGCAACACAGGAGAGGAAGGGATCCCAGTCTTGCCATACGTGCTGGAGTTCCGGGACCGCTTGCAGGCCCTGACCGGATCTGTTCGGGAGAACCTGCAGGTGGCTCAGAAACGACAGAAACAATGGTATGACCGGGGAGCACGAGATAGGAACCTAGAAGTAGGGCAAAAGGTACTAGCCCTCCGACCTTCCAAAAAAGACAAGCTCCAGGCAGCTTGGCAGGGGCTATTTAAAGTGGTGGAACGGATTAGCGACACCACCTATATTGTAGCCAAATGTTCAGATGAAAGGATCAGAAGAGTCTTTCATGTAAAAATTTTGAAACCATACTTCGAGCGCTCTGAGGACGTGGCCGCTATCTGTGCCCACGTCCACTGACGACAGTGAAGGGCTCCCCTTACCCGATCTGCTGGCCGCTAACCAGGGTACCTTAGAGCGGGTCGGGCTGGGGGAGAAACTAGACAGGCACAGCAGGCAGACGCAAAACATCTGCTGCGGGAATACGGTGGGCTGTTTTCGGTCCTATCCGGGTACACATCCGCCACAGTGCACCGGGTGGAAACGCAGGGGGAGACCCCATTACGGCACCAGCCATACCGTATCCCGGCAGCAGTGCGGTCCAGCATGTGGAAAGAAATCCAGGAAATGTTAGAGTTAGGGGTTATTGAGGCTTCCCAAAGCCCTTGGGCGTCCCCGGTAGTTTTAGTACCAAAACGAGACGGTACGACTCGTTTCTGTATTGACTACCGGAAACTGAACGACCGGACTATCAATGACGCATACCCCATGCCATGGATCGATGAATTACTCGATCGCATGGCCAGCGGGCACTTTCTAACTACTCTAGACCTGTGCAAAGGATATTGGCAAATTCCGCTAGACCAATTTTCGGGTTATGTCGTTTGGGATGAGGAATGCCCCAGCTACGTTTCAAAGGATGGCGGACTGACTTCTGGAGACAATCCCCGGTTGCTGCGCTGGAGTTTAGCGTTGCTCCTGCCCAGGCAAGGAGAACGGCAATGCGGATGGGCTTTCCCGCCAAACCGACTTGGATATATAACTATGCCACCAGGACATCCCCTAGCCAACCCGGCAGGGTCTAGGCGGGTATGCCGACCCATGGATCTAAGGGGGAGTATTGTGAAGAAAATAGACTTTATTCTGTCTTTTCTTCTGTGTTCGGGCTTTTTTGACCTACAGTATTGCTTGCAGGAGGATTTCTCATAAAAGTTAGTGTGTTTTGAATAAAAAACGTTATTCCTCTTGCAGGAGGATTCCTCATAAAAGCCAGTTGTTTTTTGAATAAAAACCGTTATTCCTGTTTCACCCTTCTGGGCTCATGTTTGGGGGATATTCGATTTGCTGGGGAGAAACGTCTTGGAAACTGCGTTCATCTACAGTATTCCTCTACTCCTGGCTGCAGCTATAATCACTCATGTTTGGCTAGTGGCAAAGGAATATAAGACAGCAGTACCATAGTCACTGCAGGTCTTAACAATGGTCTCCACCACCAAACCCGTGATGTCCGGGTTCTGCCGCACGGCCTCCATAAAAGGTTCTAACGCCAAAATGAATAGGAGCGGGGAGAGTGGACAGCCCTGGCGAGTGCCACTAGAAATCTCAAATGAGGCAGACAGAGTGCGATTAACTCTGACCCTATCATCTGTTGACAGACAGAACATTTGAGTATTGGTGCATTGTGCATGATAGAGCAGGTTAAGAGCTCTGAGGGTACTCTGGACTCCCGCCCTGGGACAAAATCCAACTTGTCGGGGTGGATCAGAGTTGGCAAAAGACAGTTAATGCGCAGGGCCAGGATTTTAGAAAAAAGTTTTATGTCCGCATTAAGCAAGGAGATTGGGTGATAGCTGCTATATAGCTCCGGTCCTTTTCAGGCTTAGGGATAAGGGAGATCCTAGCAACTAAGGTATGTCGATGGATCTCAGCCCCATCTAGGATTGCATTAAATGAACTAACAAAATGGGGCCCCCAGGATCTACATGAACTTTTCCTAGTATATCAAGGGCTGGCCGTCGGGGCCTGGACACTTGCCCGTGTTTGAAACCCTAATGACGTAGGCTAGTTTAGCAAGGGTGATGGGGCCTTCGAGGGAATTGGAGTTGTCTTGCGATTGGGTGCAGGAGAGTTGCGTGTTCAGGTATTTGGAAATATGAGCCTTTTCACTTCTGACAGTTCAGAGTGGCAGTTTGAGCGCTGAACTATCAGAGGTGAATAGTAATGCGGGAGTTTTACTGCGATAGTGTAAGTGCTGATACTAACCCCCAAAGCCCCAATACTAACTCCTAATACTAAACCCCCCGAATCCCAATACTAACTCCTAATACTCAGCGCTATTACTAGCCCTAAAGCCTAATACTAACCCCTATAATTAATTCTAAACCTCTAATGCTAATCCTAAACCTGTAATACCAACACTAACCCTAAAACTAACACTTATCCTAACCCCTATTACTAATAATACTAACCTCCTATGCGATCCCGTGATTAACTGTCCCACGATGAACACTCCTACAATGGCCTTGCACGTAATGATCTGGCCATCGCACAAGAGTTTGCAGTGAAGCGGCTGCATTGAATCAGCCACGATGAACCGTCACAAACACTAGAGCACAACCCTGAGTTACTGGCTGATACTAAAATGGTGCTTCAGTGGTACCACTAAGGCTGGGACAGGACAGGGTTTTGCAATATTGAACAAACACTGGTTACAGAAATAGCCACTAACATGCAATCTATATAGTCAAACTGGATGAGGGGCGGAAGTATAAGTCTGCTATTAGTTTCATTACTGGGAAAGTTTATTTAAAGCAATAGGACCATCAGGAGAAGGTCCATTTGAATGGCTAAGTATAGGGCCTGGTTAAATGAAGCAGTGTGCCTGTCATTCGAGCCCCAACATAAGAATAATGTGTATCACCCAGCTAACTGTGTAGTGCTTATGCATAAAACCTTTATTATCAATCTACAGAGTGGTACAGTACTGGAACGGTACCTTTGGTTTAGGAGCAATACCGGAGACCCATCTGACCACTGTCAGGAATTTCAGCTAAGTACTTTTGCTGGACCAGTGAAGTACCTTTGCTGAACTAGTGAACAGGGGAACCAAGTTCATAATTAGCCTGGTAGCAATACCTGAGGCCTAGTTGTCATTGGTCAGGTTATTCAAAGCCAGAAGTGACTGATAACCAATTGAAATCAGTGACGCAATCTCTTAGCCAAGCTAGCTTTGAGTTTAGTAGGAGGAGCTCCTGTTAAAATACATAACGGTAGCTGTCTACTATCTGCATGAACCAAGGCTCTCAACATGACTTCATCTGGAACATCTCATTATTCTATCACTGATTTTGAGATTTTTTTTTAAAATGCGTCAATGTGCAGTTAGTATAGTCCAAAGACTGACTACTATCAGTGATTTGCTGACATCACTATTAGCTGAAATAAGACTTTAGTGAGATCTGGAACACCCAGTTCCAGTCACTCTGACTTGAAATGCTGAGTGAAGCGAAAGCGGAGGAGCCAACTCTCCATTCAAGTCTGTGATACAAGACATAGGAACACTGTAATATAGACGAATCTTAGAGACAACGGAATTCGACTGTTTGTAAGTGGTTTTTTAGCGGTAGTCATAAATTTATTGAATGCCATCTTTTTTTTAATCAACTGGAATTGGGAAAATGCCTGCTCTGTGTAAAGCAGCACAAAGCAAACATTGTGTGTTATGGTGTCTCTGATTATTGGAAACAAGTAGAGTTAGGATGATACCATTTATAGCTAACAAAGTTTGATGGCAATATTACAAGAGCAAGTTGCTAGGTCCCTTCCTCAGGCATTAATGAGGAAAAAACTAAATTCCTAATTACAAAAAAAATAGTTGTCTTCCACATACATTACTTTTTGGCACTTCATACACGATTAGATATCCCACATTGGATGAGTTGCACGTAAAGCAGCCTTTGGTTTTGAGGTGCATCCGTGAGCCTGGAATTGGTATTTTATCTGTGCTGTAGATGTGTGTACCAGTCTCACATCTCTTTTGAAGAGTTGCACAATTGAAACTTTTACTACGCTTTCTAAAAAAGTTTATCCTTATTTAAGTGAGATCTGCATTGACTATTTGGATAATCACCAACACAGTGTTGGGATTTTTGTAGACACATCTTTAACCCCTTCCCGTCCTTATGACGAGTTAACTCGTCATAAGAGCCGCCGCATTAGCGACCTTATGACGAGTTAACTCGTCATGCAGTCTAGCCGGCGGTGCGCTCCGTGGGCACCGCCAGCTAGTCTGCAGCTAGCCGATCGGTCGATTTCCGGGCATGTGATCGCAGTGATTGAGTCATCACCGCGATAACATGCAAATTAGTTAGCAAAGTCAGTGTGTTCACACACTGACTTTGCCTCTAATTCACTCCCTGTGCTTCACGTTCTTATAGTGAAGCACAGAGAGTGACCTGTAAGTAAAAATAAATTAATTAAATACAGAGGTTAAAAAAAATGTAAAAAAAATTAACCCTTTCATTGCGGATCACAGTTTTTAACTGTGATCAGTTTCCTTCCACTTTATGGCCCTCATTTAGTTTTTTTTAACAGATTTTTTTATTTTTACAATTTATAAAGTTTTTTTAAATAAATAAAGATAATTTTAATATATTTATTTAATAAAATTTAACCCCTGCATGCCTGTTGCATGATTTTTACTGATCTGACATCGCACTCTTCAGAGTTTTTTTCTGTCTTTTTTGTTATGGGGGTTTTGGGAACCAATATTTTTCTTTTTTTTAGGGGGGATAAGTGGGTTAGTGTTGCACTAGTTATGTAGGTTATTACTGGGAAAATAATGGGGAAAAACTTTTTTTTCCTCAAAAATTTCCTCTTTTATATTTATTTTTTAATACTAAAATGTAAATCATTTTTATGTATAGGGTATCAAAAGAAAGCTCTAACTGTCCTTTAAAAAACAACATATAACTTGTATGTGTACGTTAAATGAGAGAGAGGAAAATTATGTTTCAAAAACCGCGTATTAAAAATTGAAAAACGCTCTGGTCCTTGGCCCAGGAAAATCCCTGGTCCTTAAAGGGTTAAGGACTACTACTAGTGATGGTAATGTCTGGACAGTGACACCTACTGGTGACTTGGTTTTCCCAGTTGCCTTGTAAATACCCCTCCACCAATAGAGTCACAGGCGGTTATTATTATTTAAGGTTTAGGGGAAAGACGGTGACAAAGTCAAGTCCTTGTTTGGGCATAGTTTTGCTTGCTTCAAAGAAAGATTAAGGAAGTAGTTGAAGGAGGAGGAACTGACAGCCAGTTAAAAGAGATTTACAAAAATTAAAAAAGCCTTGATAACAGACAAAATATTAAAAACTTAGTACAAAGTAGGAGCTAAATCTTCCAAGATAGACATTTAAGCAGACAAAAGGCAAGTTGCTTAATGCAAATAGTAGATCAGAATCATATGGTTGCAACTTAGTTTATAAAGCATGCAGACAATGTCAAGTATTTGATTGTTGTTTTACAAATATTCAAATGCAGACACATTGGCCTTGATTCAATCCCAGTTGGTAAATGAAAAACAGGCATTAGCGTTAAATTAATGGACATTCTTGTGTTGTGGATATAATGTCTCTTTTACTATTATATATTTGTGTTTATGTCTTATTTGGCACACTTCCCTAAAAGGTCATGATTTCTTACAGATGCTTACGTATAAGCATTGCATTCCTTTGTCTGTTTAATCTTTTACACATGTGTTCAAATAAGCTACTTCCTATGGAAACTCCTCCCATCCAAGCTACCCCTTCCCCCCTGCTAAGGAGCAAGTCTCATGTAACACATTCTTATAAAGACCAGCTTCCGGTACTAACTCCTCCCACTTTCTCTTGTACAAGTTATCACATGCCACGTGAATCACTGTTAAAGTAACAGTAAACTACTCACTCCTCCCCTCCCATCGTGTAACCAAGATGGAGCTGGAATGTGGTGGGAGAACTCTATAAAGATGACATCACATTCTGTAGGGTGGGCTTAAAAGAAGACCCTCCAACTTTTAGCCAATTGCTGAATGTATATTGTATCTTTAAACTATGACTGTACTGTGACGTATTCCTGCTTTAAAAGGAATCCCCCACTCTGGAAAATAAAGGTTTGCCTCAGGTTTTTCACTGATCAGAAACTTTGTCTCCGGTGTGAATTACTTCTAGGGGAGAGCGCATTAGTTGATCAATTTTAAGGAGTAGATAGACAATAAAGCAAAGTTTGCTTCGATCCAAATCAGTTGGCGCCCGAACAGGGACATATTGGGTTCTGTTGCTACGGAAGCCGCATTGAGGACCGGAGAGGAGACCCCCAGAGACTGGAAAACAAGGAGCCTGATCACCTCTGCATATGGTAAATTACCTATATATTTTCCTGTCTCTGGACTTGGCCTGCAATCCGTGTCTGCGCCGGCTTCTCGTGGATAACTACTGAACAGGTATATAGTTTGCCCAAATGTCCCCTTTATTTGAATAGAACCTGTAAATTGTCTATCTACTGCCTTAGTCATCCCTGAGTGTGTGTTTTATGTGTGGAAGAGTCTGCTTGCCTGAGAATCTGTTGTACTTCTGTTGTAATTAGCTCACTTCGGGAATAGAAGTTTGAGCGGTTTATTGGCTCTTCTTAAGAAAATAAGTTTGAGTCCTTTTTTTATTTTGCTCTGTTTGGTTAGGTAACTTGAGCGATTTTTTCTCTGTTTGGTTAGGTAACTTGAGCGATTTTTTCTCTGTTTGGTTAGGTAACTTGAGCGATTTTTTCTCTGTTTGGTTAGGTAACTTGAGCGATTTTTTCTCTGTTTGGTTAGGTAACTTGAGCGATTTTTTCTCTGTTTGGTTCGGTAACTTGAGCGATTTTTTCTCTGTTTGGTTAGGTAACTTGAGCGATTTTTTCTCTGTTTGGTTAGGTAACTTGAGTGATTTTTGCTCTGTTTGGTTCGGTAACTTGAGCGATTTTTTCTCTGTTTGGTTAGGTAACTTGAGTGATTTTTGCTCTGTTTGGTTAGGTAACTTGAGTGATTTTTGCTCTGCTTGGTTAGGAAACTTGAGCGGTTTTTGTTGGTAAACAGAAATACAAACAGGCATCGGCAGATATTGTATGTGAAATTGAGTGCGTGTGTGACCTGAGTTTTTTACTATTAGCCGGCATTTAGTTTAAGGTGTTTGTAATTTAATTACAGCTGTGTATTGGGTACCATATATGTTCATTGTGAATTGTAAGTCTATGTCTTGTAGTTCTCCTACTCTATCCTTTGTCTTCAGGAGAGCTGTGCTTCGGCAATCACATAGTTAAATCCTTTGTGCTTGCAAAACTTTTTTCCCCTCACTGCTGTTCACCCCTCCTTCTTTCTTGCTGTGCTGCAGCAGTCACATGGTTAAAAATCCTTTGTGCTGGCTGAAACTTTCCTTCTCCCCCTCCTGCTGTTTCACCCCTCCTTCTTTCTTGATGTATGGACAGTGGGAACCTTTGAGTGCACGCTTTGGTTCCTTTTGTTTATAAATTCCTCTAATCTGTTTCCTTTCATTTTCACTCCTTCTCCCTCAGTCTATTTTCATTTTCGGTTTGTTCAGTGGCAGTTTGCCATTTATTTCCAGTTTCTCTCTCTACAGTAACACTGCAGTGTATACATGGGTCAATCTAATGTTAGCTCCTTCCAAGGTCGGTTGGCCTGTGATCTTGTGAGGGAAAGAGCTGGGAAATTAGCTGTAGGAAAATTAGATAAAATTGTTAAGATTTGTGGAATTACTATATCTCCTCAGGGCAGACTGCAGGCAGAGGAGTGGAGGAAACTTTTACATGATATGAATGGGATATTGTTGGATAATGGATTAATGAAAGCTGCAGATGCGTGGTATAAAGTGGCTAAAGGGATTAAGAAGGAGGGCTGGATTGAGGAGGAAATAGATGTAAAGGGGCAGAAAGTCTTTGTATATCATGAGGAAAATGATTTTGTTGGAACTGTTACAAACATTTCCCATCCCCCTCCTTATGATGGAGCCTGGCACAAAGGGAAGATGGCTACCTCTAGAGCCCCCACTCAGCCCACACCTGTGAGCACACCCTCTCCAGTTCCTACCCCCTTGTATACTGTCCTTGGGACAGACGGATCCTATTATTTCCCAGCCCCCATTCCTTCTCCACTTCAAACCCCAGTCACGCCTTCCCTTCCTGTTGCCTTGCATTCTTCTCTCTTGCCTGTCTCTGAGGATACACCCTCTCTTTCAGCTCCAGTTTCTTCTGTCCCCGCCCAATTCCTTCCACCTCTCCCTGTCACTTCCGCCCTTACCTCTCCTTTAGCTCCTTCCACTTCTGCCCATTCATTGCCACAATTTCCTGTATCTGCCACACCCATCCCTTCCATGATGGTCACTTCCTCACTCACCCCTATCTCTTCTTCTAGTCCTGCCCCTATCATGGCTGCCCCCAGTGTATCTTTCCCTATTATGACTGTTGGTTCAACTGTTCCTGCTGCAGCAGCCTGTCTTCCTTCCTCATCCCCCTTTGCATCAGGCCATTATCCCAATACCTCACACTTTGCTTCGCCCCAGTTTAATAATGCAGTTCCTCCCCTTGAGTCAGCAGTTCCAGGTTCCATTCGCTCTGAATTAGCCGGTTTCCACAATGATGGTAATATCCAGGAGGGACAGCCATCAAATAATCTCCCTTGTATGCCCCTAGCAGGTCCTGGCAGAACCCAGCAGGGTATGGGGGGAGCCTCTGTGATGTATGTCACCTTTAATCCATCCCAAGCTGCAACCCTGGTGAATTCACTTCCAGACCCAGAAAAACAGCCCATGCCCTTTTACAGACGGATTGTTCAGATCCGTAAAACATACTCTGCTGCATGGCGCGATTTGTTTAGTCTGTGTGAGATTAAAGCAGGGGATGCCTACTGGCCCATAATGGAAAAGAGCTTTGATGATGCCCGTCTCACTACTGACACCGATTTTCAGTCTGGTATCACATTTTGTGAACAGCTCCATGCATGGGCTCAAGATAAATTGGCTGATCAGGCTACTTCGATTAATGATATTGTTCAGGACAAATCAGAAACGGTTGAAAGATTTAATTCTAGGTTAACTCAAACCTTCTCAGATCTGGGTTTCAATACATGTAGTAAGGCCCACACCCAGATGCTAGCAGCTGCTTTCGTTGCAGGCCTTAAAGAACCCATAAGGAAAGGCCTAATCCTATCCCGGCCCGAGTACAGGATTATTCCCCTGGATACTCTCCTCCTGGTTGCTAAAGGCCTGGAGTCGGCCCAATTGCCCCAGCACAAGAAATCCAACCCTTTAATGGTTTCTTTGTATAACCCTGCAATTCAGCCTGCCCCTGGTGGGTTCCCAATTCCTGCGCAGCCGGGCCCTCTCAGGGCTCAAGCCCCAAGACCGGACTTTGGAACTTGTTTTCACTGTCAGCAACCAGGTCATTTTAGAAATAATTGTCCAAGCCTTCCAGCACCTAAGCAGTACACAAACGCTTCACGCCCACCATATCCTGCGGCCAGGTATCCTCCTGCCCAGGCGCAAGGTTATGACATACCTGGTTCTAATTATGCTAACTATGCTAATTATTATTCTGATGAACTAACCTCGGCCGGTTATCTGCCCGCTAACCATACTATGCCTAGGCACCGTCGTCCTGTTCAGCATGCGCAACAACCCCACTACTCAGCTGCACCTACACGTCCATACACTGGTCCAGACCAGTCTCATATTGATCTTGTCCAATAGGTAACTGGCAAACCTGTGTCCAACGCCCCTGTTATGGCAGTGTTTTCAGGGGATAAAGGGGGGCCCCTAGCTACAGTGGTCCTACCTGTGGAAGGATGCCCAACCACCTTCTTAGTTGACACAGGTGCAGCCCGTAGTGTGCTTCGAGAACGAGACCTGCCTGACACCTCTTTCCTCTCTAATATCGATGTTTCCTGTATAGGTGTAGATGGTACCCCTCGTAGTAACCTATTAACCAAACCCTTACGGGTGGGTACTTTCCCAGATCTCCTTACTCGGTTTGTAGTGTCTTCCTCTTGTCCTCTTAACCTGTTAGGAGCTGATGTCCTTTCCCGACTACAGGCCTCTATCTCCTTCACTCCAGATGGTAAGGTTAAGGTATTCACCCCTCTATCCAGTGATGATACCTCAGCCCTCTGTTCTTTGCCCCTCCTACTCCACATGGAGTCGCCCCACGGGAGTGCAAGGGTCCCAGACAATTCCCCCAGTGCCCTTGACAGAGTTCCTGTGAAACTGTGGTCTACTGGTCCAGATGATATTGGACGTCTTGAGGTCCCTCCAATACTGGTGCAATTGATCCAAGGAGCAAGTCCGCCCAGAAGACCTCAATATCCATTGACACCTGCTCAGGCCAGCGCTATCACAACACAAGTTGAAAATCTACTTGCTACAGGTGCTCTGGTTAAATGTGTATCGCCATGTAACACTCCTTTGTTTCCAGTTAAGAAAAAGACCGAGAAAGGTGAACCGGACAAGTACAGGATGGTGCAAGACCTCAGAGCGGTAAATGATGTTACTATCCTGGAAACTCCCATTGTTCCGAATCCTCATACTCTTCTGTCCCAGGTGCCTCCTTCAGCTAAATTCTTCACGGTGGTGGATTTGGCCAATGCCTTCTTCAGCGTGCCTTTGCATCCTTCTTGTCAATACCTGTTTGCATTTACTCACGACCGCCAACAGTATACCTGGACTGTCATGCCACAGGGAGCACAGAATTCACCAAGCCAGTTTGCAAGAGCAATGGCATACATACTGGAGCCATGGCAGAAGTCTCACACGGATGTGGTCCTCCTGCAATACGTGGATGATCTCCTTCTATGTGCTGACGATCTCACAACTGCGGAACATGCTTCTGAAGATTTCCTCTGTTTTCTGGCCACCCAAGGTTGTAAGGCCTCTAAGAAGAAATTGCAGTGGTGCCAACCATCAGTGATATTTTTGGGACATTGTCTTTCTCACGGCACCCGGCACCTCACTAGAGACAGAGTGCGGGGTATAACATCTCTCTGTCCTCCATCAGCTCACAAGCCCCTCCATGCCTTTTTGGGTCTTCTCTCTTACTGCAGACCGTGGATTCCTGAAGCCTCTTCCCTCATGCAGCCTCTCTACGATGCCCTCAAGACTGAACCATTCGCTTTATCTCCTGAAGCCCTTACCAGTTTTTTTGCATTGCGACGTGCTGTTGCTTCTGCTCCTGCATTGGGTCTTCCAAATTACCAGAAGCCCTTCAAGCTCTTTGTCTACGAAAAAATGGGTCATGCATCTGGTGTTCTCACACAGTCTCATGGATCCCGTCAGCGTCCAATAGGGTACTACTCCTGTCAGCTGGATCCGGTGGCTAGGGGAGGACCCTCCTGTCTTCGGGCTGTGTTTGCAGCAAGTGCTCTGCTGGACAAAACGAATGACCTAATTCTTGGTCACAGGCTTACCATCCTCGCTCCCCATGATATTTCTGCAATACTCAATCAAATTCAGCCTAAACATCTCTCTACACAGAGACATCTTCGTCTTCAAACGACTTTATTGCTACCTGATAATGTCTCTTTACAAAGATGTTACACTTTGAATCCTGCCACTCTTCTGCCTCTTCCCAAGGGGGGAGTACCACACTATTGGTACAGTCTGGACATTGATCCTGATGCCTTCCTTGATCTGGATGTCCATATGCCCACAGTACCACATGACGAGCAGCCATCTTCTCTATGGCATTGCACTATGTGGTTCAGAGATGTTCCGGGGCCGGACTCCCGGTATGAAGAAGAACTGTTTCAGTTGATTGAAGTGCGTCTCACCTTGACAGATATGTTCTGTGATTCAAAAGGCAACATTGTGGTTTTAGTCCAATTACCCACAGAAGTGACTCATATGTACCACCATTGGGAGATGGCAGTTCCTCATGTCTCTATTACTAAGTCTCCAGATATCTCATGGAAGGAACTTGGTCCATTAGCCAAAGCATGGAGTACAAAAGATCAAGATCAACTCTCCACAGAAGGTGTAACCAAGCGAACTGTGAATTGTGAGACTACTGGTTACCCGCAACATCACACAGAAATATGTGAAGATGCCCCACCCATAGATCCTGACCCAGATGTTCCACATGACTGCTTTGAACAGATGAAGATGGAAACAACCCATCTTCCCACAGTACATGAAACAGTTTTGCCAGATCCTGACTGTACACTGTTTGTGGATGGTTCCAGATTTGCAGATGAACAAGGAAGATACCACACTGGATTTGCCGTGACCACCGTGGATCAGGTACTTCAAGCATCCCCACTTCAGCCTTCTATGTCTGCTCAAGAAGCTGAGCTAAAAGCTCTCACTGTAGCATGCCAAATGTTTGAAGGGAAGCGTGTTAATATCTACACTGATTCCAGATATGCTCTGGGTGTAGCACACGACTTTGGACTGATATGGAAGACAAGAGGTTTTCTGACAGCAACCGGTACACCAGTTAAACATGGTACAGCTATCAAGGAATTGATGGATGCTTTACTCCTTCCTGAAGAAGTGGCAATATTGAAAGTAAAAGCCCATGGAAGACGGAATTCGGAAGAAACGTGTGGCAATCATAAAGCTGACCAAGCCGCCAAAGATGCTGCATGTGAATCAAGGGAAGTGGACAGAAGAGTGTCCGGTGAGGAAATTCCTATCTTTCCCATGCAAACCTTACCTACGGATCTCAAGTTTTTGAAGGAACAGCAAGCAGCTGTAAGTCCCGAAGAAAAGGAAAGCTGGAAACAGAAGGGAGCAACCTTACAGGATGGAGTGTATACTAGCAACCACAAATTTTGTCTACCCAGAAGTATGTATCCGCCTGTGGTTCAGTGGGCCCACGGAGCAGCGCACCTGTCTAAGACTCTTATGAACTCTTTAATTACTAAATATTTCGAAGCACCAGGTATTACCACTCTGACTAAAACCTACTGTAAGTCTTGTGCTATCTGTGCCAAGTGCAATCCAGGAAAATTGGAGAAAGTTGTCTCAAAACACCTGGCGAAGCCACACTACCCATTCCAGAGAGTCCAAATTGACCACATTCAGATGCCAAAGAGTGGCCGGTATGAATATGCTCTAGTTCTGGTGGACATGTTCTCAGGCTGGCCAGAAGCTTTCCCGGTTACTAATATGACCGCCAAGACCACTGCCAAGCGGTTGCTCACTGAAATCGTCTGCAGATATGGAGTTCCTGAAGTGATTGAAAGTGATCAGGGCCCGGCTTTCACAGCACTAGTGACTAAGGAAGTCTGGGCAGCACTCGGGGTGACCCTTGCATTCCACACACCCTATCACCCACAGAGTAGTGGTAAGGTAGAACGCATGAATGGCACCTTAAAAGCCAGAATGCTTAAGATGGCTCAAGAAACTAACTTACCCTGGCCAGAGAGTCTCCCCATAGCTCTGTTTAGTGTCAGGTACACACCAAGAGGGAAGTTTAACCTGTCCCCCTATGAGGTTTTGTTTGGTTCAGCCCCTAGGTTAGGTTGTTACTTTCCCCAACAACTCCAACTGCAATCAGATACTATGGTTAATTATGTAACTGCTCTTTCTCAAACTTTAAACAAAATACATGCTCAAGTTTTCTCTTCAATTCCAGATCCAGAGTCTGATACAGGCACACACAGGTTGCTTCCTGGTGATTGGGTTCTGGTTAAGAAGTTCTTGAGAAAACATACCCTTGAACCCAGATATGATGGTCCGTTCCAAGTTCTTCTAACCACAGCTATCTCAGTTAAATTGGCCGGAAAGAGCACTTGGATACACGCTTCACATTGCAAGAAGGTTCCATCTCCAGAGGAAGCAGATTCTGTTATAACATGAATTATTTTGTGTATTCTTTCTTGCTGCTAGGTCTGATAAAAGCCCAACAAGTTGCTATAACCAAGGACAATCATGTTTACACATTTTGGTACAATTCTTCTAGTACACGGGTAGCCACATTTACATTTGATTATTGTGATGTCGTAAATTGTACATTTCCATGGTCATTGTCGTCAACAGTGTCACCAAGAGATTGACGACATAGACTATGAAACACCACATACACCCTTACAGTCCCACCGCACCAAGTCAACAGCTACTTCCTCTTAAGGGCATTTAGGGATAGCGTCTGTCTCTACGGGCAAAAGTCTGTCGCGGGAGAAGTAGTGGACAAGCTGCTATGGGCCACCCGCGCAGTGAAACGTTCGAGGCCTGTTCAGACAGATGAGCAAGATAGCCTTTTGTTATTTTTCTATAGGGACAGTATTAGGGTTAGAGATAGTGGCTGTTAGTAAACAGAGCCATTTTATAGGGGGGACTGTTGTGGATATAATGTCTCTTTTACTATTATATATTTGTGTTTATGTCTTATTTGGCACACTTCCCTAAAAGGTCATGATTTCTTACAGATGCTTACTTATAAGCATTGCATTCCTTTGTCTGTTTAATCTTTTACACATGTGTTCAAATAAGCTACTTCCTATGGAAACTCCTCCCATCCAAGCTACCCCTTTCCCCCTGCTAAGGAGCCAGTCTCATGTAACACATTCTTATAAAGACCAGCTTCCGGTACTAACTCCTCCCACTTTCTCTTGTACAAGTTATCACATGCCACGTGAATCACTGTTAAAGTAACAGTAAACTACTCACTCCTCCCCTCCCATCGTGTAACCAAGATGGAGCTGGAATGTGGTGGGAGAACTCTATAAAGATGACATCACATTCTGTAGGGTGGGCTTAAAAGAAGACCCTCCAACTTTTAGCCAATTGCTGAATGTATATTGTATCTTTAAACTATGACTGTACTGTGACGTATTCCTGCTTTAAAAGGAATCCCCCACTCTGGAAAATAAAGGTTTGCCTCAGGTTTCTCACTGATCAGAAACTTTGTCTCCGGTGTGAATTACTTCTAGGGGAGAGCGCATTAGTTGATCAATTTTAAGGAGTAGATAGACAATAAAGCAAAGTTTGCTTCGATCCAAATCACTTGATACAATGCCTGCCACTAACACCTTTAAGCGGTAAAAAAAAAAATCAATAACGCACATGTTAAATGCTGTGGAAACACTGTATTTTGCAATAATTACACCTGTTAGAGGTGGGCATTGAATCAAGAATTGCTGGCTGGCACTGAATCCAGGCCAGTGTGTCTCCATTCTAATATTTGTAAAACAACGTTGGCATTGTCTGCATGCTTTATATACTGAATTGCAGCCATACAATTCTGTTCCACTATTTATGTAAATAATCAAGAACACCAAATCGAGCAGCCACTGAAGAATATAGGCCTAAAAGGTATCCGTGAATGATACTAAACTTAGATCATCTTAACACCTCCCAAGTCAATTAAGCATATAGTACTAAGAACAATAGAGGCATTCAGTGAAAGATCACTTGGCTCAAATCTCATTCCCAAAATGCCATACACATGCAAATGAGTGCCGTTGCTTAATCCAACCATACTTCATTGTAAGTATAACATCAGCTACTCGATGCACTCAGTATCCAGGCTGTGTAGAAAAAAATAATACATTCTTACTTCATAGAATTGCTTTCAAGCATTTATTAGAAATCACTTAGTGCAAAAAAATGGCAAACTGCTTGATGCGTTTCAGACTGCTATACTTAATCGTAAGATGTCTCCACACGCTCAAAAGTCCCATTAAGTACTCATAAAATCACATGCATAACATTTGTGAACTGTTTAATTAGCTAATAACTATGAATAAAATGCTATCTTGAATGTCTATATAAATAAAATAATAATAATATATGTGAAAAAACTAGTAAAAATAAATAAATAAACTAACTATAAACTCATTTGTATTGTTAGAAAACAATTTATTCTCAATCAAAAAACTCTTATGTGTGTTACTGAATCAAAGTATTAAAGTCTGCAAGTGATTTATATATATCAAATATATTACAGAAAGCTGTATGGAATACCCTATTACAATAAACATAAATTTCCTATCCATTATATGTCATAAATCCACTAAACAAACAATGTCATGGACTAGAATAAATCTTTTTACCAAAGAAACAAAACCAACTATTAACCCCTTTATTACAATGCCCACATTCATTTGCCAGTTTTATTTTGCCCACATTCATTGGTCAGTGTTTTTTTTTTTGCCCACATTCATTTGTCAGTGTTTTTGTGCCCACATTTATTTGTCAGTAAGTGTCAATCAATATAAAAAAACAAAGATAGCAAATTAATATAAAATATATAAATTTAATAATATATAAAAACAAATGCAATATATAAATACATATAGAAAAAATATACACAAATGTAACAAAAAAATGACAAATTGTTAAAAACAATGATATGTGCCTTTAAATACAAATGAACAGACACAGATACAAATGTAACCACAGGCAGAGTGTCAAATTACTCACTTGCTGATTAGGTTAGCAAAATACCATGAATAGTACATGGATACAAAAACGTGCTGGTCAGTAAGGAAGGAAGAATTTAGAACCTGGCCAGGTAACTTCACTTGACAGGAGGGACGCGTTTCGTTCGGGGAACTTCTTCAGCCTCTAGTCTGTTTGTTTAGAGGCTGAAGAAGTTCCCCGAACGAAACGCGTTTTTTTGCCCATATTCATTTGTCAGTGTTATTTTGCCCACATTCATTTGTCAGTGTTTTTTTGCCCACATTCATTTGTCAGTGTTTTTTTTGCCCACATTCATTTGTCAGTGTTATTTTTCCCATATTCATTTGTCAGTGTTTTCTTGCCCACATTCATTTGTCAGTGTCTTTTTGCCTACATTCATTTGTCATTTTTATTTTGCCCACATTCATTTGTCAGTGTTATTTTGTACATTCATTTGTCAGTTTTATTTTGCCCACATTCATTTGTCAGTGGTTTTTTTGCCCACATTCATTTTTCAGTGTTATTTTTCCCATATTCATTTGTCAGTGTTTTTTGCCCACATTCATTTGTCAGTGTTTTTTTGCCCACATTCATTTGTCAGTGTTTTTTTGCCCACATTCATTTGTCAGTGTTATTTTTCCCATTCATTTTTCAGTTTTATTTTGCCCATTGATCTGTCTGTTTTATTTTTGCCCACATTCATTTGTCAGTGTTATTTTGCCCACATTCATTTGTCAGTGTTTTTTTGCCCACATTCATTTTTCAGTTTTATTTTGCCTACATTCGTCAGTTTTATTTTGCTTCATTCGTCAGTGTTATTTTGCCCACATTCATTTGTCAGTTTTATTTTACCCACATTTGTCAGTTTTATTTTACGCACATTTGTCAGTGTTATTTTGCCCACATTCGCGTCCTCCGTGCCCCACAGACCATGCCACAGCATCACTTTAATACTGGCCATTTAATATGCCATTTAATTTGCCAGTATTTTGCCACTCAATATGCCAGGATTATATAGCCACTCAATATGCCAGGATTTAGCCATTCAATATGCCAGGATTTTGCCCCTCCAATATGCCATTTAATATGCCAGGATTTTGCCCCCCAATATGCCATTTAATATGCCAGGATTTTGCCCCTCCAATATGCCATTTAATATGCCAGTATTTTGCCCCCCAATATGCCATTTAATATGCCAGGATATTGCCAATTAATATGCCAGGATATTGTCCCTCAGTATGCACGTTATGCTACCCTCTCCCCCCTTCCCCACTACTTACCTCCTTGCTGCTGTCTCCCGGTGCAGGTCCGTGGCTGTCAGGGAAGCGTTGTGCGCTCCCCTCCAGCCACGCGGCTTCAATATAGTTTGTTTAAAAAAAAAAAGTTTGTACAAACCTTATTGATCCGCGTGGCTGGAGGGGAGCTCACAAAGCTTCCCTCACAGCTACGGACCTGCACCGGGAGACAGAGCAGCAAGGAGGTAAGTTTTTTTTTTTGAATGCAGGGGGTGCGGCAGCATGGGTGTCACCCTCGCTGGTGGTGTCACCTGGTACGGTCCGCACCCCCCGCACACCCGCCTCGTGACGCCACTGGTCCAGAAAAGACATCAAAACAAACAAAACCATTGTCCTGAAGGGGTTAAGGCTTTCTCCTCATACAATCATTGTCAAATAAACATACAAAGAAATCAGGGCCATATAATATCTGTGATAGAACCATAAATCACAAATATATATAGACTAATATCTTATCTATTGAATTTATTTATTAATTACAATACTGTTTATATCCTACTTGTACCCATGGGCATCCACGGGGGGGCAAGAGAAAGAGATGCCAGGGGTGGGGGAATATAAGACATACAAACACGAAAGAGATGGCAATGGTGGGACAATTTTTGACATACACGAAGGAAAGAGATGGCAGGGGTGGGGGAATATATGACATTTAAGAAGGAAAGAGATGGCAGGGGTGGGGGAATATAAGACATACAAGAAGGAAAGCGAGATGGCAGAGGAGGGGGCATATAATTGGGTTTATACATAACACATAAAAGGGGGAAGAGGTGCTGTGGGGTTATATCAAGTTCTATGGATCTTTATTTGGTACAGTGGGTTAATATGTTGTGCCTTGGGGTTGTAAGTAGTGTTGTGGGGTTATATCTGGTGTTATATAGTTACTAGGTTACCAGATATAACCCTGGTGCTGTGGTACTTTGTCTGGTGAAGTGAGTAAATATATTGTGCCATGTGGTCAAATCTGGTGTTGTGGGGTTATCTTTAGTGTTGTGGGGTTATATCTGGTGATGGGGGTGCCATCCAGTGCCATGGCAAGTGCTGTGGGTTTATAAATTTTGCATCAGCTTCCTCAAACCTTTGCATATCTGCGCTTTATGTGAGAATAACTATCCCCTACTAGAGTTGAGGGGACACCTGTATGTTCGGGTTCGAGAGGTTCGACCAAACTTCGGAAAAAAGTCCGGGTCCATGTTCAAACTTGACCCCGAACTTGACCCCGAAACCGAACCCCATTGAAGTCAATGGGGACACAGACTTTTGGCCACTAAAATGCCTCTAAAAAAAAAAAAAAGTCCTGGAAAAAGCTAGAGGGCTGCAAAAGTAATTAATAGTAATTAAAATGTGGGTAAGAGAAGGACAAATGCCCTGCAAACAAATATGGATAGGGAAAAAACAAAAAATACATACAAATTAAAAATACTGTACTATTTAGCACCCAAAACTATTAGAATTTTTCAAAGTACGCTGTAAGCACAGTATTTGACGGTTCTATTTGACTCTCAGATGTAATACATGTAATGCTATTGCTATTCTATAAACCGAAATAGAGTTCCCATTCATAAGAATAGGTCTTATAGAATACATTTAATGGTATTGCTAGTCTATAAACACAATGTCTTTCGGTTTATAGACTTTCGGCTTATGGAATACATGTAATACTATTGGCTTTCTTTCTTTTTTTTGACACTCAGACGTCACAATTTATAATCTTACGGATTTGTGTCAGGCTCAAGAACATTGTGAGATGTAGTCATCCCTGTGTCTTTCTAAGTAGAATGTGTTTTTACAGTTTAATCCAGGTGCTGGGATGGTTTCCTAGTGGTTAGTTTCCCTTACCTTTATCCCTTATTCTAAAGCTATTATCTTATTCTTAACCGGTCACCGTGGGGCTTTCTCTCCAACGGGACGGCCTTGGTCTCACCAACAGATAACACACACAAGACAGACAAAGAACAAACAAGTGGGGTTGGACTCAGGGCTCGGGGGGAAGGGCCGGGCGGGTTCTATTAATTCTCAAATTTTCTAATTGTTTCTTTCCTATTAGGACATTTTGCTCACGGGGTCTGCTCCCATTTATTCCTCGCCGTGGGGCATCAGGGGTCTGCCCATTGGAGTTGTGCAGCTATTGCCCGTCTTGTTAGCCCAGTCAGACCAATAACTTGGAGTGTAGATTTTATGTTTTAGAGCATACGCCACCCCTCTCTCCATTATACACTGTTGGCTAAGTTGGGCCATTATTTTTGCCCATACAGGGGGTTCACTTGTCTTCCAGCTTTTTGCAATATTTAGTTTAACTGTTGTCAAGAGGTGGACCAAAATGGCCTTTTGCTCAGGTTGCATCTTTGGAAAATCCAGGTGGAGAAGGGCTCTGACAGGGGTAAGTTCCCACTCACATACGATTTTGTTGGCCGTAAAGTTCTTCAATTTGTTCCATATAGGACTTATTCTGGAACAGTGCCACCATATATGGAGGTAGTCTTCAACTTCTTGGTGGCACCTCCAACAAATTGGACTATGTTCGCTGTTCATTTTATTCAAATTCGTGGGAACCAGGTACCATCTGTTCATTAGTTTATAAAAGATCTCATTTAAATTCAGACAGTGGATCAACTTATACTCTGAGGCCAGGGCATTGTTCCATGCTTTATGATCAATTTTATACTGCATGACCCGCTTCCATTTTTCTATGGCTGGGGGATTTAACTGTTTATTTAGTAGTCTCATCAGGGAGTGGCAGTTTGTAATCATTTTCCTATCTGCTTTTTGAGATAAAATGTTGTTAAAAAGTTCCCAGCCTTTTCCTTTCAATCCATATAACATTATGGGCTAAAAAAGCTTTGACTCTCAGGTAGTTGAAAAGTTCTGATTCTGGTAGTTTATATTTCCGCATAAGATCCATAATGGTCAGTGCCCTTGTGTCTTCATATAAATCTTAGATCTTCTCAATTCCAGCTGTTTCCATGGATATAGATTGATATTGCTCATATTTCTCATTATACATCCAATGGGCAGACATGGGATTATAGCATATTCCATGGCCATATTTTTTTTAACCCTCTGCCATGTTTTTAATATCTGCTGTATAATCAGGCACTGGCCACTGCCCCCCAGCTGCATCAGCCTCTCTCTATTTTGGGGCCAGAAGACAGTAACCAGTTCTCCCACTTTGTCTAATGAGTTATTTTCTAAGTTGTACCATGCTTCGCATGTCACCTCTTTCCTCTGAGAGTTAAAAGCATGTGCCAGGTGGGCTGCTTCCGCGTATTCCTGTATAACTGGCACTCCAAGGCCTCCCTCGGATTTCTTTTTTGCCATTAGTTGTAGCCGCAGTCTTTTTTTTCCCCTGCCCAGATGTAGCGCTGAAATGTTGTCTGTATGACTTTTAACCAGGGGCCTGGTACTGTAAGGGGTACCATCCTGAAAATGTATGTAAATTTAGGCAAGATGTATGCCTTAATGGTGTTGATCCTACCCCACCAGGAGATTTCCAGCTTCTTCCATTGGCCCAGCGATCTGTTAATTTGTTTGATTAGAGGCAGGATATTTATTTCCAACCATCTCCTGGGGTTATTTGAGATGTTAATCCCCAAGTATGTAAAATGTTTTTTGACCCAGGAAAACCCATATCTTCCTTCCATGAGCTTGATATCCGTCCGTTCCATGTTCGTATCCATTGCCAGTGACTTTGATTCATTAAGTTTATAATTGAATAGGGCACTGTATTCCTCAATGATTTTCATAAGTTCGGGCGTCGAGCCCATGGGATACCCCATAGTGAGTAGTATATCAAGCGCATACATTTTTACCTTTTGATCTTCCAACCCTCCTTGTCCTCTTATACCACTGCATCTCCTTATTTCCTGTGCTAATGGCTCCAGAGTTATCAAATATAGCAAGGGTGATAGTGGACACCCCTGCCTGGTGCCGTTTCTTATCCTAAACCAGTCAGCATTTATACCTGAGCTTACCATTCTCCCTGAAGGGGATGAGTACAGTGTCTTAATCGCTCGATGGAGACTCCCCGTTATTCCAAATGCCTTGAGGGCCAGGCTCGTGTAGCCCCAGTTGACCCTGTCGAAGGCTTTCTCAGCATCCGACAGGGTCAACAGGTGCTCTCCGCTCTTACCCACCCTTTCCAGTAGGTCTATCAGATTTCGTGTATGGTCTGCGGAGGAGCGTCCTGGGATGAATCCTACCTGGTCCCTGTGAATTATTTATTTGATTCCTAGCTTCAGCCTTTCATTCACGATATCTGAATACATTTTGTAGTCTGTATTTAGAAGGGATATCGGTCTATAATTTAACACGTCCTCAGTGTCCTTTCCTGGTTTAAGGATTGGTGTTATTTTACATCTCAGGATTTCCTCTGGGATTTCACCCTTGAGGTTGAACGCTACAAAGGCCTCGGTCAAATATGGGGCTAGTGTGTCTGTGAATATTTTATAGAAGGTTGCGTCAAAGCCATCTGGGCCGGTGCTTTTACGCTTTTTAATCTTTTAATTGATTTAAGAACCTCAGCGGTTTCAAAGGGTCTGTTGGCTATTTCTTGAATTTCCTGTGGTATTTTTGGAAAGCTATCACTTTTTTCCTCAAAGTATTTATTAATTTCCTGGGTTTTATTGTTATTAGGCAGATTATATAAGGAGTAATAATATGAATTAAATGCCTTTCCTATTGCCTCTGGAGTTAGTGCTGTAGTCCCATTATATACTATTTTGGATATGGTGCTGGTTTTCCTTTTAGCTTTTAGTTTGTTTGTTAGCATTTTTGGGGCATTGTTTCCTTTGTATCCTTTGTAGTACCACTGGATTTTCAAATTTTCGATGGTCTTATTAGCTCTGTCTTTTAATTGCAGGTTTATCTTCTATTTAGGTCCTCAATGTGGTCCGTGTAGATACGCGAGGGGTTAACTTTATTGCTTCGGGAAAGATTTGACTTTTGGATGTATAATTCAGATAGGTCAAGATCTCTCTGTTTCTTTGCCTGAGCGCCCAGTTTCATAAGAAGGCCCTGCACAACACATTTGTAGGCGCACCAGATAATGCCCTGTGAACTATTTTCCGTGGTATTCTCCTGGAAGTATAGGTTTGTTTCTTTTCTTATATATTCTATGTTCTGCTTACTTCTTAATAAATATTTATTGAATTTCCAGTCCGTCGCAAGTCTAGCAAATTTAGTTTTAAAGTCCATCATCAGTGCGTTATGATCTGACCAGGAAAGCTCCTGAATTTACGTTTCCCAGGACCAGGTCAATTCGACAAAAAAAATAAATTAAATTCTACTTTGTACACAATTTGAAAAATATCTGGCTAAAACAGATAAAAGTTGTAATTTTGATTGAGAGTTATTTTAGAACAGCAAAAATGAGTTTATATTTAGTTTGTTATCTCACTTTCCTTGCAAATACGCAACAGCTATAAAGCTGCAGTAGAGAAATGCCTACGCCTTTAAATCACTGTTGCAATAAAAAGATAACACCTATATAGATGTGACACTGCTAGATATTCACATATATATATATATATATATGAAAGATCCTAGGACAGTCCATATAAAAGTCTTTCCAACTTGTAATATCAGTCGATGCCTAAAAAGATGTAGAAGAAAAAAACATAGCATAGACTGTATATAGTAAGTAGTACAGACACGCAATTTAATAATGTAAAACGCACAAGATGTTAAAAAATAACAAGCACATCATATTAGTGAAAAAATAAAAATTGCAGCTTAAAAAACTATCTTAGCTTGCAGAAGAAATGATCCTGCTTCTAAACTCCGAAACCGGAAGTGAGCAACCGGAAGTTATGTTGTCCGTCAATAGCAGCCCGTCGGCTTAAAGGTACTCTGCATTAGCCAGCACAACTAGTGTTCCTGGAGGTGCAAGGATGATCTCTCCATATAGCCAAAGTCTGGTAACTCAAACTCATGTTAACGCAGCTCTTGGTCAGCTGCAGTGGCGTCCCTAAATACTGGCATATTGAGTGGCAAAATACTGGCATATTGAATGGCAAAATACTGGCATGTATTAAATGGCAAAATACTGGCATATTGAGTAGAATAATATTGGAATATTGAGTGGCTAAATACTGGCATATTGAATGGCAAAATAATACTGGCATATTGAGTGGCAAAATAATACTGTGATATATTAAATGGCAAAATACTGGCATATTGAATGACAAAATACTTGCATATATTAAATGGCAAAATACTGGCATATTGAATAGCAAAATACTGGGATATGTTAAATGGCAGAATAATACTGGCATATTATTGGGCAAATTGTGATTTATGAAATTGGTTTATTTTAATTGGCAAAGTGATGCTGTGGCAGGGTATATGGGGCAAAATAACATGTAATATGAGGACCATGACACTGGCTAGTTCTGTGGGGCAAAGTGACAGTGTGGTATGTTCTGTGGGGCATTGACACTGTGGCATGCCAAATCGTGTAGGTGCAATATGAGTGCAAGCCAAGTGTTGTGGGTGCAATATAGGAGCATGGCAAGTTCTGTGGGAATGGTATGGTGCTGTGTTAAGTCCTTCAGGTGCAATATGGGTGCAGAGGAAGGGAATAAAAACAAGGAATGAAATATTTCAATAACATCTTTATTACATCTGCAAATAGTTTAATATAATATTAAAACATTCACATGAGTATAAATGCAACTAGTTATAGAGAGAGAGAGAGAGAGAGAGAGAGAGAGAGCGAGAGAGAGAGAGATGTCTGTATGTTTAGATATATATTGTTTTAGAATTGTACAATTGTCACCTCATGGGGCTCCTGTGTGTCGCATAATTAATGGTGGTCCCATTGTGGCATATTTATTGGGCCCCATGTGTGGCATAATTAAGGGGCTCTTTTATGTGGCATTATTATGGGGCGCTTGTGTGTGGCATAACTATGGGGTGCTTGTGTGTGGCATAATTAAAGGGAGCCTGTGTGTGTGGCATAATTAATGGGCCATCTGACTGAGATTACTAAGGAATCTGTTTGGCATGGTATGGCCAAACATGGTATGAGTTACCGCACCCCAACCCTAGTGACGCCTCTGGTCAGCTGCTTCATCAGGGACATGTGATTCACCAAGTTCAGCAGGTAATAAATGCTTGAATATTAACCCTGTCATTGCTGTTCACAGTCTGGCATAAGGTTGTGCAGATAGATGTAAACAGGATGAAAAATGTTGGGTAATCTTGCACTCTAATTCCCACAGTCATTGGTCTTCCTACAACTAATGTGGCCAGTGTATATGAAACCAAAGAAGCAAGAAAATGAAGTATACACATTAGCCACAACACACTAAATGATAGTATCCAATTCAATAAAAATATAAATGTACATGAGGCAGATATATCCCCACTATTCTCTATATATGAAAAATGTATGTTAGTTCAAATGTGACATAAACACTGAATGGGGGTGCAGATATTAAATGCATAGGTACAAGGTTAGAAAAAAGTTTTTTTTTATCATCATAAATAGGGCTTTCTTTTGATACCATTATTTTGATAATAGCATATAATTTGATGTAAAAATAATAATAAAATAGGGTGGCTTGGGATTACCTGATATAGAAACCTATTATAGAGCTACTGCTGTAGCGCGCATAGTAGAGTGGTCGATACCCACTAACAAGCTATGGATTTCACTGAAATAGAGGGTGCTCACTGTACCAATCCCAACAGCAGTTTGGCGTCCAATAACCCAATGAATCATCCTAGACACTGAACACCCGACAGTCTGTCTCACTATCCAGATATGGAAACGGATATCTGCTATGACAGGTTTTCTGGGTAACCCATCCCCTATGTTGACACTTATAGCCAACGCAGAATTCCCACCTGGGCTCTCTCACGCGAATGTGCAACAACTGTTCCGAGATGAATTTCGTTATCCTAGACTAGGACACATGCTTAAAGGTGCCTCTATACGTCCAATAGAGGACCTGACAGGTACACACAACAACACACAACGTAACTTGTATCTATATAGACAACTGAAACACTACGAAACTGGAAGAATCTCTGACTCCTTTTGAGGCAATGTGCGCCACCGACGGACAGGCTACTAATCTCATATCAGATATCCACAAGATCTTGTTGAGTCTAAGGCATAACACAAAGCCATATTTTGTGCATTGCTGGGAAAGGAACTGTAATACAGTATTTACTGATGACCAGTGGGGTAAAATAGCTATTCTTACCCACAAGGGCTCAGTTGCAACAAGAACCCAGGAAAATAGCTATACAATTTTTACACACTGGTACAAGGTTCCTGCTGTCCTGCTCTCCATGTATCCCACAACATCAGATCATTGCTGGAGGTGCCTAATCCACAAAGGGGACTATATTCATATTTGGTGGCACTGTGCCGTTTATGCGCCCATTTTGGGAGGCAGTAATAGACACAATCCAGTTGTTGGATAATTCTGAGTTCTCCCCTACTCCTGAGGCATGTTTATTACACTATACATCAAATCACTCCACAAATATTGGAGATCATTGACAATACACCATCCTAAATTGATGATGCAAAAATATTGGAAGCAGCGACTGGCACCAACATATGGAGTGTGGATGTCCTCAGTGGAACAGACGAGGCTATTGGAGGATATTCTTCTGTCTGCACGCAGGGCCGTCATTAATAGTGATTGGACCCTGCCTCCTCCCCTGCATGCAATCACTCCATCCATCGCAATGTTATCTCCCCCCCCCCCCCCCACACACACACAGAAAACCATAAAAATAAGCACACACACAATTAGACTTTTCTTGCAGTGCGTATTTTTATTGCAGTGTATAAACTGTATATTTGGATACAAAATGTGTATATATGGCTGCAATATGTATACAATCTTATTATGCAACACTACACTACAACTACATACCAAAATGACAAAAATATACACAGATATTAGAGAGCACTTACATATGTTCATATATATTTATAAATATCTATACACATCTCACTCTCTCTCACTAGTTGCATTTATACTTATATGGACTTCTTAATATTATATTCAACTATTTTCATATGTAATAAAAATGTTATTGAAGAGTTGCATTTCCTTTTTTTTATTCCCTTTTTCTGCACCCACATTGCACCTAAAGGACTTAACACAGCCTACAAAGAGAAGCCACAGCATTTGTCATGTACCTATATTGCACCCACAGCACTTGTCATGCACCAACAGCACATGGCTTGCACTCATATTGAACCCAGACATTTTTGCATGCTACAGTGTAAATTTGCCCCAGAGAACATACCACAGTTTCACTTTGTTCCACTGAACTGCCCATGCAGAAAAAAGCCACATTGTCACTTTCCCCCATAGTACATGTTATTTTGCCCCACAGAACATGCCACAGTCACTTTGTCATTGCATATGCAACAGACAGTTTGCCTGTTAAAATATGACACTGTTTGTCCATTAAATATGCCACAGTCTATGTGCCCATCAATATTCCAGTATTATTTTGCCATTAATATGCAGTATTATTTCGCCATTAATATGCCACAGACATTTTTCTCATTTATATGCCAGTCATATTGTGCCATTCAGATGCCAGTAATATTGTGCCATTCAGATGCCAGTAATATTGTGCCAGTCAGAGCCCAGTAATATTGTGCCAGTCAGAGCCCAGTAATATTGTGCCACTTAGAGCCCAGGAATATTGTGCCAGTCAGAGCCCAGTAATATTGTGCCATTCAGAGCCCAGGAATATTGTGTCAGTCAGATACCAGGAATATTGTGCCAGTCAGATGCCTGTAATATTGTGCCAGTCAGAGCCCAGTAATATTGTGCCAGTCAGATGCCTGTAATATTGTGCCAGTCAGATGCGTGTAATATTGTGCCAGTCAGAGCCCAGTAATATTGTGCCAGTCAGATACCAGGAATATTGTGCCAGTCAGATGCCTGTAATATTGTGCCAGTCAGAGCCCACTAATATTGTGCCAGTCAGATGCCTGTAATATTGTGCCAGTCAGATGCCTGTAATATTGTGCCAGTCAGAGCCCAGTAATATTGTGCCAGTCAGATGACTGTAATATTGTGCCAATCAGATGCCAGTGATATTGTGCCAGTCAGAGCCCAGTAATATTGTGCCAGTCAGATGCCTGTAATATTGTGCCAGTCAGAGCCCAGTAATATTGTGCCAGTCAGACGCCTGTTATATTGTGCCAGTCAGATGCCAGTAATATTGTGCCAGTCAGAGCCCAGTAATATTGTGCCAGTCAGATTCCTGTAATATTGTGCCAGTCAGAGCCCAGTAATATTGTGCCAGTCAGATGCCTGTAATATTGTGCCAGTCAGCTGCCAGTAATATTGTGCCAGTCAGAGCCCAGTAAAATTGTGCCAGTCAGATACCTGTAATATTGTGCCAGTCAGAGCCCAGTAATATTGTGCCAGTCAGATGCCTGTAATATTGTGCCAGTCAGATGCCTGTAATATTGTGCCAGTCAGAGCCCAGTAATATTGTGCCAGTCAGATGCCTGTAATATTGTGCCAGTCAGATGCCAGTAATATTGTGCAAGTCAGAGCCCAGTAATATGGTGCCAGTCAGAGCTTAGGAATATTGTGCCAGTCAGAGCCCAGTAATATGGTGCCAGTCAGAGCCCAGTAATATTGTGCCAGTCAGAGCCCAGGAATATTGTGCCAGTCAGAGCCCAATAATATTGTGCCAGTCAGATACCAGTAATATTGTGCCAGTCAGAGCCCATTAATAGTGTGCCAGTCAGAGCCCAGTAATATTGTGCCAGTCAGAGGCCAGTAATATTGTACCAGTCAGATACCAGTAATATGGTGCCAGTCAGAGCCCAGGAATATGGTGCCAGTCAGAGCCCAGTAATAGTGTGCCAGTCAGATACCAGGAATATTGTGCCAGTCAGAGCCCAGTAATATTGTGCCAGTCAGATGCCTGCAATATTGTGCCAGTCAGATGCCTGTAATATTGTGCCAGTCAGATGCCAGTAATATTGTGCAAGTCAGAGCCCAGTAATATGGTGCCAGTCAGAGCTTAGGAATATTGTGCCAGTCAGAGCCCAGTAATATGGTGCCAGTCAGAGCCCAGTAATATTGTGCCAGTCAGAGCCCAGGAATATTGTGCCAGTCAGAGCCCAATAATATTGTGCCAGTCAGATACCAGTAATATTGTGCCAGTCAGAGCCCATTAATAGTGTGCCAGTCAGAGCCCAGTAATATTGTGCCAGTCAGAGGCCAGTAATATTGTACCAGTCAGATACCAGTAATATGGTGCCAGTCAGAGCCCAGGAATATGGTGCCAGTCAGAGCCCAGTAATAGTGTGCCAGTCAGATACCAGGAATATTGTGCCAGTCAGAGCCCAGTAATATTGTGCCAGTCAGATGCCTGTAATATTGTGCCAGTCAGATGCCTGTAATATTGAGCCAGTCAGAGCCCAGTAATATTGTGCCAGTCAGATGACTGTAATATTGTGCCATTCAGATGCCAGTAATATTGTGCCAGTCAGAGCCCAGTAATATTGTGCCAGTCAGATGCCTGTAATATTGTGCCAGTCAGAGCCCAATAATATTGTGCCAGTCAGATGCCTGGAATATTGTGCCAGTCAGAGCCCAGTAATATTGTGCCAGTCAGATGCCTGTAATATTGTGCCAGTCAGATGCCTGTAATATTGTGCCAGTCAGAGCCCAGTAATATTGTGCCAGTCAGATGCCTGTAATATTGTGCCAGTCAGATACCAGGAATATTGTGCCAGTCAGAGCCCATGAATATTGTGCCAGTCAGATGCCTGTAATATTGTGCCAGTCAGATACCAGGAATATTGTGCCAGTCAGAGGCCATGAATATTGTGCCAGTCAGATGCCTGTAATATTGTGCCAGTCAGTGCCGAGTAATACAGTAATAGTGTGCCAGTCAATGCCCAGTAATAGTGTGCCAGTCAGTGCCCAGTAATAGTGTGCCAGTCAGTACCCAGTAATAGTGTGCCAGTCCGTGCCTAGTAATAGTGAGCCATGCCAGTGCTCGTTTTAATTTTAATTTTAACCCATCAAACCATATATTTATATATATTCATTTATACCCCATACATTGTAATTCAGGCATAAATTCACAGATTCTGGTATATGTCACTGCCAAACAACCCCCCAATATTTGTTCAGCAACATCTCCCAAGTACAGCGATACCATCCATTTATAGTTTTGTTGGGTTGTTTGGGAGGTAAAAGGCAACATTTGTGAGGTGCGCAACTCAGTGTTCCAACTTGGAATTTTGATATGTAGTCAACCTGCGTCCATATCCTACTTGAGTTATATCTTTGAAGCCAGCCAATGTAATTTACCCCTCACCAAACCATATATTTTTTAAAAGTATACACCCATGACTCCTTGTGGCAAGGGCTCACCAGCCACCGATACATTACTGGATGATGTATCAGAAAGCTGACCAGGGTCAAAATCGAACCCTGAGCCAGCGACCTCAGAATCAGTGCCTAAGCAGTGATCTACAGCAAAGAAGGGGTTAATAGCTCTTAGAAGAGCCTATCTAGTACTGTAATACATTACAGTACAAAGAAATTAATTCATAAAAAAGTGCAGACAACAAAAAATACTGTTGTTGTGCAAGATTACTGCTTGTAAAGTGATGAATGGCAGGGAAGGGGTTAATACACAGGGAATGGCTTTCATAAAATATGACAATTTTATAAAATGTTATTTTATATCACTAATACTGATTTGTCTCTTTCCCTCACAAAAATGTAAGTAAGGAGAGGGAGGCAGATCCAATTTGGTCAGATCACTATTCACTATTCACAAATATTTTTCTGACCAGGCGGATGGTGATGCTCATCTGAGCAATCACCAAACTGGGTTTGCCACTAATTCGCTGTTACTGATCGCTATGTCCTCAGACAGCTGAAAAAAAACAAAAATATTTTTACTTTACACATAACCCCCTAGCGAGTGTGTAAAAAAAATAAAAAATATGCAGACAGATAAAAATTGCTTTAGTGTCAATATCATTGAGCAATCAGTGTTCGACGGTAAGGAAGAGGTTAATAGCTCTTAGAAGAGCCTTTGTAGTACTGTAATAAATTACAGTACAAAAAATGTAACCCCTAAAATATGCACAAACAGCATGATGTGCAATATCACTGCTTATGCAAGTTCTACTTCAGGAAAGGGGTTAAACACAGGGAATGGCTATAAAAAAAGTTTTATTGTATTTTTATTATTTTATTGTACTTTAATTTACTTTTACTACTTTGATCTGTCTCTCTCCCTCACTAAAAAAAAATGTGAGGAGTGAGGTGGTCACACAAGATCGTGCGTTTTTTTGTGTGTTGCTGATTGCCTCAATGTTAAAACTGTGCCTTTAAAACCGGCATTTCAATCGATCCCCGAAACGATCGAAATGCTGATGGGCATTTTTTTCAGTATTGCACGATGCTTCCATGTAGCAATGCTGTTTGAGCACTGAAAGCGGAAACAATCCGCTTTCAGTGCTCGTTTTGGTTCAGTAGGGACTAGGTCCGTCCTGTGTCCTTAACGCCTCACCACACAGGATGGATCTAGCATGTCCGGTGTTGGCAAGTGGTTAATGTGATGTGGTAAAAGGGGGGAATACACATACTGTTAGTAGATTAATTAATCATCTAGAAAAGCTTGCTATTCAAAATCTATATTCAGACCGAGTGGATCCAAAGTGTTCAGATCATAGATCCACTTTGTTTATTTGCGGTCCATATTTTTTGGATGGTTACCTCCTCTCCACTCAGGCTTTATCTGATCCATGCCAATAAACAGAAGTCCATCTGGATTCTGGGCTGTTCCAGTGCAGGGACAGGTTATGTTTCACAGAGCCTTTGCTGATGTTTTTAACATGTTCGTTCAGTCTCTTATTATATAAGGGTCTGGTGGTGCGTCCTACATACTGTTTATGGCATGGACACTCCAGTCGATGGATGACACCTTTAGTCCTGCAGGTAATCACTTTTCTAATTCGTATTCTTTACCGGTGACTCTGCTACAAAATGCTGTTTGTTTTCTTGGAACAGAGTACATGCATTGCAACGACCACATTTATAAAACCCATTGGTTAGACCAAAGGTGTTATTATGATTAGTCGCTTGGGGTGGTCTATATGTGGGGGCTAAAATCTATTTAAAATTTAGTGCTTTCAAATAAATGAACCTCAGGTCTTTGTCAATGAGGGTAATCAAAGTGGGTTCTCCCTTCAGGACATTCCAATGTTTTTTAATGATATTTTTTGCTTGAGTTTTCGCTATGTTCAGAAATGCATGTAAACAGATTGTCCTCATTTTGTGTTCGGTTTTGTATTATCTGAATGCAACATTGCTGATCTCGGTAATGCTTCTACCTTTGTGATTACTTGTTTTAAAATCGTATTTGAAACATAGAAACATAGAATGTGTCGGCAGATAAGAACCATTCGGTCCATCTAGTCTGCCCAATTTTTTTTGAGTACTTTTATTAGTCCCCTGTTTCCGGTCTTATAGCTAGGATAGCCTTGTGTCTATCCCACGCATGCTTAAAATCCTTGACTGTGTTTACCTCTACCACTTCTGCTGGCAGGCTATTCCATACATCCACAATTCCCCATTCAGTAAAGTAATACTTCCTGATATTACATTTAAATCGTACTTTAAAATTTGAATATCCTTTGCCAGTGATCTTGTATTTCATCTGTCTGAGCTGAATGATTAACTCATTGAGTTCTGTACAATTGCGCTTCAAGCGCCTAAATTGTCCGAAATGGATGTTGTTTAGCCAAGGTTTATAATGGTGGTTTTTATATGGAATTATACTGTTGCAGACCACATTCTGTCTAAAGGTTTTGGTGTGTATTTTGTTCTCTTTAACCCCTTAGTGACCGAGTGCTATGTTGCATTTGATGTGCCTTGAAGACCAGAATTCCATTATTTTTGTCATACGTTTACTGAACTGTGAATTTCTTTCTTTGTGTTCAGTCCACCCACACAAATTATATATCATTTTTTAAAGGACAGATAGGGCTTTCATTTGATACTATTATTTTCATCATATGATATCATTTACTATTAAAAAAATATAAAATAAGATGAAAATATGCCATAAAAAACACTTTTTCTAACTTTGACCTAATTTTTTTTTTTACACAATTACAAATGGTTAAAAAGACCCCATCTATATATTTATAATATTTGTCCTGAGTTTAGTAATATCAATGTTTCCTTGTTTGTCTATGTTTTATTTCACGTAATAGGGCAATAAACAATATTAGTGTTTTTTTTTGTTTTCTAATCATTTTCTTCTACAGTGACTTTTTAACCCCAACCCTAAATTTACCCCAACCCTAAAACTACCCCCACCCCTTAATCTAACCCTTGTAATCATCCGAACCCCCCTGTAACCCTAATTCTGACCCTATTTATGACCCTAACCTTAGATCTAGGTACAGTAGATCTAGGGTTAACTTTTTCCATTTATTTTATTTATTTATTTAATTCATTTTCTATTTTTACCTGCAATATACTTAACTGCCTGTAGGGGCAGTCAAGTAGCGGTTTCAGAGCGACGGAAGAGATTTTTTTTTCTCTCTTCCGTCGCTCTCCTCTGGGCACGCTGTATCGGGGGGGCACAAAAGGTGTTGAATGATGCCTCCATCGAGGCATCATTGCAACGCTCTCACACATAGGCAGTGATCAGCTTTCACTGCCTATGTGTGTTAGCGCGCATACAATCACATTCGAGGTGATCGTATGCGCGCGGGGGAGTCGAGGGGGGGCTGAAAGCCCTCTCAGAGGCTGCTTCAGGACCGAAGCAGCCTCTGAGAGTAGCTACAGACATGTAGTGTTGCGCTAATGAGCGCAACATTACATGAAAACGGAGGACGTATATATACGTCCGAAAAAAAAAAAACTTAAGGACCATGCTTTTCAGGACGTATATATACGTCCGAATGCGTTAAGGGGTTAACATAGATGTCTAAATCCATGAATTATATATGTGAGGTAGAGGCTTTATGTGTAAACATGAGGTGGTAGGGGTTGTTATTAATACGTTCTTCTGGCCAGGGATATCAAAAGATTTGCAGACGTACTGCAGGATATGTGACACATGTCAAAGGATAGGGAAACGGGGGGATCACCCTAAAGCCAAGTTACGGTCCCTACCCATAATCGAAGAGCCATTCTATCAAGTGGCGGTAGACCTGATAGGTCCCCTCAGCAAACCCATCTCCTCCGGTAAACGTTACATCCTCACAGTGGTGGATTACGCCACCAGATACCCTGAGGCTGTGGCGCTCTCCAACATTGAGGCGGAGAAGGTAGTGGAGGCGCTAGTCAGGATCTTTTCCCGAGTAGGGTTTCCCCGGGAAATACTTTCCGATCAGGGAACTCAGTTCACGGCAACTGTAACGCAACAGTTATGGCGGAGCTGTGGGGTAAAACCGTTATTCAGCTCCCCCTACCATACCCAAACCAACGGCCTCTGTGAGCGATTCAACGGCACGCTTAAGCAGATGCTCACAGCGTTCACTAGAGTCCTACGGTCAATGTGAGAAATTTCTACCTCATCTCCTGTTTGCCTACCGGGAAGTACCCCAGGCGTCCACCGGGTTCTCCCCGTTCGAACTCCTATACGGGAGAAAAGTCCGGGGATCCCTGGACCTCATACGGGAGCACTGGGAGGGCAACCCAGGAGAGGAAGGGATCCCAGTCTTTTAGTTTCTCGTACTGCTGGGCCATCATTCACCAGTTGTCTTTATGCGTCCCATTCGATCCCGTCGCTTGCCACCAGTTGTTAAGACCTGCAGTGACTATGGTACTGCTGTCTTATATTCCTTTCCCACTAGCCAAGCATGAGTGATTATAGCTGCAGCCAGGAGTAGAGGAATACTGTAGATGAACGCAGTTTCCAAGACGTTTCTCCCCAGCAAATCGAATATCCCCCAAACATGAGCCCAGACTTCATGAAGTTGAAACAGGAATAACGGTTTTTATTCAAAAAACAACTGGCTTTTATGAGGAATCCTCCTGCAAGAGGAATAACGGTTTTTATTCAAAACACACTGGCTTTTATGAGGAATCCTCCTGCAAGCAATACTGTAGGCAAAAAGCCCGAACACAGAAGAAAAGACTGAATAAAGTCTATTTTCTTCACAATAATAATTTAGTCATTTTGGCTTAATGGCTTTAGAGCAATGCGTTCTTTTTTTGTCAGATTGTCTTGGAATGTTGTTTTTTTGATGGGATGTTCCAGTTGTTGTTTCAGATCTTTCTCCACTAGTTTCTGAAAAGTATTTATATATACTCCCGTTGAAGATCTTCTAAATTCTCTTCTGATGAAGCGGCGACAGAGGTTCCCGTGAAACGCGTAGAGACTACACATTTTGGCTGGAGTCCCCTCTCTGATTGAAGGACACATCTGCTGCCTCCTGATTATTTCTACAACTCCAAGAAAATACGGTCGTATTGTGTAGCTGTACTTCATTTGAATTTTTATGCGCTTTTAACTTATATATCTTGTGAGTCTGATTCTGCACAGCAGGGGTTAATCCAACATTGTTTTTGGTCCTGCACATGTGTGTTTTTCTGTTCTTTTTTTCAGACTAATGTTATTAAATATCACTTTGAAGACAACACAGCCAATATGAATATTATTTGCCTACACTTGTGAGTGCATATATTACCTCAATTACCAGATCCCTCCTGTGTTTATTGCATATTGCACTATTTTGTGTTTTATTTTTTTTTAAAGGAACCCACTATCCTGCGCCATTCTGTTTTTTACCTGTATACTTTATGAGCATTCTGTAGACTTCTTCAGAGGGCTGCACTTAGTGTGGTACCGCAAGTATCATTTGCACCTAGTTTTGCACTTTGTATTCTTTTGCACTACTTTTATCTTTTGCAATTATGTCTGGCCTACCTGCAGAAGTATTGTTGGGGAACGACTTGGGGTGCCTAACTTCGCAGCTGCTCCACCCAGATCCCGCGGGCACCTGCCCCGTGACTACCAGGGCCCAAGCCCGCCGAGCTGTACCGGCACACTCCGAGGAACCTCAGGTCGGGACCGAAATCCCAGTAGTATGCCCTATCCCCGTCCTCTTCTGGGGCACCCCCAAGACTTTGGCCAAGCCCAGCAGTCAGATCCCACCGTAGCAGGTTACAGGAAGGCAGTAGGTACCCCTAAGGAAGGTAATGCCCATGAGAATTTCCACTGGGACAAGGGATTGTTATATAGGGTCACCGGGGGAGTTGGACAGGGGGCAGCCCAAGTTAGAAAAAGACAGCTGGTCGTACCCCGCAAATACAGAGCAGAACTCTTAAAGCTCAGCCATGATATCCCACTAGCCGGACATCTGGGTATCAAGAAAACCAAGGACCGCCTTACCCAGACGTTCTTCTGGCGAGGGATATCAAAAGATTTGCAGACGTACTGCAGGACATGTGACACATGTCAAAGGATAGGGAAACGGGGGGATCACCCTAAAGCCAAGTTACGGTCCCTACCCATAATCGAAGAGCCATTCTATCGAGTGGCGGTAGACCTGATAGAGCCCCTCAGCAAACCCAGCTCCTCCGGTAAACGTTACATCCGCACAGTGGTGGATTACGCCACCAGATACCCTGAGGCTGTGGCGCTCTCCAACATTGAGGCGGAGATGGTAGCGGAGGCGCTAGTCAGGATCTTTTCCCGAGTAGGGTTTCCCCGGGAAATACTTTCCGATCAGGGAACTCAGTTCACGGCAACTGTAACGCAACAGTTATGGCGGAGCTGTGGGGTGAAACCGTTATTCAGCTCCCCCTACCATACCCAAACCAACGGCCCCTGTGAGCGATTCAACGGCACGCTTAAGCAGATGCTCACAGCGTTCACAGAGTCCTACGGTCAATGGGAGAGATTTCTACCTCATCTCCTGTTTGCCTACCGGGAAGTACCCCAGGCGTCCACCGGGTTCTCCCCTTCGAACTCCTTTACGGGAGAAAAGTCCGGGGGCCCCTGGACCTCATACGGGAGCACTGGGAGGGCAACCCAGGAGAGGAAGGGATCCCAGTCTTGCCATACGTGCTGGAGTTCCGGGACCGCTTGCAGGCCCTGACCGGATCTGTTCGGGAGAACCTGCGGGTTGCTCAAAAATGACAGAAACAATGGTATGATCGAGGAGCACGAGATAGGAACCTAGAAGTATGGCAAAAGGTACTAGCCCTCCGACCTTCCAAAAAAGACAAGCTTCAGGCAGCTTGGCTGGGGCTATTTAAAGTGGAGGAACGGATTAGCGACACCCCCTATATTGTAGCCAAATATTCAGATGAAAGGATGAGAAGAGTCTTTCATGTAAACATGTTGAAACCATACTTCGAGAGCTCTGAGGACGTGGCCGCTATCTGTGCCCCGTCCACTGATGACAGTGAAGGGCTCCCCTTACCCGATCTGCTGGCCGCTAACCAAGGTACCTTAGAGCGGGTCGGGCTAGGGGAGAAACTAGACCCCACACAGCAGGCAGACGCAAAACATCTGCTGCGGGAATACGGTGGGCTGTTTTCGGTCCTACCTGGGTACATATCCGCCACAGTGTACTGGGTGGAAACGCATGGGGAGACCCCATTACGGCAGCAGCCATACCGTATCCCGGCAGCAGTGCGGTCCAGCATGTGGAAAGAAATCCAGGAAATGTTAGAATTAGGGGTTATTGAGGCTTCCCAAAGTCCTTGGGCGTCTCCGGTAGTTTTAGTACCAAAACGAGACTCGTTTCTGTATTGACAACCGGAAACTGAACGACCGGACTATCACTGACGCATACCCCATGCCACGGATCGATGAATTGCTCGATCGCATGGCCAGCAGGCACTTTCTAACTACTCTAGACCTGTGCAAAGGATATTGGCAAATTCCGCTAGACCCGGCCGCTATCCCTAAGTCGGCGTTTGTCACCCCATCCGGGCTATACCAATTTCGGGTTATGCCGTTTGGGATGAGGAATGCCCCAGCTAAGTTTCAAAGGACCGACTTCTGGAGGGAATGCAGGACTTTGCATGTGCCTACCTAGATGACATTGCCATCTATAGCGGCACATGGGAGGCCCACCTGATGCATTTAGCTACGGTCTTTGGGAAGTTACAAGAAGCCGGCCTCACTCTGAAACCCGAGAAGTGCCATGTGGGCATGGCAGAGGTTCAATACCTAGGGCATAGAGTGGGGTCTGGGAAACAACGCCCCGAACCGGCCAAAGTAGAGGCCATAGCCAATTGGCCCCAGCCCCGCACCAAGACACAGGTATTGGCTTTCCTAGGCACAGCAGGGTACTATAGAAAGTTCGTCCATGAGTATAGCACCCTAGCAAAACCCCTCACCGACCTGACCAAAAAGGCCCTACCCAAGCAGGTAGCATGGTCCCCGGAGTGTGCAACAGCGTTCCAGAGACTTAAAATGGGTTTGAGCGAAGCTCCAGTATTGGCGGCCCCAGACCCTAATAAAACATTTCTCGTCCATACAGATGCCTCCATGTTTGGGCTGGGAGCCGTGCTGAGTCAAGTGGGGAAAGATGGCATATCTCAGCCATAAGTTGTTACTACGTACCTTTATGGCCGTGCTTTTACCCTACTCACTGACCACAATCCCCTCATTTGGCTCAACAGAGTTTCTGGAGACAATCCCCGGTTGCTGCGCTGGAGTTTAGCGTTGCAGCCCTATAATTTTACACTGCAATACCACCCGGGCAAGCAGAACGGCCATGCGGATGGGCTTTCCCGCCAAACTTGCATATATAACTATGCCACCCGGACATCCCCTAGCCAACCCGGCAGGGTCTAGGCGGGTATGCCGACCCATATATCTAAGGGGGAGAATTGTGAAGAAAATAGACTTTATTCGGTCTTTACTTCTGTGTTCGGGCTTTTTGCCTACAATATTGCTTGCAGGAGGATTCCTCATAAAAGCCAGTGTATTTTGAATAAAACCGTTATTCCTCTTGCAGGAGGATTCCTCATAAAAGCCAGTTGTTTTTTGAATAAAAACCGTTATTCCTGTTTCACCTTTCATGAAGTCTGGGTCATGTTTGGGGGATATTCGATTTGCTGGGGAGAAACGTCTTGGAAACTGCGTTCATCTACAGTATTCCTCTACTCCTGGATGCAGCTATAATCACTCATACTTGGCTAGTGGGAAAGGAATATAAGACAGCAGTACCATAGTCACTGCAGGTCTTAACAACAACTCATTGCGGTTCCCCCTGATGAGCTGTGCTTGGACTTGCAGCTGTGCTCGGACTTGCAGCGGGATACTACCTGTTAGATGAGGCCATTATGACTGTCCTCAGTCTGACAGGGAAAATGTAGCCAATGCTCAAATCGAGAACCAGCTACATTTTACGGAATCATGCTGTGCATGAACTTCCGGGTTTGGGCACGCCTCCGTGATGTCACAAATGACATTGGAAGGTATTGCAATCTTTTGGCAGGGGGCCACATGGTCTGAACGGGTCCTTGCCATTGTGTTCCTGGCTACCGATCAACTTGTCGACCTGGTTGCGTCGTCTTATGTGTCACTAAGGGGTTAATAGGATTTTTTTTTAGAGTGTGGAGATAGTTTATGATGAAGTACAGCAGTCTGGAATTCCTCAAGCAGTTTTCTGTGGTTTTTTTTTTTTTTTAAATTGCACTAAGTGACCTACTAAAATCTTGAAAGCAGTTCTAAGTATTCATCATTTTTTCTACACAGTCTGGAAACTGAGTGTTGATTTTATAAAGGCACAAAGATACTACAACTAAAATAGATAATGACTGGGTTAAAATGGTGCAACCATAGCAATGTAAACCAGTAGTTATGACCATTTTAATTATTAAATAGGAGTGGCACCTGATTGGCTGACAGACTACACATGATTTAGCTAAACTAGAAAAATGGTCAGAGCAGTGGCAACTGACATTTAATGTGGACAAGTGCAAGATTATGCACCTTGGGCGTAAAAACCCAAAAGCAGAATATAGACTATTTGGTACAGTCCTAACCTCAACATCTGAGGAAAGGGATTTAGGAGTAATAATTTCAGAGGACTTAAAGGTAGGTAGGCAATGCAATAGAGCAGCAGAATGCTAGCAGAATGCTTGGTTGCATAGGGAGAGGTATTAGCAGTAGGAAGAGGGAAGTGCTCATGCCATTGTACAGAGCACTAGTGAGACCTCACTTGGAGTATTGTACGCAGTACTGGAGACCGTATCTCCAGCAGGATATTGATACTTTGGAGAGAGTTCAGAGAAGGGCTACTAAACTGGTTCATGGGTTGAAGGATAAAACGTACCAGGAAAAGTTAAAGCATCTTAAAATGTATAGCTGGGAGGAAAGACGTAACAGGGGGGATATGATAGAAACATTTAAATACATAAAGGGAATCAACACAGTAAAGGAAGAGAGTTTATTTAAAAGAAGAAAAACTACCACAACTAGAGGACATAGTCTTAAATTAGAGGGGCAACGATTTAAAAGTAATATCAGGAAGTATTACTTTACTGAGAGGGCAGTGGATGTATGGAATAGCCTTCCAGCAGAAGTGGTAGAGGTAAACACAGTCAAGGATTTTAAGCATGCGTGGGATAGACACAAGGCTATCCTAGCTATAAGACCAGGAACGGGGGACTAAAAAAAATTGGGCAGACTAGATGGACCGAATGGTTCTTATCTGCCGACACATTCTATGTTTCTATGTTTCTATGTGGAGACGTCCAGCGGGGGATACGGAGCAGCAGCCAGGAGGTAAGTGATGGGGAAGGGGGGAGGAATAACGAGCAGGGTTCTGACTGGCACAATATTACTGGACTCTGAATGGCACAATGTGACAGGGCTCTGACTGGCACAATATTACTGGGCTCTGAATGGCACAATATTACTGGGCTCTGACTGGCACAATATCACTGGGCTCTGAGTGGCACAATATCACTGGGCTCTGACTGGCACAATATTACTGGGCTCCGAATGGCACAATATTACTGGGCTCTGACTGGCACAATATTACTGGGCTCTGAATGGCATAATATTACTGGGCTCTGACTGGCACAATATTACTGGGCTCTGAGTGGCACAATATCACTGGGCTCTGACTGGCACAATATTCCTGGGCTCTCAATGGCACAATATTACTGGGCTCTGAGTGGCACAATATTACTGGTATCTTACTGGCACAATATTACTGGGCTCGACATGGCACAATATTCCTGGTATCTGACTGGCACAATATTCCTGGGCTCTCAATGGCACAATATTACTGGGCTCTGATTGGCACAATATTACTGGTATCTTATTGGCACAATATTACTGGGCTCGACATGGCACAATATTCCTGGTATCTGATGGCACAATATTCCTTGGCTCTGAATGGTACAATATTCCTGGCAAATTGGCTGAGAGAGAGAGAGAGAGAGAGAGAGAGAGAGATGTCTGTATGTATAGATGTGTATTGTTTTAGACTTGTACAATTGTCACCTCATGGGGCTCTTGTGTGTTGTATTATTAATGGCGGTCCCATGTGTGCATAATTATGGGGCGCTTGTGTGTGGAATATTTATTGGGCCCCATGTGTGGCATAATTAAGGGACTCTTTTGTGTGGCATAATTAAGGCACTCTTTTGTGTGGCATAATTATGGGGACTCTTTTGTGTGGTATAATTATGGGGCACCTGTGTGTGGCATAATTAATTGGGCAGAGGTGAGACATAAATAGTGGGGCTCTGGTGTGGCATAATTTATGGAGCTCTGGTGTGGCATAATTTATGGGGCTCCGGTGTGTGGCATAGTTATGGGGCTCCTGTGTGTGGCATAGTTAATAGGCCATCTAACTGGCATTACTAAGGAATCTGTTTGGCATCGTATTGGAGGAAATCCAGGGGGGTGACACCATGAGTTTCTGCACCGGGTGACACCACCCCAAGTGATGCCCCTGATGCAAAGTACAGCCCGACAATCTGTAGAATCCATATACTCACAGACACAATCCAGTTAATTAATCATGGCAGGTCCTATGAGATCTCCACCCTGAATAATTAATTGGATTCTGAATAATTAATTGGATTCTGTCTGTGATTATATCCATCCTACATACTGCCGGTCTACACTTTGCATGGTCTTTCTGCAGCATGTGGAACAAATATGTGCCTGGAAACATGGCCGATGTTGGCAACTATGAAATTAGTTCCCCCAGCATGTTTAAAAAAACTCCAAAGTCTCTATGTTATTACACTTTGAGTACTATAATACACTTTATTTTAAACTTTAAAGTAAATAACCTTACTCTCTCAATGGTTGAAAGTGCTAAAGCCACTTTACTAGCCTTCCTGATTTACACTTCTCACATGACTCTGCAAGTCATACTTGCTAATATTTTAAATGTTACACAATGCTGGTGGCAGAATTTAGTTTCTTCTGTAAATTACAATGTTTGATATTTCTGGTGCTTAAAACAAACTATGTCATCTAAACATTATTTAAACAGTGATTGTTGAGAATAAATAATTATTAAAAATGTTAAATGTGTCTGTGGTGTTTCCCACATATTCATCAGCTGTGGCTTGATATGCAAATCAACTACTTTTAAATGGGAAATTTTCAATTTGGATATCAAGCCACTAGGTGATGTCATAAGCCAGAGACACCACACACACACACACACACACATTTAAGACACATTTCCCCCTTAATTTATGCATTTACTTGCTAATTTGTTTACACAATGTACAGATCAGTGTTCATAATTTTTTATTCTCTACATTCGCAGAATAAGGCGTTTAGGCAGACAGATTCCCTTTACGTTTTAAAAGGGACTCTATCAACTACAGTTCTTTATACTGTGAATGTAGAGAACAAAACATCATCAAAATGATTCCTAGATTGGCAGTTTTGTGAGAAAATGTATACATTAAGAGAAAAATGTGTTTCAAAAAGGTCACTGTTGATTGATATAAAACTGAATTACTTTTAATTGAACAAAGTAATTTGAATATCATACCACAAGGTGATGATATAAACAGGAGGTACCAAAGAAAAATATAAAACTATTGTTTTTTTTCCTTTTAATGTATGTATTTGCTTGAATTTCTGCTAACACAATTAACAGAACATTTTGATCATTGTTTTTTTCACTGTACAAACACTGAGTTGATAGAGTCCCTTTAATTATTCTGGTACAACTATGTAAAGCTCTGTCCTGTGAACAATACAAGCATTCAAATAGCTGGAACATTTGTAAAATGCATTGTGAAATGCAGAACATTTTTCAAAATACATCTAACCCATACAGATGTGAATTGTTCTTTTGCTCTAATAGTGCTAAGGTACACCTGCAAATAGGAACACTGATGTTTTTCATCATCCCTAGGTGGACCTTTAGGAAAATCATTATATAATAATTAAAGGGGGTGCTCCCTATTCTCATGAAAAGTGTTAGTTGTAAATTAATGTGACATGTGAACAACATAGAAAAAATAGTAACAGAGAAAATAAAATAATTAACTTATTGAAATTAAAAAGGACTTTTGAACTAGTGGCTTTGATCTTGAGGGTTACTGTTTTAGAGAGAAATGTCTAATAATGAGTTTCAGCAGATAGTGACAAAACATTTTTTTTTGTCAATGAAAAAAAAAGCTAACCTAGATAATTATGACAGTATGAAATCCAGTATCTTAGCAACCAGGGATAAAATAAATTCAAAATTAGCTGGGATCTTAACTAATGGAACCCTGGGTTTTCTGGAGAGACTATGTGTGAAAATGATACAGGGGTGATTGGTAAAAGACTAGGATATAAATTAAATGTTTTCTAGGCTGGAGGATTCTGTCTCCATGGTAACCCCATCAGCACCATTGCAAAGAGAACCCCATTGTCAGTAAATTTCTGTAAATGTTCATGCATCTATTAGCAGTGTAGAAATTTGCAATACAAAAAAAGACATTTATGTAGCATTTAGTAATAAATAAATATACAGAGTAATGCAGAGCGATAAATGTATCTATCTTTAAAGCATAAAAGTTGATGTGCTACACTGATAAACAATGAAACAGCTACACAGATATGGGTGAATGTAAAAACATACACATTCAGTGACACACAGGAGCAGAGTAAAGTATAGCTGCAGAAGAATGAACCCAGACAGATTTTAGTAGAAACACCTTCAGTCATAAAGAAACATACACATTTTAGACTGAATCATATATATTTTACAAAAGAATGCATATGGAAGTGCGTAAACATTTATACCTTCACAAAGTCTAATTATTAGATTAGAGCTTCTTAAAAAATGCCTTTTTAACCGAAGACACTAAAAAAAAAATTATAATTTTATTTGAAAGCATATGAGGAAATCCCTGTTTATAAATGCACTCAGGGCCATTTCTTCTGACTTCCATTCTCTGGCGAACAAATGGATACTATAGCAACTAAGATCCATTGGAAACGCCTAAGGAAAAGGTTGCCTGGTTGAAAATTCTGCAATAATAAAGGCAATGGTGGACATTTTTTTCCATTATCCCCAATGTACCTGAATATAAAAGAATAGGATTGGGATTCCTATACTTGTGTCAAAAAGACTACAAACAATATATCAATTAATTTGATGTAAAACCACATTAATCTTTCTTCTGTATTGTTTAAGTATAATTATACGAAAACAAATCATGTCATGGGGAATCAGGTTAAGCCCTTAAGAGGAATTATCCAATATTGTAAAGTCTTATACCCAGGGAGGTAATCTGACCCACTACAGTACAATTTCATTCAATTTTAATCATGATGTAGTTCCACCAATTACAGTTAGTTCTGGCTGAATATGTAAAGTATTACAAATGAAAGCGTTATACTCAATGCCTTAAAATACAGCATCCTCTGTACTGTAATATGCAATTCTCCATTTTTAACTAAAGCTTTAGGGCCACAGGTCTGCATGATAGTCACCTTTATTCAGACCACCTAAGCTTATTGAAGTCTCTGACAATCATATCTGTACCACACAACAATAAAGACATTCTGCAAAGTTCCTTACTCAAAAAGTTAGTCTAACTCAAAACACAGTAGTCTTAGAGGTTATCACCATCACCTTATAAATATCAGTGGAGGGCAGCCTTACACTAATTTATAGTCTAATGTCAGTGTCACTCATAAGATGCAACCTTACTAATTTTAATGAAGCTACACTATAACAGCTCCTCACGTACGTAGCATAATACAATCTCAAACATTGCTTAGGTCTTCAGTTGATGTAAAAAGGCACGTTCAACTCTCAGCCAGGTTAACCCTTTTGTTACCATTAAAGTATTTATTCCTCAACAGCTGTTCCAGGCTTTTCCAATGATTGTATCAAAACATCCTGAACATCGGTCTATTCACCTTTACTGTCCCCAGTGCAATTTTTCAGAGAGGTCCCCAGTCTTAGCTATATTATATACTCACTCTAACGTCAATGAAGGGATTTTAAGCTTGTCTCTCCTGGATTTCATGGCTGTTTGGTGATGATTCCTTCTTGCAATCTTGCTCACTCCGTTTGTTTTTTGCCTTATGTTATCTGCACAGCCCGAGATAATAAGTATACTAAGGCACAGCTGGCCAAAGGGGAGGGAAAAAAAGAGGGAGGGAGCATATGTGTACAGACTGAGTAATGCAAATTTGCAATGGATTCTATTTGTGTTCGTGTATGTGTAGAGTGATCACATCAATAGTTTTATCAGAGTTCTTGTTTGTCTCTCTCCCCCATGTCCAGTCATTATGACAGATATAAAACGGATGGCAAATAAGAGACATTTTCAGTGTTTAGAAACAAAGCTTTGCCATTGTAACACAGTTTGTGGTTGATAATGTGTTTACAGTGCTGTACATTTTGTGTGCTTGTTTATTTTTGTTTCTTTCTGCTTGGATATCAAATGTTTGCAAAAAGGACAACCAGATTTCACGTAATCAGTAGTTATACTGATGTATTTACAAAATATAATGTGAATGTAGAAATATAAACTATTCTTGGGGCTATTCACAACTCCAGAAATGTAGAAAAAGGGCATATCACTTACATTTCATCTTGCACATTTAACCCAACAAATATGTATCAACTAAAGGAGCGCTATAAATGAATAAAAACAAATAAACATAATAATAAAAAGAATAATCAATATAATGAACAAATACAAGCAAACATAGTGCTATATGTATAATAAGCAACAAGTTAAATATGTCAAGGTCAATCTTCATAGAATTCACAAGAATAGAGCAATACACTTCTCACAGGTCACCAGAGAAACTCTCAAAACACTAGTTCCCAGTAGTATAGGGTTCAGCGGGATCCATTCAATACATAAGAACAAAACAAAGAAATACAACCCAATAGTGCAGATCAATTATATTTCATTTAGTACACGACAAATACTGAGGCTTACTATGTAAAAAGTTATATAAAACCCCCAAACAGCGCATATCAAATAACACACACAGGAACCAGCAACCATACACCACCATACAGTTCTCCAGGGAAGCTTGCCCATAGAACAATTTTTCGGGGGAAGCATGACATTTCACCAGTTCCGGCTTCTTAAAAGTGCACACCACATGTTCAAATAATGGATCCATAACTACGCTTCTCACACCGTTCACACCGTTCATCCCCATCAAAACTCGGTGTCCATCGCCTCCCCGAATTTCCCCAGGACCCCTAACACATAATGCCCCTCCATTATTTTTAGTGGGTTTGGGAGCCTCCCTATCCCCAATAATATTGCCAGGGCTAGGAGCCTGCTTAATAGAGAGCAGACTCAGACTTACCATCACAGGAAGAGTGGTATTTCAAAAGAGAGTAGGAGGCATCTGACTGGCTTACTGTCACCTAATCAGAAGCCTTCCTGTCCTGGTTTAAAAAAAACGAGTTAGCCAATTACCTGATTTTACTAATAAATTATGATTGATAAAGATACAGAGGCGAGTATTATGCTTGTCTCTTTCTTTATTTTTCCTCAGCAGCAAAGAGAATGCATAAAAAATTTAACCAATAAGAACATTCCAAACATATTACTTCCCTCCCCTCCCCTATAAAGTCCAGTGTAACAGGAAATACATCCTCTTTCTTTGTGTGAAAAAAAAAAAAAATCCAACCAGAACAAACTCCAACCGAAAACATCTCTGAGAAATTCAACCAGAACGTGCATGTAATTGTGCAGAACAATGGAAAGGCATAGTGTCTGGTGCCCGGCCACTGCTGGAGAAAATAATCCATTGCCAGAGCATCTGGGTCCGGTCTCCAATTGTAAAACTGAGGTAGTTGAGAATTCAGACAGGAGGTGAAGAGGTCGATATTCAGAGGACATTGGTGATGAAAATGGTCTGGTGGAGTCTCCAATCGCTGGAATCTGTGAAGTGATGGGAGTTCCAGTCCACATCTGTATTGGATAAACCCGGAATGTGTTCTGCCTTCACCAATATATTTTGTGCCAGGCAGAAACGCCAAAAGTTCGTTGCTTGGCGGGATAGAGTCAGGGACCTCGTGCCACCCAGGTGGTTGATGTAGTGAACTGCTGAGGTGTTGTCTAAGCAAAGAAGGATGGAAAAATGTTGAGATGTTCGTGTGAAACTTCGCCGCAAATTTTCCGGCTAGGAGTTCCAGGCAATTGATATGTAAACCATTTCCGTGATGAGACCAAAGTCCATCTGTGGATGAGGGACCGCATTGAGCTCCCCATCCGAGCAGACTTAGGTCTGAATCCACTATTAGTTCTGGAACCATGCCGAAGATCGCTCTTCCGTTCCAGCCCTCCATGTGGGTGAGCCACCACAAAAGTTCCTCTTCTGCTTCATAGTCCAGAGGAACCGCATGATCGTACGTCATCCCATGGCGCAAGGAGTGGATCTTCAGTTGTTGAAGTGCCCGGTAGTGAAGAGAGCTGGGAAAAATGGCTTGGATGGACGCCGACAGTAAACCGATGACCCAAGGCAGGTGTCTTAACGTAATCAAGATAGTGATAACACTTTCCTGATTTCTTTCTTGAATGATTTCACCTTCGGGAGATGTACTGACCCGTGGGTCAAGTTGATATCGAACCCCAGGAACTCCATATTTCGAGATGGGATGAGGATAGACTTGTCCTCATTGACCAAGAATCATAAATCCTGGAGAAGGTATATGGCCCAATTTAGATGGATATGCAGTGTCTCTATTTCTTGAGACATAATCCACAAGTCGTCTCCTGAGGAAACCCATAACTGGTTTCAGCAGTTTGGTGAAGCAACACGGGGCGGATGAAAGTCCGAATGGAAGGCAAGTGAATTACCAAATCTCTTGGTTCCAGGTGAACTGCAAGTAACGCTGCTGATTCATGGTGACTGAAACTGTTAAATATGCGTCCTGGAGGTCTAGCTTCACCATCCAGTCTCCCAGCAGAAGCAAGTTCCTTAGGCAGTGAATACCTTGCATCTTGAAGTGCTGGTACACCACAAATGCATTTAAAGTTTGAAGATTGATTACTGGGCCTGCCACCTACTTTTACAGGGAAAGAATGGTGAGTTAGATTCACCAGTACTCATCATAAAGTCATCTCGACTGATAGGAACCTCTGGCGCCACTGCTCTGTCAAGGTCTGCTCCTTTGCGGGAAGAACGTAGTGGAAGCAGGTTTGTGGTCCAAGAAGGACATTCTGGAATTCCCAGGGCCTCTGGATCCCCGAAACGGACCCCTGGTGCCATGGCCGGGTAGACGGGCCCTGAATCTTAATACTGAAGACCCGCTTCATGTTAGATTGAGCCTTGTCCAGTGAAGTAAAAGTTTGCACGAAAGACCCCAGCTCTTTGACAAAATTGTCCCCAAAAAGCATGCCTTTTGTCAGTAGAGGGGCCGGTTTCAACCATTTAAAATATCTTGGCACAAGGACCTTTTCCTGGCATATTCTGAGTGAAAAATCCAACCCATTCTTGGCCTTCCAGCCATAGCCGTGCCCATCTTTTGTTTTTTGGAGGCATGTGTCTGAGCGTGGTGAATTTTGTAGGTGGTTTTACGGCCAGGACCAGTAAGTAATGCATTCAGTAACAGGCAGCTAGTATATTAAGTGTAAGGCAGGAAGTAACCTTTAGGAATCAATAGATGCTCTTGTAGCTGAAAAAAACGGGACAGCAGTGACACTTGTAGCAGCACTAATGGAGAGTGAATGGGAGCAGTGAGCTAAAATGGCCACCGCGCTAAATTATCCGGTGGGCTCCGGTAAAATGGCTGCCGTGAGCAAGAGCACGGTGTGGATAGGAAGGACCACCCCCAAGATGGCCACCGTGATGTGCAATGCGCATGCGGGGGGCTATCCTTATAGACGGCTTCAGTAAAATGGCCGCCACCATGTGGTGTGTGCAACTGCGATGGGCCAGAAGACCGTGAAAAACTGCTCTGAGAAAATGAAAAAGAAGCATGCAAGTAGCGGTGAGCAGGGAACACAATAGGGTGAGCAAAATAACGGTATAGATCTATAGACCAGTGTAAGTGGGGAGAGGAGGGGGACACAACAGACCCCAGAGGATGGGTGGAGAGGAAAAGTATTAATGCAGTAATGTATTAACGGGCAGACATCCAAACAGTACAAAAAACGGATAACCCCTAATGCAATTAAAATTCACAAATACAATACAAAGGCATATACAATTACACTATGACCAAATATGATAACAGCATCAGTATGTAAATGGTACTGATGTATTTCCTGTTACACTGGAAATACACTGGAGGGGAGGGAAGTAATATGTTTGGAATGTTCTTCTTGTTTCCATTTTTTATGCATTCTCTTTGCTGCTGAGGAAAAATAAAGAAAGAGATAAGCATAATATGAGCCTCCATGTCGTTATAAATCAAACCCCTTCTTCTGTCTTTTAAAATATCAGCACTCCCAGGCTTTCCAATTTTTTTTTTTTTTTATAGATGACCCCTTTCCTTGGCTGGAAGATGAGCATCCATGGCATTGCGAATTGCCCTGGTCCCTCGATACATGTACATTTTTACTTGAAGGCACCATTTGTGTGCCAGGGGAATGGGCAGTGATTTTCACTGCCCACTCTCATGACACTCAAAGATGTTTTTTTAGATTGTCCCCCTCTATCTGGGCCAAGGTAGGGTTCATTTTATTTATTTTATTATGTAATGTGTGGATCGTGGGATGGCCCCAGGATAAGGATGTTGTAACGCACAGGGACCCAGATGGAAATAGACCCTGAGTGCCCAAGATCATGAGCTAAAATGCAGGGGTTAATACACAGGGCCCAATGCTGGGCAGCTGCACTTATCTGGTAGTTTGGGGCTTGTGCAGTTAAATGTAATTTGTTTAGTTGATTCTTATATATAACTGATTATTTCCATTTCCTTTAATTCATTTTCCTCCTAAATTCATTCCGCAGAGGGTGAATCTTTTCTTCTGATCTTACGTGGAGACTTTGGTGTTAACTCCTCTGGAGGGGTTCTTGGACTTTCAGATGAAAATGTTTTTAACCCCTTAGTGACATGACTTTTTTGGCTTGTCCGACGCTTGGTGGCATGGGCTGTTAACATTTCTGAGTTGTTTGTGTATTGCTGTAATTTATTTCTCTTTCCCATTTAGTGTACCCACGCAAACTATATTTTGTTTTTATCATTATAAAAAGGGCTTTCTTTTCATACCATTATTTTGATAATAGCATATAATTTGATATAAAAAAAATTAAAAAAAATATGGCAAAAAATGATTTTTTTTTACTTTTATTTTAAAAATCGTATACACTTCTACAACAAAAAAACACTGCTAAATAGTTTCTAATATTTGTCCTGAGTTCAGAAATAGCCCATGTTTTATGTTTTTGTGCTTTTTTTATTCATGTTACAGGGCCAGAACTATAACTAATGCAAAGCTATTTCAAAATCCTTTTTTTTTTCTTCAAAATTAGCAATAGTGACATTGTAACACAGTTATCTGTTCTAAATGCATGAATGTACCCCCACATGTACATATTTTTGAAAACTAGACAACTCAGGGCATTTAACTTGGGGTATCTTGACACTTTTCATGTAGCCATTTTACAACCAAACTTTGCCAAAGTTTGCAGCAAAAAGAAAAATTGTGATTTTTCACATAGATTGCAATTTAGGTAAACATTACCAGAAAATGTTAAGGGGTATTGCCAAATAACACCTCAATATGTGTTCAGCAACATATCCTGAGTACAAGGATAGCACCCATGAATATGTTGGTTAGGTCATTTGGGGGTTAAAAGGCAAAATTTGAGAGGTGTACCTTTTGGTTTTCCAACTTTGAATTTTGACATGCAGAAAACCTGTGCCCATGTCCCATTTGGTACATTTATGAAGCCAGTGTATTTTACCCCACAAAACCATATATTTTTGAAAACTAGACATCCTAAGGTTCTACCTTAGTTCTACCAACAGCCTTTGTCAAATTTTTGGTTAGTAATTTTTCAATGTTTTATTTCCACATACATTGCACTTCAGGCATGAATTTACAGATACTGTTATGTGTCAATGCCAAACAACACCTCAATATGTGTTCAGCAACATCTCCTGAATACAGGGAAAGGCCACATTTGGGGTGGTGCACATTTCCAACTTGGAATTTTCCATTTGGGACACTTTTGAAGCCTATCAAAGTATTTTACCCCTTCAAACCATATATTTTAGAAAACTACACATCCTAGGGTATTTAAAAATGTTGTATTTTAACACTTTCCATGTCCTAATTCTACCACTAACCTATGTCAAATGGTTGGGATGTTTTTCACACACATTGTAGTTCAGGCATAAATTTTCAGACTCTGGTATTTGCCACTGCCAACCAACACCTCAATATGTGTTCAGCAACATCTCCTGAGTACAGGGAAACCACTCATGCATAGGTTTGTTGCTTTTTTTGGGGGGCTAAAGGGCAAAATTTGGGATGTGCGCATTTCCAACTTGGAATTTTGACATGTAGGTCAGCCTGCGCCCATATTCCATTTGGAACATTTTTGAAGCCGGCCAATGCATTTTACCCCATCAAACCATATATTTAGGGAAAATAGACATCCTGAGGTATTTCAAATGGTGTTATTTTAATACTGTATATCTACAAATTCTACCACCAGCATTTGTCAAAGATCGTGATAGTACATTTTTGGAGTTGGAGTTTTTGTTTGTTTCCACATACATTGTACTTCAGGCATAAATTAACAATTTCTGGTATATGTCACTGCCAAACAACAACATTCATGTATAGGTTTGTTGGGTTGTTTGGGGGGTTAAAAGGCAACATTTGTGAGGTACGCTTCTCAGTGTTCCAACTTGGAATTTTGACATGTAGTCAACCTGCGTCCATGTCCTATATGGGATATATCTTTGAAGCCAGCGAATGTAATTTACCCCAACCAAACCATATATTTTATAGGTAGACAATCATGACTCCTTGTGGCAAGGGTTCAGCAGCCACCGATACATCACTAGATGATGTATCAGAAAGCTGACCAGGGTCAAATCAAACCCTGAGTCAGTGACCTCAGAAGCAGTGATCTACAGCAAAGAAGGGGGTTAATAGCTCTAAGAAGAGTCCAACTAGTACTGTAATATATTAATGTACAAAGAAATGAATCCATAACAAAGTGCAGACAACAAAAAATACTGTTGTTGTGCAAGATTACTGTTTATATAGTGATGAATGGCAGGGAAGGGATTAATACACAGGGAATTGCTTTCATAAAACCTTATAATTTGATAAAATTTTATTTTATATCCCTAATACTGATCTGTATCTTTCCCTCACAAAACTGTAAGTGAGGAGAGGGAGGCAGATCAAAATTGGTCAGATCAATATTCACAAATATTGAACTGACTAGGCGAATGAAGACGCTGATCTGAGCAATCATCAAACCGCCTTTGCCACCAATTCGCTGTTACTGATTGCTATGTTCTTAGACAGCTTAAAAAAAAATATATATATTTTTACTTTACACTTAACCCCCTAGCGCAGGGGTGCCAAGTTTTTTCTTCAGTGGGCCACTTCACCAGAAATGCATGTGTGCGTGGGCCGCATTCATTTTTCATTGAGAGAAAATTATATAATATATATCATATTCATTATTTATATTCATACAAATACAAAATTCACATTAATGTGCATTGTGTGAGTGTATTTCAGACTCCACAGCAATAAAACTCACTGTTTCACAATAAGGTTAAAAAACTCACGTTAATTACACACACACAGTCACACTTATACATTCACTGCCACAAATAAACACACAGTCACACATATAAACACAGTCACCGTTACACACAGAAGCACACCCTGACACACTTACACAGACATCCGTACACACATGCACAAACATCCATACACACACACTCCCTTCCACACACACACACAGACTCCCTTCCAAACACAGACTCCCTTCCACACACAGACAGACTCCCTTGGACTCCCTTGCACACACAGACTCCCTTGCACACACACAGACAGACTCCCTTGCACACACACAGACAGACTCCCTTGCACACACACACACACACACAGACAGACTCCCTTGCACACACACACACACACACACACACACAGACAGACTCCCTTGCACACACACACAGACATAGTCACTAGCACACACAGACATAGTCCCTAGCACACACACACACACACACACACACACACAGACTCCCTTGCACATGCATACACAGACAGACTCCCTTGCACACACACAGACACAGACACAGACTCCCTTGCACACACAGACAGACTCCCTTGCACACACAGACATAGTCCCTTGCACACACACACACAGACTCCCTTGCACACACACACAGACAGACTATCTTGCACACACACAGACAAACACCCTGGCACACACACACACACACAAACTCCCTTGCCCACACACACACAGACTCCCTTGCATACATACACACAGAGAGACTCCCTTGCACACACAGACAGACTCCCTTGCAAACACAGACATACTCCCTTGCACATGCACACACAGACTCCCTTGCACACACATGCACACACAGACTCCCTTGCACACACACACACACAGACTCCCTTGCACACACACACACACACACACAGACAGACTCCCTTGCGCACACACACAGACTCCCTTGTACACACACACACAGACAGACTCCCTTGCGCACACACACAGACAGACTCCCTTGCACACACACACAGACAGACTCCCTTGTGCAAACACACACACACAGACAGACTCCTTGCACACACACACACACAGACAGACTCCCTTGCACACACACACACAGACTCCCTTGCGCACACACACACACAGACTCCCTCTCGCACACACAGACAGACTCCCTTGCACACACACACAAACAGACTCCCTTGAACACACACACAGACACCCTTGCACACACACACACAGACTCCCTTGCACACACACACAGACAGACTCCCTTGCACACACAGACAGACTCCCTTGCGCACACACAGACAGACTCCCTTGCACACACACACAAACAAACACACACACAGACTCCCTTGAACACACACACAGACAGACTCCCTTGCACACACACGCAGACAGACTCCCTTGCACACACACAGACAGACTCCCTTGCGCGCACACACACAGACACACACACAGACTCCCTTGCACACACACACAAACTGCATTGCACACACACACACACACACACTCCCTTGCACACACAGACTCCCTTGCACACACACACACACACACACACACACAGATGTCCTTGCACACGCACACACACACACACACACACACACACACACACACACAGACTCCCTTGCACACACACACACACACACACCCACACATACATACACAGATACCCTTGCACACACACACACACACACACACACACACACACACAGACATACAGAGATACCCTTGCACACAATTCTTCTTTTTTTATTTTCTTAAAAAATGATATGTCATTGATGTCAGGCACACCGTCTACCTCCAATCCGGACACCAGGCGCTCCGACAGGATCACAGCAATAAAACTCACTGTATCACAATAAGGTTAAAAAACTCACATTAATTACACACACACAGTCACACTTATACATTCACTGCCACAAATAAACACACAGTCACACATATAAACACAGTCACCCGTACACACAGAAGCACACCCTGAAACACTTACACAGACATCCTTACACACATGCACAAACATCCATACACACACACACACACACTCCCTTCCACACACAGACACACACTCCCTTGCTCACACAGACTCCCTTCCACACACAGACATAGACTCCCTTCCACACACAGACTCCCTTCCACACACAGACTCCCTTCCACACACAGACTCCGTTCCACACACAGACAAACTCCCTTGGATTCCTTTGCACACACAGACTCCCTTGCACACACACACAGACAGACTCCCTTGAACACACACAGATAGACTCCCTTGCACACACACAGACATACTCCGGTGCACACACACACACACACACAGACAGACTCCCTTACACACACACAGACAGACTCCCTTGCACACACACACACACAGACAGACTCTCTTACACACACACACAGACAGACTCCCTTGCACACACACACAGACTCCCTTGCACACACACACAGACTCCCTTGCACACACACACACACGCACACACACACAGACAGACTCCCTTACACACACACACAGACAGACTCCCTTGTACACACACACACACACACATACTCTCTTACACACACACACATGCAGACTCCCTTGCACACACACACTCCCTTGCGCACACACACACACACACACACACACACACACACACACACACACAGACTCCCTTGCATACATACACACACACACACACTCACACACACAGACTCCCTTGCACACACACACATACACACACACACTCACACTCCCTTGCACACACAGACTCCCTTGCACACACACACACACATACGTCCTTGCACACTCGCACACACACACACACACACACACACACAGACTCCCTTGCACACACACACAGACACCCTTGCACACACACACACACACACAGACGTCCTTGCACACGCGCACACACACACACACACACACAGAAACCCTTGCACACACACACACACAGACATACAAAGATACCCTTGCACACACACACACACACACACACACACACACACACACAGACATACACAGATACCCTTGCACACATTTCTTCTTTTTTTTTTTCTTAAAATATGATATGTCATTGATGTCAGGCACACCGTCTACCTCCAATCCGGAAGTCATCATCTTCTGAGCGCCTGGATGTCACCTGACACGAGGCGCTCCGACTGGATCACAGCAATAAAACTCACTGTATCACAATAAGGTTAAAAAACTCACATTGATTACACACACACAGTCACACTTATACATTCACTGCCACAAATAAACACACAGTCACACATATAAACACACACTCCCTTCCACACACAGACAAACTCCCTTGGACTCCTTTGCACACACAGACTCCCTTGCACACACACACACAGACAGACTCCCTTGAACACACACACAGACAGACTCCCTTGCACACACACAGACAGACTCCCTTGCACACACACACACACACACACACACACACACAGACATACTCCCTTACACACACACAGACAAACTCCCTTACACACACACACACACACACACACACACACTCCCTTGCACACACAGACAGACTCCCTTGCACACACACACACACAGACACAGACTCCCTTGCACACACAGACAGACTTCCTTGCACACACAGACATAGTCCCTTGCGCACCCAGACATTGTCCCTTGCGCGCGCACACACACACACAGACTCCTTTGCACACATACACACACACACACACACACACAGATAGAGACTCCCTTGCACACACACACACACACAAACACACACTCCCTTGCACACACAGACAGACTCCCTTGAACACACACAGACAGACTCCCTTGCACACACACACACACACACAGACAGACTCCCTTACACACACACACAGACAGACTCCCTTGCACACACACACAGACTCCCTTACACACACACACACACACACACACACACACAGAGACTCCCTTGCACACACACACACACACACACACACACAAACACACACACACAGACTCCCTTGCACACACACACACACACACACACACACAGACTCCCTTGCACACACACACACACAGACTCCCTTGCACACACACATAGACAGACTATCTTGCACACACACACACAGAAAGACACCCTTGCACACACACACACACACACACACACAAACTCCCTTGCACACACACACACACACAGACAGACTCCCTTGCACACATACACACAGACAGACTCCCTTGCACACACAGACAGACTCCCTTGCACACGCACACACAGACTCCCTTGCACACGCACACACAGACTCCCTTGCACACACACACACACACACACACACACACACACACACAGACTCCCTTGCACACACACACACAGACAGACTCCCTTGCACACACACACACATACAGACTCCCTTGCGCACACACACACAGACTCCCTTGCACACACACACACACAAACTCCCTTGCACACACACACACATATCCCCTAGAACGCAGACTCCCTTGCACACACACACACACACACACACACATACATACACAGACTCCCTTGCACACACACACACAAACACACACACACAGAGTCCCTTGCACACACACACACACACACACACACACACACACAAACACACACACACACAGACTCCCTTGCACACACACAGACAGACTCCCTTGAACACACACAGACAGACTCCCTTGCACACACACAGACAGACTCCCTTGCACACACAGACTCCCTTACACACACACAGACAGACTCCCTTACACACACACACACTCCCTTGCACACACAGACATACTCCCTTGCACACACACACACACACACAAAGACGCAGACTTCCTTGCACACACAGACATAGTCCCTTGCGCACCCAGACATTGTCCCTTGCGCGCGCACACACACACACACACACACACATACTCCCTTGCACACATACACACACACAGATAGAGACTCCCTTGCACACACACACACACACACACACACACAGACTCCCTTGCACACACACAGACAGACTCCCTTGAACACACACAGACAGACTCCCTTGCACACACACAGACAGACTCCCTTGCACACACACACACACACACACAGACAGACTCCCTTACACACACACAGACAGACTCCCTTGCACACACACACACACACACACAGACAGACTCCCTTACACACACACACACACAGACAGACTCCCTTGCACACACACACACACTCCCTTGCACACACAGACAGACTCCCTTGCACACACACACAGACACAGACTCCCTTGCACACACAGACAGACTCCCTTGCACACACAGACATAGTCCCTTGCGCACCCAGACATTGTCCCTTGCGCGCACACACACACACACACACACACACGCACACACTCCCTTGCACACACACACAGACAGACTCCCTTGCACACACATACATACTCCTTTTCACACACAGACATACTCACCTTGCACACACAGACAGACTCCCTTGCGCAAACACACACACACAGACAGACTCCCTTGCACACACACACACACACACACACACAGACTCCCTTGCAAACACAAACACACAGACTCCCTTGCACACACACACACAGACTCCCTTGCACACACAGACAGACTCCCTTGCGCGCACACACACAGACACTCTTGCACACACAGACAGACTCCCTTGCACACACACAGACAGACTCCCTTGCACACACACACACACAAACACACACACAGACTCCCTTGAACACACACACAGACAGACTCCCTTGCACACACACATACAGACTCCCTTGTACACACACACACACACACACACAGACTCCCTTGCACACACACACACAAACTCCCTTGCACACACACACACACACACACACACATACACAGATTCCGTAGCACACAGACTCCCTTGCACACAGACACACACACACACATACACAGACTCCCTTGCACACACAAACACGCAGACTCCCTTGCACACACAAACTCCCTTGCACACACACACACACACACACACACATACACAGATTCCGTAGCACACAGACTCCCTTGCACACAGACACACACACACACATACACAGACTCCCTTGCACACACAAACACGCAGACTCCCTTGCACACACAGACTCCCTTGCACACACACACACACAAACTCCCTTGCACACACACACACATATCCCCTAGAACGCAGACTCCCTTGCACACACACACACACACACACACATACATACACAGACTCCCTTGCACACACACACACACACACACAAACACACACACACAGAGTCCCTTGCACACACACACACACACACACACACACACAAACACACACACACACAGACTCCCTTGCACACACACAGACAGACTCCCTTGAACACACACAGACAGACTCCCTTGCACACACACAGACAGACTCCCTTGCACACACAGACTCCCTTACACACACACAGACAGACTCCCTTACACACACACACACTCCCTTGCACACACAGACATACTCCCTTGCACACACACACACACACACAAAGACGCAGACTTCCTTGCACACACAGACATAGTCCCTTGCGCACCCAGACATTGTCCCTTGCGCGCGCACACACACACACACACACACACACACATACTCCCTTGCACACATACACACACACAGATAGAGACTCCCTTGCACACACACACACACACACACACACACAGACTCCCTTGCACACACACAGACAGACTCCCTTGAACACACACAGACAGACTCCCTTGCACACACACAGACAGACTCCCTTGCACACACACACACACACACACAGACAGACTCCCTTACACACACACAGACAGACTCCCTTGCACACACACACACACACACACAGACAGACTCCCTTACACACACACACACACAGACAGACTCCCTTGCACACACACACACACTCCCTTGCACACACAGACAGACTCCCTTGCACACACACACAGACACAGACTCCCTTGCACACACAGACAGACTCCCTTGCACACACAGACATAGTCCCTTGCGCACCCAGACATTGTCCCTTGCGCGCACACACACACACACACACACACACACGCACACACTCCCTTGCACACACACACAGACAGACTCCCTTGCACACACATACATACTCCTTTTCACACACAGACATACTCACCTTGCACACACAGACAGACTCCCTTGCGCAAACACACACACACAGACAGACTCCCTTGCACACACACACACACACACACACACAGACTCCCTTGCAAACACAAACACACAGACTCCCTTGCACACACACACACAGACTCCCTTGCACACACAGACAGACTCCCTTGCGCGCACACACACAGACACTCTTGCACACACAGACAGACTCCCTTGCACACACACAGACAGACTCCCTTGCACACACACACACAAACACACACACAGACTCCCTTGAACACACACACAGACAGACTCCCTTGCACACACACATACAGACTCCCTTGTACACACACACACACACACACACAGACTCCCTTGCACACACACACACAAACTCCCTTGCACACACACACACACACACACACACATACACAGATTCCGTAGCACACAGACTCCCTTGCACACAGACACACACACACACATACACAGACTCCCTTGCACACACAAACACGCAGACTCCCTTGCACACACAGACTCCCTTACACACACACACACACACACTCCCTTGCACACACACACACACACACAGAGACTCCCTTGCACACACACACACACACACAGACTCCCTTGCACACACACAGACACCCTTGCACACACACAGACATACACAGAAACCCTTGCACTCACACACAGACATACACACATACCCTTGCACACATTTCTTCTTTTTTTATTTTCTTAAAAAATGATGTGCCATTGATGTCAGGCACACCGTCTACCTCCAATCCGGAAGTCATCCTCTTCTGAGCGCCTGGATGTCACCTGACACCAGGCGCTCCGACAGGATCACTGAGCATGGAAGTGGAGCATGCAGCCCTCGCGCTGTGCTCTCCCCTATGCGGCAGAGGTAGGCAAGGGATGGAGGTGCAGTTACTCCCTTGCACACACAGGCATAGTCCCTTGCGCCCACACACACACACACAGACAGACTCCCTTACACACACACAGACAGACTCCCTTGCACACACACACACACACACACACAGACAGACTCCCTTACACACACACAGACAGACTCCCTTGCACACACAGACAGACTCCCTTGCACACACAGATATAGTCCCTTGCGCACATACACACACACACACACTCCCTTGCACACACAGACAGACTCCCTTGCACACACACACAGACACAGACTCCCTTGCACACACAGACAGACTCCCTTGCACACACAGACATAGTCCCTTGCGCACCCAGACATTGTCCCTTGCGCGCGCACACACACACACACACACACATACTCCCTTGCACACATACACACACACAGATAGAGACTCCCTTGCACACACACACACACACAGACTCCCTTGCACACACACAGACAGACTCCCTTGAACACACACAGACAGACTCCCTTGCACACACACACACACACAGACAGACTCCCTTACACACACACAGACAGACTCCCTTGCACACACACACACACACACAGACAGACTCCCTTACACACACACACACAGACAGACTCCCTTGCACACACAGACAGACTCCCTTGCACACACAGATATAGTCCCTTGCGCACACACACACACACACTCCCTTGCACACACAGACAGACTCCCTTGCACACACACACAGACACAGACTCCCTTGCACACACAGACAGACTCCCTTGCACACACAGACATAGTCCCTTGCGCACCCAGACATTGTCCCTTGCGCGCACACACACACACACACACACACACACTCCCTTGCACACACACACAGACAGACTCCCTTGCACACATACACACAGACAGACTCCCTTGCACACACAGACATACTCCCTTGCACACACAGACATACTCCCTTGCACACACACAGACAGACTCCCTTGCACACACAGACAGACTCCCTTGTGCAAACACACACACACACACAGACAGACTCCCTTGCACACACACACAGCCTCCCTTGCACACACACACACACACACACACACATACATACACAGACTCCCTTGCACACACACACACACACACACACACACACACACACACAAACACACACACACACACACACACAGACTCCCTTGCACACACACAGACAGACTCCCTTGAACACACACAGACAGACTCCCTTGCACACACACAGACAGACTCCCTTGCACACACACACACAGACAGACTCCCTTACACACACACAGACAGACTCCCTTACACACACACACACACACACACACACACACACACACACACACACTCCCTTGCACACACAGACAGACTCCCTTGCACACACACACACACAGACACAGACTCCCTTGCACACACAGACAGACTTCCTTGCACACACAGACATAGTCCCTTGCGCACCAAGAAATTGTCCCTTGTGCGCGCGCACACGCACACACACAGACTCCTTTGCACACATACACACACACACACACACACACACAGATAGAGACTCCCTTGCACACACACACACACACACACACACACAAACACACACTCCCTTGCACACACAGACAGACTCCCTTGAACACACACAGACAGACTCCCTTCCACACACACACACACACACAGACAGATTCCCTTACACACACACAGACAGACTCCCTTGCACACACACACAGACTCCCTTACACACACACACACACACACACACACACAGAGAGACTCCCTTGCACACACACACACACACACACACACACAAACACACACACACAGACTCCCTTGCACACACACACACACACACACACACACACACACACACACACAGACTCCCTTGCACACACACACAGACAGACTATCTTGCACACACACACACACACACAGAAAGACACCCTTGCACACACACACACACACACACAAACTCCCTTGCACACACACACACACACACACACACACAGACAGACTCCCTTGCACACATACACACAGACAGACTCCCTTGCACACACAGACAGACTCCCTTGCACACGCACACACAGACTCCCTTGCACACGCACACACAGACTCCCTTGCACACGCACACACAGACTCCCTTGCACACGCACACACAGACTCCCTTGCACACACACACACACACACACACACACAGACTCCCTTGCACACACACACACACAGACAGACTCCCTTGCACACACACACACATACAGACTCCCTTGCGCACACACACACAGACTCCCTTGCACACACACACACACAAACTCCCTTGCACACACACACACACATATCCCCTAGCACACAGACTCCCTTGCACACACACACACACACACACACACACACACACACACACACACATACATACATACACAGACTCCCTTGCACACACACACAAACACACACACACATAGTCCCTTGCACACACACACACACACACACACACACACACACACAAACACACACACAGACTCCCTTGCACACACACAGACAGACTCCCTTGAACACACACAGACAGACTCCCTTGCACACACACAGACAGACTCCCTTGCACACACAGACTCCCTTACACACACACAGACAGACTCCCTTACACACACACTCCCTTGCACACACAGACATACTCCCTTGCACACACACACACAGACACAGACACAGACTTCCTTGCACACACAGACATAGTCCCTTGCGCACCCAGACATTGTCCCTTGCGCGCGCACACACACACACACACACACACATACTCCCTTGCACACATACACACACACAGATAGAGACTCCCTTGCACACACACACACACACACACAGACTCCCTTGCACACACACAGACAGACTCCCTTGAACACACACAGACAGACTCCCTTGCACACACACACACACACAGACAGACTCCCTTACACACACACAGACAGACTCCCTTGCACACACACACACACACACACAGACAGACTCCCTTACACACACACACACAGACAGACTCCCTTGCACACACAGACAGACTCCCTTGCACACACAGATATAGTCCCTTGCGCACACACACACACACACTCCCTTGCACACACAGACAGACTCCCTTGCACACACACACAGACACAGACTCCCTTGCACACACAGACAGACTCCCTTGCACACACAGACATAGTCCCTTGCGCACCCAGACATTGTCCCTTGCGCGCGCACACACACACACACACACATACTCCCTTGCACACATACACACACACAGATAGAGACTCCCTTGCACACACACACACACACACACACAGACTCCCTTGCACACACACAGACAGACTCCCTTGAACACACACAGACAGACTCCCTTGCACACACACACACACACAGACAGACTCCCTTACACACACACAGACAGACTCCCTTGCACACACACACACACACACACACACACAGACAGACTCCCTTACACACACACACACAGACAGACTCCCTTGCACACACAGACAGACTCCCTTGCACACACAGATATAGTCCCTTGCGCACACACACACACTCCCTTGCACACACAGACAGACTCCCTTGCACACACACACAGACACAGACTCCCTTGCACACACAGACAGACTCCCTTGCACACACAGACATAGTCCCTTGCGCACCCAGACATTGTCCCTTGCGCGCACACACACACACACACACACACACGCACACACTCCCTTGCACACACACACAGACAGACTCCCTTGCACACATACACACAGACAGACTCCCTTGCACACACATACATACTCCCTTGCACTCACAGACATACTCCCTTGCACACACAGACAGACTCCCTTGCGCAAACACACACACAGACAGACTCCCTTGCACACACACACACACACAGACTCCCTTGCAAACACAAACACACAGACTCCCTTGCACACACACACACAGACTCCCTTGCACACACAGACAGACTCCCTTGCGCGCACACACACAGACACCCTTGCACACACAGACAGACTCCCTTGCACACACACAGACAGACTCCCTTGCACACACACACAAACACACACACAGACTCCCTTGAACACACACACAGACAGACTCCCTTGCACACACACATACAGACTCCCTTGTACACACACACACACACACACACACACACACACACACACACAGACTCCCTTGCACACACACACACACACACACACATACACAGATTCCGTAGCACACAGACTCCCTTGCACACAGACACACACACACACATACACAGACTCCCTTGCACACACAAACACGCAGACTCCCTTGCACACACAGACTCCCTTACACACACACACACACTCCCTTGCACACACACACACACACACACACACACAGAGACTCCCTTGCACACACACACACACACACACAGACTCCCTTGCACACACACAGACACCCTTGCACACACACAGACATACACACATACCCTTGCACACATTTCTTCTTTTTTTATTTTCTTAAAATATGATGTGCCATTGATGTCAGGCACACCGTCTACCTCCAATCCGGAAGTCATCCTCTTCTGAGCGCCTGCATGTCACCTGACACCAGGCGCTCCGACAGGATCACTGTGCATGGAAGTGGAGCATGCAGCCCTCGCGCTGTGCTCTCCCCTATGCGGCAGAGGTAGGCAAGGGATGGAGGTGCAGTTACTCCCTTGCACACACAGGCATAGTCCCTTGCGCCCACACACACACACACACACACAGACACACACACTCCCTTGCACACACAGACAGACTCCCTTGCACACACACAGACACAGACTCCCTTGCACACACAGACAGACTCCCTTGCACACACAGACAAAGCCCCTGCACACACACACACACACACACACACAGACTCCCTTGCACACACACACAGACATACTATCTTGTACACACACACACACAGAAAGACACCCTTGCCCACACACACACACACAGACAGACTCCCTTGCACACATACACACAGACAGACTCCCTTGCACACACAGACAGACTCCCTTGCACACACAGGCATACTCCCTTGCACACGCACACACAGACTCCCTTGCACACGCACACACAGACTCCCTTGCACACACACTCACAGACACCCTTGCACACACACAGACTCCCTTGCACACACACACACACATACAGACTCCCTTGCACACACACACACACACAGACTCCCTTGCACACACACACACAAACTCCCTTGCACACACACACACATACACAGATTCCCTAGCACACAGCCTCCCTTGCACACACACACACACACATACATACACAGACTCCCTTGCACACACACACACACACACACACACACACACACACAGACTCCCTTGCACACACACAGACAGACTCCCTTGAACACACACAGACAGACTCCCTTGCACACACACAGACAGACTCCCTTGCACACACACACACAGACAGGCTCCCTTACACACACACAGACTCCCTTACACACACACGCTCCCTTGCACACACAGACAGACTCCCTTGCACACACACACTCCCTTGCACACACAGACAGACTCCCTTGCACACACACACACACAGACACAGACTCCCTTGCACACACAGACAGACTTCCTTGCACACACAGACATAGTCCCTTGCGCACCCAGACATTGTCCCTTGCGTGTGCACACACACACACACACACACACACAGACTCCTTTGCACACATACACACACACACACACACACAGATAGAGACTCCCTTGCACACACACACACACACACACACACACACACAAACACACACACACAGACTCCCTTGCACACACAGACAGACTCCCTAGAACACACACAGACAGACTCCCTTGCACACACACACACACACACAGACTCCCTTGCACACACACACACACACACACACAGACAGACTCCCTTACACACACACAGACAGACTCCCTTGCACACACACACAGACAGACTCCCTTACACACACACACACACACACACAGATAGAGACTCCCTTGCACACACACACACAAACACACACACACACAGACTCCCTTGCACACACACACACACACAGACTCCCTTGCACACACACACAGACAGACTATCTTGCACACACACAGAAAGACACCCTTGCACCCACACACACAGACAAACTCCCTTGCCCACACACACAGACAGACAGACTCCCTTGCACACACACACACACACACACACACACACAGACTCCCTTGCACACACACACACACACACACACACAAACTCCCTTGCACACACACACACAGACTCCCTTGCACACACAGACAGACTCCCTTGCGCGCACACACACAGACACTCTTGCACACACAGACAGACTCCCTTGCACACACACAGACAGACTCCCTTGCACACACACACACAAACACACACACAGTCTCCCTTGAACACACACACAGACAGACTCCCTTGCACACACACATACAGACTCCCTTGTACACACACACACACACACAGACAGACTCCCTTGCACACACACACACAAACTCCCTTGCACACACACACACACACACACACACACACACACATACACAGATTCCGTAGCACACAGACTCCCTTGCACACAGACACACACACACACATACACAGACTCCCTTGCACACACAAACACGCAGACTCCCTTGCACACACAGACTCCCTTACACACACACACACACACACACACACACTCCCTTGCACACACACACACACACACACACAGAGACTCCCTTGCACACACACACACACACAGACTCCCTTGCACACACACAGACACCCTTGCACACACACAGACATACACAGAAACCCTTGCACTCACACACAGACATACACACATACCCTTGCACACATTTCTTCTTTTTTTATTTTCTTAAAAAATGATGTGCCATTGATGTCAGGCACACCGTCTACCTCCAATCCGGAAGTCATCCTCTTCTGAGCGCCTGGATGTCACCTGACACCAGGCGCTCCGACAGGATCACTGAGCATGGAAGTGGAGCATGCAGCCCTCGCGCTGTGCTCTCCCCTATGCGGCAGAGGTAGGCAAGGGATGGAGGTGCAGTTACTCCCTTGCACACACAGGCATAGTCCCTTGCACCCACACACACACACACAGACAGACTCCCTTACACACACACAGACAGACTCCCTTGCACACACACACACACACACACACACAGACAGACTCCCTTACACACACACAGACAGACTCCCTTGCACACACAGACAGACTCCCTTGCACACACAGATATAGTCCCTTGCGCACATACACACACACACACACTCCCTTGCACACACAGACAGACTCCCTTGCACACACACACAGACACAGACTCCCTTGCACACACAGACAGACTCCCTTGCACACACAGACATAGTCCCTTGCGCACCCAGACATTGTCCCTTGCGCGCGCACACACACACACACACACACATACTCCCTTGCACACATACACACACACAGATAGAGACTCCCTTGCACACACACACACACACAGACTCCCTTGCACACACACAGACAGACTCCCTTGAACACACACAGACAGACTCCCTTGCACACACACACACACACAGACAGACTCCCTTACACACACACAGACAGACTCCCTTGCACACACACACACACACACAGACAGACTCCCTTACACACACACACACAGACAGACTCCCTTGCACACACAGACAGACTCCCTTGCACACACAGATATAGTCAATTGCGCACACACACACACACACTCCCTTGCACACACAGACAGACTCCCTTGCACACACACACAGACACAGACTCCCTTGCACACACAGACAGACTCCCTTGCACACACAGACATAGTCCCTTGCGCACCCAGACATTGTCCCTTGCGCGCACACACACACACACACACACACACACACACACACACACACACACTCCCTTGCACACACACACAGACAGACTCCCTTGCACACATACACACAGACAGACTCCCTTGCAAACACAGACATACTCCCTTGCACACACAGACATACTCCCTTGCACACACACAGACAGACTCCCTTGCACACACAGACAGACTCCCTTGTGCAAACACACACACACACACAGACAGACTCCCTTGCACACACACACAGCCTCCCTTGCACACACACACACACACACACACACACACACACACACATACATACACAGACTCCCTTGCACACACACACACACACACACACACACAAACACACACACACACACACACAGACTCCCTTGCACACACACAGACAGACTCCCTTGAACACACACAGACAGACTCCCTTGCACACACACAGACAGACTCCCTTGCACACACACACACAGACACACACACACACACACAGACAGACTCCCTTACACACACACACACACACACACACACACACACACACACACTCCCTTGCACACACAGACAGACTCCCTTGCACACACACACACACAGACACAGACTCCCTTGCACACACAGACAGACTTCCTTGCACACACAGACATAGTCCCTTGCGCACCAAGACATTGTCCCTTGTGCGCGCGCACACGCACACACACAGACTCCTTTGCACACATACACACACACACACACACACACACACACAGATAGTGACTCCCTTGCACACACACACACACACACACACACACAAACACACACTCCCTTGCACACACAGACAGACTCCCTTGAACACACACAGACAGACTCCCTTGCACACACACACACACACAGACAGATTCCCTTACACACACACAGACAGACTCCCTTGCACACACACACAGACTCCCTTACACACACACACACACACACACACACACACACACACACACAGAGACTCCCTTGCACACACACACACACACACACACACAAACACACACACACACAGACTCCCTTGCACACACACACACACACACACACACACACACACACACACACAGACTCCCTTGCACACACACACAGACAGACTATCTTGCACACACACACACACACACACACAGAAAGACACCCTTGCACACACACACACACACACAAACTCCCTTGCACACACACACACACACACACACACACAGACAGACTCCCTTGCACACATACACACAGACAGACTCCCTTGCACACACAGACAGACTCCCTTGCACACGCACACACAGACTCCCTTGCACACGCACACACAGACTCCCTTGCACACGCACACACACACACACACACAGACTCCCTTGCACACACACACACACACACACACACAGACTCCCTTGCACACACACACACACACACACACACAGACTCCCTTGCACACACACACACACAGACAGACTCCCTTGCACACACACACACATACAGACTCCCTTGCGCACACACACACAGACTCCCTTGCACACACACACACACAAACTCCCTTGCACACACACACACACACATATCCCCTAGCACACAGACTCCCTTGCACACACACACACACACACACACACACACACACACATACATACATACACAGACTCCCTTGCACACACACACAAACACACACACACAGAGTCCCTTGCACACACACACACACACACACACACACACACACACACACAAACACACACACAGACTCCCTTGCACACACACAGACAGACTCCCTTGAACACACACAGACAGACTCCCTTGCACACACACAGACAGACTCCCTTGCACACACAGACTCCCTTACACACACACAGACAGACTCCCTTACACACACACTCCCTTGCACACACAGACATACTCCCTTGCACACACACACACAGACACAGACACAGACTTCCTTGCACACACAGACATAGTCCCTTGCGCACCCAGACATTGTCCCTTGCGCGCGCACACACACACACACA